>JAPYMA010001288.1:0-320431 GCA_035041965.1 Anisakis pegreffii | reverse complement strand
CGTTTAGACAATAGTAATAAATAATAACAAATAATAGTAAAAACACAGTGATAATAATAAATAGTAATAAGTAATAATAGCAGGAATAATAATAGCAATAATAGTATAATATGGTAAAAATAATAATAATAATAAATATAATAATAATGATAATAATAATAAATAATAATAAAATATACAGATATAATAATAAACACGATATTAATAAGTAATAATAATAAATATAACAATAATACAACAATGACAATTTATCTCGCTGCAGTATTCAAAAAGAACAGTTCAAGGAACAGCCAAAATTTGTTGAAAACTGTTCTGCTTTGCTCTTTTGGGCTCAAAACGGCTCTATTCTGTTCCAAACCGTTCCTCCCTCATTTGCGAACTGTTCTATTCTATTCCATGGAACAGAACAGGAATAGAACAGCTTAACTGGAATAGAGACATCACTAGTTACAACGATTGTTGTATTTATTTTTGGTAGTTAGGTGAAAGGATATTTTTCAAAATCACAACAAATTGCAACATTTTTATATTTGTCTATTGAATAAATGCTCTACAGAGTATATTCAACTTCTCAATTTCCAGGTTGATGATAGCGTGAAACAACAACAATTTGAGGGAATGAGTGCTGAAGATGTTTCATTATCAGAGGTGAGGCAAAACCGTCAATAACTCGTTGAATTTCGAAATACCGTCACTGGTCAAGGTGAACGACTCATATTAGAGGAGTAGTTTGCACACCTGAATACAATAATGTTATCGTTCCGAGTATACAGAATTTCCGCAGACTCTGCACAATTCATCGGTTCAAATTGAATATTGCAAAACATGTCGTTGTTCAAGAACGTCTTGTACATTTCCTCTTGGGATAGCAGAGCGGCCGTCACCCCATTTTGTGTGTGTTTGCACTCTGGAAACATCCCGTAGTTGGCAAAAAACATGAGTAAAAGGTTTGGCATATATCTGAACTTCGAGGACCAATGAATACAGTAATCCAAGAGGTCATATCAAGCATTTCATGGATGGTTCAAACAGGAGAGCAAATCTACTCGTTTTGCCACTGTTAGTGCAAACGACATCGTGTAAACTTAGAACTGAGTGAGCACGATCTCATTAAGAGTTGGAGCTGCTTTCTTAAAAAGCCTTCTAGCCGCGAGCATTCAATCAATGGCAGTAACCCTTGTGTCGCCTTAAACAAACAACCATGAGGTGGTTTTGCTTGAAGTAGATGCAGTGATAGCAACACTTTGAGACAGTGGCACCATCAGTCATGTACTCCAGTTTTTTTTTCCAATTTTGGGTATATGACGGCATGTCAGGGAGTGCGAGAGAGGATGGGTTGGGAGGGGGTACGATGAAAGGAGGTGAGTGAGGCATGCAACGGCATCTTAAAATTTTCTTGGGGATGCAGGAGGCAAAAGGTTGAGAACCACTGTTTTACTCGAATTCAGGAATATGCAATAATTTTTAGAACATCGGATTGACTTGAAAATTACAGACGAAAACTGCAATGGTGAGTGATGCCACAGCAGCTACTACGGATGCTGTGCAAGCGCAGACGTCTTTATCCGATAACGTGATCAGGACACGTGTCATCAAACGACTGGGTCCAGAAGACAGGTATCTGATTGAATTCATTCTACGAGAAACAGTTTTCAATCCATTTTATATCACTTACACATCACAAGCATAATCGTCTACCTAAACCATGCATCCATGTGACCGTATATCCTTATCATCGTTTAAGTTTACCAGCTAGCTAATCTGATAACCATCGTAATTCATCCCGAGGAAAAGCTTCATAACAAGTCGTGAATATGTTTAACCATCAAGCTCTATACCAAAGTTATGTCCGTCACTAGCCTATCAGCAAACTGCTCAAGAATGAAGCCTTTCTGTGAGAAAGGTATTATCCAGAGGGTGGGATTAGTCGAGAGAAAATCGCTCATTTCATTGATTAATTTTCCTAGCTTTAAGATATAAATAACACATGTAACGAACAGACAGCAATACTTGCCATATGAATTCTACCTACAAAAGGTGGGACGGTTTCCCCAATTTTCTCAGCAGATTCGACGAGCATTAAGGTCAAGTTCACTACATTCACTATGAGTGTGTTGCTCGATTCTGTGCAGTCAAAAAGCGATATGATTATATAGTCGTGCCTCGCATAAATGCATGATGCTGTTTATGAACTTGGAAGTGAAGCGAATCAAATGGTATATATATATATATATATATATATATATATATATATATATATATATATATATATATATATATATATATATATATATATATATATATATATATATATATATATATATATATATATATATATATATATATATATTCACTTCAAAATGATCAAGCAATGTGTGTATGCATGAATCAGTTGCTGAAAACATCTCAAAAAAGCCAGCCTGCCGTTTGATTGCGTTGAATAGAAATGAGGAAAGCGAAGAAATGAGAGTGTTTGCGACGCGGCTAAACTCCGTTTCGTAGAGAAACTCTATGATTAGCTAACATTTATAACAAAACGAGGAGAACGTTAAATTTTCTGCTATTGTCAGCGCATAACAACAAGCGATGCAGTCACAAGCACACTTCACTATAAGCCACTAATGCGTTGTGTTATGCTTCACTCAGGCAGCTGTTATGCTTGTGCTGCTAACTGATACTGCTCCTACGACCAGCTCGCTGTGTTCATGTTACTGCTCGAGTGGCAACACTCTTTTTGACATACATCTATTTCATGCATTATCCTATATCGCAGCTCATCAATAACTACTTTTAATCACTGTTTACGTTCATTTTTTCATAATTCTAATCATCGTGTTTCACTTTTCTGTTTTTCACCATGAACACTCAGCTCTTCTAGGCTAATCAGACTGATGAGGTAAAGCGCTGATCGCCATCTTTTGAACACAATTATGATCAACTGATTCATTTAAATCAGCAGATGAGCAAGTGCTCGATTTTTTGCATCGTCGAAAGTTGAGCAGCAAAAGGCGTTTTCCATCTTAAGCGTTCCTGAAATTATCGAATGATATTTGGCAATGTTCATTCCTAATCACTGCACGCCTTAACATGATTTTTTCAAATAAAACCGTATAATTGTGCGTTATGAATCACAAAATGCTCTCGTTTGCACATTGCAATATTCTTCTCATCGGTTGTGTTTGCAAAGCTGGTTGTATAAAGTGGTGATGATACGACATCGATTACGCACGCAATGCGAACATGTACTATGTGTGCAAAAATCGATTGTGGAATTTATTTTTATTACTGAGGGACGGTTACGTTTTCTTGTTGAACTGCTTGAAGAAATTGCGGTGATCTTTACTCATTTGCTGTAGCATCCTGTTGCCATTCTCTATTATTAAGGTTCAGTTGGACCCGCTGTCATCGAAAGATTGTTCCACAACGCAGTTCGAAATACCTTTTGTCTGACATATGGGTTGAACGTTTATTTGCCAATTCCTTTACATGAACGTTTTTTTTCACACCAAAATGTTTCTCATCAGTGTTGACTGTGAAATCATTTTAAACATCACGTAACATTATTTGAAGCCATCGCTGTTAGTGCTTATTTAGATATTTGAAGATTACGAAAAATTTCGGAAGTAATTCAAAAAATTTCAATTGCGTTGTGATGTCAATTAGGTCTAGGAGAAAGTTCCCGGGCAGGCACGCTGGCAAACTAATTCAATCGATTATTGCGTCTCATTGTACAGTACTTGTATCTAGTGTCATATGTCGTTTTGTAGCCCATTTTCTCCACTATCTGAATTTACCGATACCATCTATTCGTTTTTTAATTTTGGAACTTTGGGAGCATTAAATCAAGGCAATGGATAAGATCATAATTCGCGGAATTATGCTTTATGAGTTAAAACTCGGTCGTTCGAGCAGGGAGGTGGCGGCTAATATCAACAACGCATTTGGGGAGGGAACCACTTCCAGATCCACAGTTCGGGATTGGTTCAAGAAATTCGCCACCGGAGAAATAAACCTCGAAGATAGACCGAGGTCAGGTCGCCCTTCCGACATCAACAACAACGAACTGAAAGAGGTGGAGACCCCACTCAGTCGCAGGTGCAGATGGCAGACAACTCGATGTCTGCCAAAAAACTGTCGCAACCCATCTGTGGCAGTTTGGGAAGGTCAAGAAGTTGGATCGGTGGGTTCCACATGAACCGGATGAAGCGCAGCAATTTAGACGTTTGGAAATTTGTTCTTCGCTGCTACTCAGAAACAGCGGTGATTCATTCCTTGTGGAATTATTACTGTGGAAGAAAAGTGGATTGGATATGATAATCGGCGGAGGTCAGCTCAATGGCTGCATGTAGGTGAGCCACCAAAAATGATGCTGAAACCGACACTGCACTCACGAAAAATGATGCTCATCGTTTACTGGTGTACCACCGGTGTTGTGCATTTCGAATTCTTTGAACGTGGGCAAACCATTGACGCCGAATACTACTCTCAAACACTTGAGGTGGCAAGGGTCCAGTTGTTGAGAGTAAGGCCAGCACTGATGAACAAAAGTGGTCCGATCCTTTTACAGGATAAGGAGATTCTGCCTCGTCCAGCTTACTCTCCCGACCTTTTGCCAACAGATTATCACCTTTTCAAAAATCTGGAGCTTTTCCTGCGTGGAAAGAACTTCCCAAATGAGACTGTAATAAAAGCTAACATCCGCTGATTTTTTGTTTCCAGGGAACCCGGTTTCTAGGCTACGGGGATAAAAGCCATGGTTTCGCATTGGGGACGTTGTGTGGAGGCGAACGGTTTTTATTTTGATTAAAAATGTTGATTTTGAACCGAGTTATGAAACATTGAAATTTTGGGTTTAACTGCCCGAAAACTCTCTACTAGACCTAATATAACCTAATAATGGAACATCATCAATCACTAATCAAAGTGAGAAAATATTCATTGTTTGTGTTTCAATAATGATTGTACACAGAAATCGTTGACTTTACACTGATGCATCATGCTATGCTTGATGCCATCGACTATCTTGCTAACGGGAAGGGTTTCATAACAGTTGGCTCCATTTTTCTCTGTAACGAATTAATAAATCACATTTTCGGCGTCTGATATGACTGCAGAGACTTTCACAAACTTGTTTAACAGCTCAAGTAGTCTGAATCATTTTCGTATCGTTTGACTTTTTTGCTAATTCGAACGATATGATAACTTACCTTAATTGCTTACGAGTGGTAGCGTCTAGCTTAAAAAAAGATGATGAATAAATAACGTAAGAGAATTAACTCGAAGTCAGTCGGTTTTTTATTGTTTTGTAATTTTACCATGTTTACCAATCCAGAATGCTGATTGGTCCGTTCAAACCTGTTGAGACTCAGTTGTGGTCCGCAGGCCTAACAATAAGAAGCATTTTACTAACACTGTACAGTTACCATTAGTTGTATCCATATGTAATTCAGGGTATTTTCCACTTAACCGTTCGCTTTAGTTCATGTTTTCTAGAATGTGCAAAGCATATCGATTCAAAAAAATTATCACGATCAAAATCTACTGGGTAGGGCGTTCGAAATGATATAGCGACCTTTCCATCTACTTCTAAATTTTTTGACTGTGAGATTGATTCAGAAAACAATATCATGTGCTCAAAAGAATTGAAATGCTCATAGAAATCATCCTTACATCCTTCAAACGCATAATCTAAGGACCTAAAGTTACAAAATTCGCTTTCTTAAGCCAGATGCTTATCTGCTGTTCAGGAATTGAAAGAGCCCATTTCAAACTTGGAGCGCGAGCCTGTTTGCGTTAATGCCACCTAATGTACTGTTTCAGTCCTATTCGCCTGGAAAAGATTCAACAGGTTAACAATAGTTTTCGAGGGATAAACTTTCCGTAGTCTTACGGTAAATGCAGTTGTGGCTTGAACCCTCCGAATGTTTTACCACTGTTTTAAATATATAGGTGCTAATTATTTGAATTCCCAGCAAACACTTTTTACTCTGAGAGAAAAAAACTTTTTATGAATGGGTCTATCATGAAGAGATGTTTTTGTGATATTGAGATAAGCCTCTCAAAAAGCCGATTTCGCATCTTTGTTTTCTATTAGTTTCATACATTCTCTCATACCGTTGCAATCTCTCATAAACACATTTATCACATTTACTTTTCTTTCCTTATCTCTAATCCATGTGGTTTATTGTTGCTCCTATTTTCCATCTGCTAACCGATAATTCCAACGAAAATGTCGCAAATCACACTCAACAAGGGACGCATCATCGGACAGACATGCATGACACCGCACTTCATTTAAGAAACCTGTCAGTCTGACTACAAGTTACTGTTGTGTGTGATACATTAGCATTATTCATGATCGAGGTCCTTGAAATGTTGCAGTTGCGACCTCAGTGCTGAGACAACTTCTCACATTGATGTTCCATCGTTATCTGATATTGTACTCTAAAGACCAGAACATATTTGGGCGTTCGATTGTGGAAAATCGCTTGCCGAGAACAGAACTGTAGCATCTTCAAGAGAGCATTTTAAGTTTCAAGCCGCAACAGACGCTTGGGATTGACTTCAACCGAACGGACACTGCCGCAATATTTTCATAATGGATTTACGGATTCGAAAGGGGTCACTGAGAGATTCATTTTGCACTTGCTCATCGGTTGTGAAAAGAAGTTGCAAACTGAGGGAGATTAGATCGTTTGAATAATAGATATGTGTGCATTGGATAAGCGTTTGTGTGTGTTTAACTGACATATTATCAAACGAAGAATAAACAGTGAAGACGATAATGAGGAACATAATTTAACTTCTGAGCGCATCAAACACTGGCACTGGCAAGGCACATAATTTTCATCTTTTACTTCTATCCATAGATGGATGGCTAACGTAAGGGCGTATCACAGAAAAGCGCACCCACACTAAAGCAAGAGCGCACTGACATAAGGAGCTTCCCGAAAAATGGTGACCTAACTGAACGGTGGTGTATCGATTAAATATTTATCCTCAGAAATAATAGAGGCGAAACCAACTCTTCAGTCAGAGTTGTTGGACTGTTAGAACAAGCTTATCCTTCTTTTTTTTTCATTTAGCCACACAACGCTGTTCTGTAGGGGTAGACTAATAGCGTACCGTTTGTCCATTTATTTTTCGAGATGTGGTGGAATCATAGATGAGGCCCCTGCATGCCTAAGCAATAAAGGGGAGATCCGTAGTGGCCTCCAGTTGTAAAGCGTCAACCCTTTATGTTCGTCGATCTTTCATGACACACGGGCCTCATCTGTCCATCCAGCACAACTCACAGTTCATCTTCGCGACCATTCAGTAGCCCGAACTGAGTAGCGCCCCATATAATCAATCCTTTTGGAATATTAACTTTGTCATGCATTGTTTCGTCAGCGATGTTATGTGGTTTTTATGACCGCGTTCCTATGCCACGCGCTCTCATGTGAGCCTTGTTCCCATCCGTACATCATCAGTTCAAATATCTAACGAGTGAAATAGCTGAATGCTAGTGCAGAATAAGAATGCAATGTCGTTATGAAGATGTTTGTGTTATTCGCATCTTTTCTTCGATTAGATGCGTCAATCAATAGCGAATCGCTGTCACTTATATGCGATTTGCTGCTGATGACGATGAGATGATAGCAGGGGGATGTGTGTGTGTGTGTGTTATCTGAGTATGTGTTTGTGGTGTGTGTGCGTGTGCGTTTTGTAGGCATCGTCACATGTGTTTGATTTGAACGCAACAGAATTAGCCTTCGTTGCATGCGTTTTACGATACATGAGACGATCACAATTTGTTCCATAATTGTGGTCGTTATCCGTGAACCGAGATATGATTTTTACACAAGCGGAGGTTGATTAGACCGATAGTGTGATTTTTTGCTTCGTTGAATAGGGGATTAACCATGGACTGCCCCCAGAGTTCAGAGAAAGAGGAATAGGATGAGTAGTTCGAATGATCATAGTCTGCGGTTATTTTCGTTAGAGGCGTTCCATGGCAGTCAGTCATTAGCATGTAATATATTTATGATTCATCCGTTTCCGGTCTCCTTGGGAATCGTGAACAAAATCATCCCATAAATACAACCTGCAATTCCTCAGCAATCCCCAGCCGCTTTGCAGAGATTTCTGAAGAATCATATACTGGTCAATGTTTAATCACTTGTGAGATGCTCGATTCAGTTTATAATACAACCCGAATTCCTCAGCAGTTTGAATAATGAGCTGATCATTTAAGGAATGATTTGTCTTAAAAAGATCAAAAAACGATGTTAATGGGTTTCGCAAAATCGGTGGTTATTTGTTACCGAATTATAATTGAAGTTTGCCAGAAATGTGAATAATCCATTCAGAAGGGCTGTTACCACCTGCCGCGATCGATCGCTGCCGTGTCGTTTCAGTTCACACGTTCGCATTCATAATGCCTAGATTCTGAGTGTATGCAATGAGTAGGTGTTTGCAGGCCGTTTTTAGTATCGCATTTGGAGGCAGAGTATGATCGTTTTGATTTTGTTGAGTGTTTGACGGCTCATTTCAATTTTCTAATTTATGCTGAATGGTGTGTATCGCACCAGAGCGTTGATCGGAGTAGTAAAATTTTTAACATTCAAAAGGAAGAAAAGAGGTAACAAGTAATGGAAAAAGAGTGAGGGCATTAAGTGATCACGTTTATTGTTAACTGCTGTCAGAAACTACTTGCAACAAGTTGCAGTTAGCCCTGTGAATTGACATCGAATATCGTTGACAGTGCACTAAAAGGAAAAGTTTCGTTTGAAAAAAACATTGAAAATTCGTCGTAAAGTTGAGAGCAACATTAAACAGATGTGTTGACTGCTATATGAGAGTTCATTTCTGTGGAAATTCTCTCACATTTTAGCAATGAAATGACAGAGTCTCAGTGTATTTAGAGATGTCGATGACTTCTTACATGAGCATTCGTTCATGTACGAATAACTTGCAAGTCCATTTTGATCGGTTTTTGATGTTCCAATTAATCGTCTTATTGGAATGGTTTATTTTGTTTATCAACAAAGCATTTCGCTTAAAAATATGCTTGAACCATTCAAATAATTAATCAGATTTCTAAACAGCAGATATTTTCACTTTCATGTCTTCACTATGACTTTTGCAAATTTCCTCAACTTAATTTTGGTTTGGGATTTTTGGGAATGTGTTAAATGATTGTAGATAAAAGAGCAAAACTGTTGCTTGAGTATCATTCTCAAACTACTGAATGTTGTTATATGGTTACCATAGCGTTGCGGTTGCGTATTTGTACCATATTGTGCATTCGTCGCGTTTCAATCAAAATCGGTTGGGTGGTTTATGGACGATCGTTTATTACTAGTGAGAGAGTGCAGTGACATAAGGTCAAGTTCGATGAGGTGAAACTCGTAATCGTTTGGTGAGTAGCTGCAAGAAACAAAACGCAAAACAATCACTGCACTAGGAACTCAACGAAATCAAACAGCAGCAGTTATTAATCTAAATGCAAGTATCGGATAGTGAACAGTGTGTTGGCAGGAAGCAGAGCGCTAGCGATCTACAAAGTCGTCTGAAGACTCGTAAGTTGTTGGGCGTCGGTGAATTGGTTGGCGACAATGGAGACATCTATCGTTCAAAGGTACGTTCATTCATTTTCTGAGCAACTCTGCTTTTGGATTCAGCAGATGTATAATCAGATTTTAAAATGATTCTCCATTTTCTCGTCTCTCACTGACCAGCCTGAAGCATTATCTCTTCCCATAACCACGTATTTCAAAGTCGTTCCGTCTGAAACATGTGTCTGCAAAAAAAAGGAAAGGAAACGTATTCATCCAACAAAGTGTGTTAATTTAGTCGACTCGACTAACCATAAGTCGACGTGACCATCTTTTGTGTGGGTTTTGAAATCTTTAGCTTTAGACGTTTGTAGATGTTAAATTTCCTTTGCAACAGGATATCTATTTTGAGTCAGTTGTCCGTCAAAATAAATAGCTTTCAGATCTCACAGTTACTCGGTATTAATGAGAGTCTATACGTGCGTCTCCCACGAGGACTTCTCCATTGGAATACGGCGATTACGATTTATATATATATGTCCGGTATCGTGGTATGTTAATCATCCTTCAGTTTTAGTCTACATTTGAATTCGGAGAATTATATGCTGTGATTTTTTGTATGCCGAAATAAGTCTTACCAGTTTTTTGGCTACTCCTGAGCGCAACTGAATGCTTTGTTACTTACTTTTTAATCTGATTGCTGGAACTGAGTATAGGTAGCCGGTACTCTTTTTGTGTACCGGGTAATTCTGAAATTCCATATTAGTATAATTACCGCAGAAACATTTATTTTCGATTTAATTATCTCTCGAATGAACTTCGAAGTTATCTGCTCATTGGGTAGTCGTCGTGAACTCAGTCCGAAGTTTAAAGCAGAAATCATTATGATTACAGCTGAACGCTGTTAATACTTCTCGCAAACGAATGACGATGCGAAATGAGTTATATTTTCAGTGCCTCGTAGCACCCGCATTTGGTAGCTATATAGAATTTGGCTACTCACCTCCACCCGAAGAAATGTTAAGTGTTCGAATGTATGGCGCGGCGATGTTCGCATTTGGCTTGCTGTTCCGTGGATTGTTAGTGCTAAAGGACGCACGATCGGAAATCTCAACGTTACTGCTCTCGTGTGCAACACTCTTTTCGCTGCAGTTTACAGGTTCATCACTTTGTATTTCATTGTTACTTTCATTAACTGAAAGCAGTTCAGTTTTACAAGAGAAACGCAAATATCGAAAAAAGTCGCCATTGGAATCACCGATCCCCGCACCACATTAAGTAAGAGTGTAATCCGATGAAGCTGATCGTCGAAAATTGTGCCTTTTGTTTTCATCGTATGGGAGTTTTGCTTTGTTCTTGTAATAAGTTCCTTAATATGCTGACACATAACACTTGTTATTTATCCATGATATAGCGCTAAATTGTAAGCAAATATCAAATGCGATATATTCCAGTTGCTCTCCTACATGGGCATCTCAACTTTGTGCTGGCAGGCTTTCGAGCTGCAGGAATAATTGGCAGTCTTGTCTATCAGTCGCTGCTCGATACTCAGGTTCGCTGCTTATTTTAGTCAGTGCCTTTGGAAGGTTCGAAGGAGAGTTCGAATAAGATTTTCACTTTCCACCCCTTCATCAGCAACATTTCATTGCGTGTTGATGGTAACCATGACCATTTTGTATTGGATCCCTGCAAATATTGACCTCAATAAAACGTTGATATCATTGCAGTGTCATTTCAAGCACAACTGCCTGCAGTTCTAGTTTCCTCTTACTTATATATCATTCACTTTTCATGTCGTCTTTTCTTACGGTTACATAAGAAGGTAAGTTATATTCGGATTTGCCATGATAATCGATTGCAGGGAGGTGTTTATCGACAGGTGTTGCGGTATTTCGATGAAACGTTTCGTCACAACGATCACAGTCCTTCACGATCGTCATCAAGTGACGAAAAGGAGAAAAGCAGCTGAATTTACGTTCCATTGTGCATAATTATTTCGTGTTACGTTTGTACTTTTCGAAACGGTTCAATGGCTTTTGAGAAATTTCACTTCGGAGATTTTGTTCAAAGGCGGTATTCAGTTGAACGTTTGAAATTCAAACTTATCCTTCACGAGCTGCTCTTCTCGTGCAACATTTGAACTTTTAGTTTCTCGTTTGTGCAATCTTTCACTCAAATATGATCAGCTCCTGGAACTTGCACAAAGTTTTGCTGTGCTGCTCGTTCTTAGTTTCCCTGATAACATTTTTGTACGTGTTATTTCCATTACATATATGCTTTAGTTGCCATAGCGTTTAAAAAAAACCGTTTCTAGTCTTCACAAACATCCTGTACTATTATTTCCATACTATCTGATGAAATCCACTCTGATTTTATGGACATACCCTACGAAATGGATAGTTTTCATTTCATATTTAACGCATTATAAATGTATGTCATCGTTTGATCACTTCTGTGATTTCATTCTATCCAAATTTGGATTTCGTTCCACAACTTTTGTGCAGTTTTCAATTTTTAAAACTGTCGAATTGATCAGCTTTATGTGTGTTACGTATGGAAGATGAATGATTGCACTATAGCATAATCGATTTTTTGGTTTAATTCATGTGAAGTGATATCCATTATCGAAAAGTGAATCATTGATTGATGTGAGTTTCGTCGTCTTGGAAGAATGAAGGTGTTAGGAATCAGTGGATTCGTTCAATTTAAGGTCAGTTTCAAGGATGCAATTAACAACTGCATTTTCCGTTGAGCGATAAACAATGATAGATGCCGGAAAATATCTTTGATCGTTATAAAACAACAATAAATTATAACTCTGTCACATCGTCGGGACGAATATTTTCGTTCTAAAATATTACAAATAAAGACATAGTAGTAGGCGAAAGACAAACCTATCCATTCGTAAAAACAGCATTTCATTCATCTCATTCAAATGAGACTCAAAAACCACACTTAACAGTAGTTTCAGACTCGTAATTTTATTGGATGTTTTTCGATTTTAGTTAGCAATGGCAAAATTATCAA
The DNA here is from genome assembly GCA_035041965.1 of Anisakis pegreffii. NCBI lineage: Eukaryota > Metazoa > Nematoda > Chromadorea > Rhabditida > Anisakidae > Anisakis > Anisakis pegreffii. The sequence continues at coordinate 307,865 of JAPYMA010001288.1, read as the reverse complement.
CTATTTAAGATATTTATGATTATGCTATACTCTGTTGACGAGAGCTTTGATTCTTAAATTGCGTTTTGAAGGCATTAAGTACATAGTTGCTTTAACTTTCATTATTTATTGTTTAGGCTTTTTGGATCTTTTATCCTCAATGATTTTGAACTCTTCGTTGGAATTGTTACCATCTGAAGCTGTTATACGAAGTGTGTTGCTCGGAACTACGAGTGTCTCGCAGTTTTTTATGCTTTTTTTCTGCAATATATTCGATTATTCGTAAATCAGCGTTGAAGTATTGTTGAACGTCCCAAAAAGAGTATTGTAATGCCGTTAGTACGCTGTACGTTCCAAGAATGCCAAAAAGTTAAGTGAAAAAAGCCTGTGTAACGAATTCGTTAGCAATTCAGTTTCATCCGTTTGAATGAGATTCAGGGTTAGTCTGAGGCTCGCTTTAGGCTCAGGCTCAGAGGTGGTCATAATGCACGTTGTGCTTTTTGCAGGTTGCCACAAAAAAAAACCGTTGGAACATTAGGAAAGCTGTAAGATTTATTTAGGCGAAGCAATTGCCAAAAAAATGATCCTTTAATTAGAATATGTTCGTTCTACAATGTGTCATAATTCGTCAGCATTTGTCATTGTGCTCTAACGACGGAACTGACTCGTTTCATCACTACTGATAACGAAACATCGCCTTTTCATTGTTTTTGTCATAAAATGCATGAAAACGACAAAATCAAATGCGTTCAGTCAGTTGCTTCGGTGATCGACAGAAACGCATCTTATTCATACCTACATATTGTTTGTTTACCTTCCTGTTTATTGAAATTGTTTCGTTTGATATTTTTCTCAACACAGATCAGTATTACAATGCCCTTGTTTCGTCTTTTTTTTTCAGTTCTGATGTCGATTAGAATTGAGAGACTTGCTAACACACGTTTTATATTTGTTATCCGCACGAACATTGCATTTTTAAATTTATTCTTTTGTTTGAATTTCGCAACGATAAGGCTGAACACAAGCCGAGCAGTTATAAAAATGATGCATTGTGTACACAGAGCTGTCCACATGAATGCGAGCAACAATCTCCTCATTGCCGGTGCAAAAGAGTTGCACTTATTTGACATTCGGCAACAGTACACAAAATCAGTGAGAGTCGTTCGAACGTTTGTTGAATCACTTTAATGAGTCGAGTGTTGGAAATGCTCAAAGCATTAAACTTCATTGAGATGCTTTAGTATTGTAACAATAAAGCGCGTTCTCATCCTGGGCAGATCAATCGATAGATTCAATTTACTCGTACATTAACTCAGATAACGTTTAAATTCAGAAAAGGCATTTTGAATGTAGTGCTGTCTTAATATTCGGATATCGAATGAAATGTTTTCTTGTCGTCTTGAATTGAATTGGTGTTATACTTTCACGCATTTAGTATTCACCAGTCCCACATCCGTGCCAATGAAATATCATGCGATTACTGGCTGTCTTTCCGAGCTGACTTTAAAACTGATTCATTTTTGCAAATTTTATTCATTTTCTCGTAATTCACCTCGTTCCGCTATGACATACTGTAATGTGTGCGCGCAAGTCCCCCAAGTTGACTGAAACACCAAACCTAAGGTGGTCACTTATTGTTTTTCACGTACTAAAACTGGTTACTTACTGTTTTTCACGTACTGAAACTGGTCACTTACTGTTTTTCACGTACTAAAACTGGTTACTTACTGTTTTTCACGTACTGAAACTGGTCACTTACTGTTTTTCACGTACTAAAACTGGTTACTTACTGTTTTTCACGTACTGAAACTGGTCACTTACTGTTTTTCACGTAGCTCTGCGTGAAATAAATTGAACTTGATAGTAAATTGAACGCTTGATGCTTAATTTCTGCAAAAATGTTTTTAAAAATACGTCCAAGTGTAGCAGTCAGTATTTCTCTAAGAAACGGAGCATTGAATGTAACAAAGTCCTATTTGAAGTAAAAAAAATTGTGTTTAATAAATATCCCACTGAAAAGGACATCTATCGATAAATGCACTTCGAAAAACTAACTGTTCCATCAACAGCTAATTCACAAATTATTACAATCTTCCAATCACGAGTGTTCACAAAAATAAATCTCTGAATATAAAAAACAACAAAACAACGACTACAGTTATTGATAACACATAACACCTGTATAAAAATTAATTGAGTAAAGAAAAAACAGCTGAAATTAATAGATTCTTGATTAGAGAATCATTGCCTAGCGACCAGCCGAGGACATTTGTCAACAATGATTATTTGTTAGATATTGTTTTTTGAAGTATTATAATTTTTTAAGATTAACACGGAGTAACATTGAGTCATTGAAATAGCGAGCTGGTCAACACCGATCATAATAACAACATGAAACACAAAATTACGTTGATCGTATCAACTCACAAAGTTCAATTGTCGAATTTCAATTCGCAACACACCGAACCCATCACATCACATATTCTTTGTTTGCAGTCTTTACAGACCATACAATAAACACCCGTTCTCTGAAACAGCACACGTAGATATCTCTCCAGTTGACAGTTATTGCCAAAACCAAAACTATTCACCATGTTTCCAAGCGATCACGGCATCTTAAAACACTGATTATCTGGAAATGAATAACTACATCTGATCGAAACAAGGAATGACATATATAGTTTAACTTCGACGTTTAACATATGTGTGACAATATATTCGGTTTGACTGACGTGAGCACTTTATACCATAAGAACGCCTTGATAAAGCTCCATTTCAGAGTGCAACTGAGCGTAGCAGCAGCATCACTAAAGCGCTCAGTATACCTGAAATTCAGATGAACAAATAAAACAACACGACTTTTTAACGTATTTCACAAACTGCTAAATACAGATGAACAAATTATTCGTATGATGATAAGGAAAAATTATTCTAACCAAAATTCACCCAGTAATCTCTTGTTGCAATGTTCCGTTGTAATAAAGAAGCTACCATGAAGAGAAGGTCAAGAATAAGATGGTTTAGGATATGCACAAATACTCATCTACTTATGGGCTGCAGCACTAACAGGGACACTGACTACTTTCTGGAGTTTACTGCTTTCAAACAATATAAAACACTCACCCGTTACAGGCAAAGTAACTAGCCACGAAAGCGAGATATTGCGAAAGGTTGACCATTTGACCGCACGAGCTCTTTGGACCATGCCAACCGCTACAACACTGCCCACCTGAAATGAAGCATAACATTGTATAAATTTTGTACGCTTCCATTAGCTCGAACTTATATCAGAATAGGTTTATTTTTATCAAACAGAGAATGTCAAAAGAAACCTTGCACTGTGTTGAACTAATCGGTAGACCGAGTTTGCTTGACGCTAGTACCGTGACAGCTGCTCCGAATTCGATGGCGAAACCGCTGAAAGAAGACGTATTAAGCATAGTCGAAGAATCCACAATTCACGAGTGAACTGTGCATTGTAAATTCAAACATCTTCATTCCCTGAACAATTTCGTTCTTTAAATGAATTTCCTGAAAATTGAGAAAACAACACCTCATTTGACAGACTGCATCCTTGAACAGGTCTTTCTTCGAGTCCTTTGAATGGATTTACTCCCCCCCCCTTCCCCGAAAAAAAAATTGCATTCAAGCACGCACCTAATTCGCGTATAAATCCATAATTTCTGGCCAGGAAAACGCCAAAGGTGGTCTAAATCACAGCAACTTACTAACTCAATCATTATTTAGATCTGTTTCAGTTTCTTCGTTTTCAGCAACTCCTTTCTGCGCATAAAACATCGACTATTCTACTTAACAAATCTTTTCAGTGGATACCTCTTCCCCCCCCCTCGCCGCCCCTCTTTCTTCAGAAAATTAGGCAATTCACATCTTTCTCAGTTTGTAACTAATTAGTTGGGTAGTTTCGACTCCTCAAAATGATGAACACGACAAAAAATTCGGAATCACTATCATCTTCACATGACGGTTTTTGATAACTGCGGCGATCATTAGTGATTCAAAACAGCTGGAAACGAACACTACTAAACACTAGTGTTAATATGGTCGACCACTCATTCGAGAAAGCACTCTTTTATACTTTAGCGCATACTCTGAGTTCAACTTCGTAAATAATTCAACTTCAATATATGTAAAAATGAATCAAAATGCTTCCAAGAAAATAAATGAATTGAATTTTCTTCATCTAGACAGGCCCTGTTCAAAAACCTTATTTTTGCCCAATTCAATTTGAGAACGTGGATGAAAAAACGACGTAAAATTTGCAATGACATTTTATATTGTATGTAACACTTCATTGAATGATTATTTACATAACAGCACCTTGGTGGAGTGATCTTAGTGAGATTTTCACCAACAGTATAAATGACTCGATGACCAAGCAACCAAAGACCCATGCACATTCCACCAGCACCATACAGAAGCAACCATACGGGCGTACTCGAAGTCTGTAGCACTGACATCTCTTGGTAGATCGCGTACAGCGAAACAACAGGAGCTATGGCATTACTGAAGAAAAGAACTCTCGCTGATTGACGACTATTTATTCTCTTGATGAACATTCCAAACAGCGCACTTCATCAATTTTCGGGTAAAGAAAGATCACTGATCAAACTACCAGCTAAGTTTGCTTAGCCCTTCATTTTTATGGGGCAAAATCACTGTCAGGTGATTCTTGAACAGTTAATCACCGAAAGCTTCTAACCATTATCAAACGGTCATAGTGAGTCAACAACATAAACCAACGAACCTTACGTCATTGCCACCGTGAGCAAATCCACCAAAACAAGCGGTCATCACCTGAAGAAAGCTAAAGAGTTTCGAAGCTTGCGGGTCTTCGGGTTTGGTTGATCGAAAAAATCCTTCTATGCTGTTCGTTGGACGAATGGTGTTTGCACCAAGAACCAGATGTGAATGCGACGATATATTGCTGTTGACCGCTTCAAATCCATTACAGTACTGGTTCGAATTACCAACGTCGACAGTAGTACAATCTGGACTGTTCTGACGACCATTTTCATACTGAAGTAAAGCGCGCGTGCCTGAATAGGATTCCCCTTAAGAAAGCAATCATGAATGAGTTAAGCGATGCATGCAAAACAACATTCAATTCACTATACGAATTCTAAAAACAAACATTCACGTGTATATCTATCATTGTGCATGATCAATTCAATGAGGTCGATCAAAAATCGCATTACAAACACTCATTTTGATGACTCTAATTACATAACATGCAATCAGCGAGGCGGAACACCACAGAAAAATAATTCCACCCATCATTGTCGATTGAACGTGCAACATTTTGAACTTACGCATTTTCAATTTTCCTATAAGAAATGTTGAATGAATATGCATAAGTTTGCCAAACTACCAAAGCTAGTCTAATATTCCGAGATGCTCACAATGATTGTCCTACGCAACGAACTCATCTCCAGCATCAACACGGAACCTCTTCCAGGAAAACAACGGTTCATTCGATGAACAATGTTTAGTTCAAGCGTTGTGGGAGTGTTAGCTGAACTAGAGAGAATATTTTAGCAAAAAAGGATCTGCTTACTGGTGGCGCACGGAGATCGAAAAGAATTTCGCTGAGCTTAGATGACGACATGCCGAAAATTAATATTAGAAAAGGGCCTCCCCCCCGCGAGACCGTCACGATTTCTGATGAATCATTTCTCCTACGAGTGCGGGAGAATTTTCAGTCCCCGCGGGGAGAAGGGATTCTTTGAACGGAATTCCTCGCGGAGAGCAGACAAATTCGAAGACCTTGCAAGGGCCCCGTGCTCTTTATCTGAACCTTCAGTAGCATAATTTACTGGTGTTTGGAGCGTCTCTTCGAAAATGACAGCGCAGACCACTTCAAGCTGCTGGTTCTGATGACAAGGGGACGAAGAGGACGTCGGAATGGGACGAAGAATTTTTCGTCGGAAGAGGACGAACGATCATCGAAAGAGAGCAAAAAATCTGATTCTTGCCCTATGGCGACCTAAGACTTGGAGCAGTCAGTGCAACTGAATGAATTGATGACCCGCAGAATGCGAACTGGAGAGGCAGACCTATGCTTATTGTGCGGTTCACAAAAGCAGAATATTATCACTATTTGATGCAACATTATTTAGTGTCCTTTCTCCATTATTGGTCTTATAATTTTAGTAAAGATTTATGATCAGTGACGCTCAAATTCGAAAAAAAAATTGACTCATCTCCATCTCCGATGTTCTGAAAATTTGGCTCCAGCTGTGGCTTACCCTATCTAGAAAATTCATCTCCGGCTCTAGCTGAAACTCAGAGATTCTAACATTTCATCTTCAGCTCTAGCTGCGAATTCGCATCCTCCAAATTTTCGGCTACGGCTTTGAAATTTGCTTCGCCCAAAAATATCTACCAGGCAAGTTCTAACTTCAGTTACTGAATGTTGCTGCGGCATTTTTTTGGTGGAGTCAAAAATATTTTTTTTAGTTCTGCAGCTTAGATATTACTGCTTATAGCACTCACATGCAGCATTTGCTATGAAAAATACAGCAGTTATGAGTTTTATACAACGAATTATTGTTTTTCATCTGTGTTTTACAATTTAGGGGTCCCCAGGGGATATGGCGAGGGTCTCTATGAGTCTGGGAGATTGCCTATGAAAGCATGCCTCGCAGAAAGCCCCCGTAACTTGTCGTGATGATTCGTATCCCTGGGGGGGATTTTTGTGTGTGTATGGGAGGGGGGAAGAGGGTTAGTCCAAATTCCGATCACTACTATGCATATTAGTTTTTACGTTTTTTCATCGATATTTGCATGCTGTTGGTTCTTGATTCATTGACTTTCAAAAACGCGTACTATGATCATACCAAAAAACAAACGCAAATCGTAGAACAATTACACAGAAGTAAGACCGTCTTAGTTTCACTGTTGTAAAAATGATCTTCAGAGTTGATCTGATCTCAGCGGAAAACACTAAGAAGTCCTATAATTTTCTTTCGAATATAGATGGCTTAATTGCAACTCATTTACTCGAGCTGGTGCCAGTGGCATCAATGAAAGCTTGAATACCAACTGACTCTGTGAATTGGTGGCGTTCCTATCCAGAGTGGTTGTGCTCGGAAGAGCCGATTTCAATTCAACGCCAGTGTTACTATAGGATTGCACTTCGTTGACCGTACTCTCTGGAAAGTGAATGTTAGTTGATCAAAATTTCATCGGACAGGTTCTCATTCATGACTTTCCTGAACGGAAACGGAGAAGACATTTTCAGTTTGAGATCAGCCCCGATATTATACGAACCAGAGATGCGAAAATGCCAGATCAAGTCAAGATGAGAACCTGAATGAATGAAGTTTCTCTTCGAAAAACTCGTTTGAAACAAGAACTACGCCAATGCAAATTTCAAATCAGTGAAATTAAGTGACATCAATGAAAAATATTTTCACCACGAATTTTTATAAAGTCAACCTGCTAACATTTTTTCTTGAGCGCCGAAAAAATGCCTAAAAATCTGAAATTTTATTCGAATTTCGATTAAAAACTTGACTGAAAAAGAAATTAACTATACTGCGTACATGATGCGTTCGAAAGTTTACCAAGAATGCGCCGTTTTAAGCGCGGCGCAACAAAAAATTGAACGATAATTGCGACGATGAGCGCACATCCAAACGTTAAGCAGAGTATACTCCAAAATGGCAACTTGTCAAGACCCAAAACTGAAATGGTATCGTATTTCATTAATTTCCACTTTACTGGCATTCAATTAGAGTTTACTCATGACTGAGCTCAATCTACAGCTGTAAAAACTGGGGTATTTATTGCTGAAGAGTAATTCTTCACACAGTCTAAGTAAAGATCACCATCTGGAAGGCAATGGCCTAAATTAGCAACTCGTGTACGATTGAATGGAGAGAATTCTCAGTGTAAAAGTATCATTTTTTAGGAGGCCGGAGTGTGATCCGAATAAAGAAGTCTTCACAGAATGGATAGAAATTTTCATTAGGGACGGTGATTATTGTTAGGGCAGGAATTGTTCTCGGCTCTTTTCTCCTTGCAGAAAGGTATTTGCCCATGGTTATGTGAACAGAAGTTTTCGGTTGAAACGATCGCAACGTAACACTAACACGCACTGCCGTCGTAGAGGATTGCGAAAACATTCACAGCTACACAAATAAAATAAAGAACAGGTAGTAATAGAAGTCCGCAGTGCAACGGACGGTTCCGCCTGAGAACGCTATGATCTATGACGATGTAGAAAACGATTGAAACCATGCCCGATAAGATTGGAGAAATGAACCACGAAAGAACTGCAATTTGAACAAATTACCATTGAATGCAAAAATCAAATTAAAAACTTGACGTGAGGGTTCAATCGAATCGCTGTTCAAGACATCGGAAATCTACCTAACTCACTCACAATTCAAAAATAAATGGATGAATTCAAAAAGCCGCATCACACCGTTAGCTTGAGACAAAAGAAACTAATAGCGACACTCACTTCCAAAATTATCCAGAAAAAGCTATTCGAAATGATTCAAGGAAATTTAAAACTGACGTAAAAAACATGAACACACAAAGGTAATATCTGGAAAAGAAAGTCATTAGGTGATACAGAAACAGCAAGAGGCACACGTTGAAAACAGTTAAGTCTATTCGAGAGGACACTTACAAATCCGTACGATAGGCCACCACCTAATGCCGTTCGTGCCACGAGCAATCAACGAGTAGCCCAGTGTTGCACCAACAATGCTATGGGTGGTCGAGACCGGTAACTTTAGGAATGTGGCGATCAGCAACCAAGCACCGCATCCTGCAATGGATAACGAATTGAACAGTAAATTTCTGAAATTCGCATTTGCCTTACTGCTCAATATGACATAGAACGGTGCACCACACCGCAAATTTTCTTATTCAGTTTTATAATCGGATTTACATCGAACAGTTCTACCATTATTATGACAAACGGAGAGTTGTTCCTTTAATGGTATTTATGCACACTTAAAAACGCAGCCACAATTATCAGAGAAATAAAAATTTGATAAGTGTAAACTGAAATCTTGAAACCAACAAGGTAATTCGTACCTGAAAGTACGGAAATCTGGCCGAACATCAGCTCAGCCTCGCTGTTATTATATACGGCTAAATCGATGACGCCTTTGCGCATCGTATCCGTCACTTTGTAACCGAGCAACGCAGAACCCATTGTTTCAAAAAACGAAGCCAATAGGTATGCTTGATGTAGCGTTAATACCTTAAAAATCGAACATTTTCAAGTCGAAAAAGGCAACCGCGATCAGTTCTCTCTATCATCTCCTGTCAACTGACACTTAAGATCATTTAATTAGCTGATAGAGCCACAGAGAAATCATTCTAGTCGCAGTCACCCGACAATTTACACTTACATTAGACTGTTGCAAACTGCAGTTTCAGCTGAAAGCATATTTGCGATCCGTTGCTTTTTACTACATTATGACTCTTACTGGTGGTAACCGACTGAAGTTTGGTCGGAAAAATCCGACGAATTTCAGGCGGAATTTGGAGATTCGGGTCTCGACGGAACAATCTTGAAGTTGGGTCGGAGTTCCGAATTTCGGAATCTCAAGATATGAATTCGGTCCTATTCTGACCGAACTGAAAGTTCGTTTGCATACTACTACTAATAAAAATTTGTCTGCTATGTTCTATTTTCCTATTCCTGAATTTTGAAGCTATTCTATTGCGTTTTACCAATAAACTGTTCTATTTTGTTCTTCGCCTGCACTCCAAATCCGAAATTTCAAATCCTTGTGTGCTGTTCTGTCCCCGCATCCAAAACTTGAAACTGTTCTATTCCATTCTAGTGTAATAGAACAGAATAGAGTAGGGACAGTATAGCTTATCTGGAACGAGGGCATCAATAATTACATGATTGACTGCATCAATGATATGTGTATTATAGTTCGTAATTCATTTGCAATTACGAACACCATTTGAGCAAAACTTTGAAGTTCATCTGAATTTTTCGTATCATCGTGCTTCATTTAAAAGGCCCTCAAAACGACCTAGGAATTTTGAACGGTGTTGGACGCACAACAATATTAACATACGCTGCTTCAGGAATTTGATCGTGTAAAAGAGGTATCGTGAGAGATCAGACTGATATTGTTTTAGTAAACATGGACACGGATGATGTCTTTCTGGAGCTGGTACAAGAGGACTGATATATTCGAAGGAACCGAATAGCTAGCAATGCAACTGCATCAAGTAACTCTATAAGATGATTTCAGCTAAAACGTCCTAAATTAAACATTTAAAACAACTACTCTCTCATGATACAGACCTACTAATCATCTGCTATAATGACAGAGTGCTTGTAGACTGTTACTTAGAATTAATGTCCCTAATTTGAAGCGTGCAATAAAATTCTCAATGCAATAACAAATAATACCTTGCTTCCAACACTCGTACCGAAAGAATTGGCTGTATCATTGGCACCAATCGCAAACGCCAGTATGAAAGCAATGAAAAAGCCAATGATAATGGTCCATAGCATTTCATGTTGAAATGCCGCAACAGCATCGATCATCTTCACTAAATGAGCAGTAAATCCGTGTAAGCGTATCACTTCGCAGTTCAACGATATCAAAAGCGAATCGCGTAAAAAAACTTATCGATTGAAGTTTACGCGAAACGCCGAAGGACTGAATAGAATAATGAACCGCTGAGTAGATATATGAGAATCGTTTTGGCAGCTATCTCAAAAATCGATGTGAAATATACGAATATGCAGACTCAGTTGATTTATGGCAAAACACTTACGAATGAGTAATGCTAATGAAAGAAGCGTCTGTTAGGACGCACAATCAAGAGGATTTGTTGCCGATTTGAGATTATGCCTTTGAACAGGGTTTCGTACCCTAAAATTGAGACATTTAACTCGTATGACTAAAGGTCGAATGCACATCAACATCCACATATGGTAGCATTAAAAGATGACTTTTCAACAATTCATATAAACAGCGCTTCAAACACATATATAATACTTTATGCAAAATGCACCTCCAAATTTGCATAATTCTCGTCATACAATTATATAACAACTCACGAAATAGAGTATAATTTCAAAATCAACACGCGCATTTGCCACATTGAAAGAATTCACGACTGACTTCATTGTTTCAATTCAACTAAAGTGTATCGAAGATCACTACTATCACATTTACCGTTTCATATTATAACAACGCAAACAAGTATGATTAAGATCTTATGAGCAATGCAAACCATTGAATTGCGTAAGTTGACAACATATTCTTATTTGTCGGATTGCTTTCCTACATTACGTCAACTTGTCTGTATCATTAAGCAACTGCTGGTGCTGCGTAGGTGTACTGAATGAAAATTGTTTCGTTTTTCTGCAATGAATCACCTGCTGCAGTGATGCTGCGCTATAGGCTTTCAAAGAACGAAACTATTTCCTATATGCAATCACGATCATTGAGTGATGAGAAATGATGATGTAATTCTCCAAATGTTTACTGCATGCAACGATCATATCAAAGTAAATTGAGAGAGCTGAATGACAAATTATGTGAGCAGGGCAAGCTCGATGAAGCACACTTACCTATAGCTAGATGTTTAATATGGTGATCTATACGTCAGTTCAACTGACAATATTATCAAATTGTTAACAAGTTAGCTGCAATGCCTATGACTGGGGTAATTCTTTGAAGGTTTTAAAAAGCAAGTGAATGATGAACACAATCATGTAAAACATTAACTCCGGAACATCTTCATCAGCGAACTGACAGTCGATAAGATGACTGTATGGCATATCAAACAGAAAGAAGCACTGCAGAAAACAATTAGATAATGACTGATGAAAGGACGCAACTTGATTTGAGGAACAATTAAAAAACAATCAGAGAATTAGACACCGAAAGAATGCTGAGGAGAATCGATAATCAAGAACCGATAACATTCAGAGCTAGATGATCACACATTGGTGGTGATGTTGCCTCAGGCAATTGTTTACATTCATCACACATAATTGTGCTCATAGAGTGGGAAATGCAACCAGTAAACATGGCATCACAACTGTTCTCATCTTCTCTTTCATCACTTCGCTCTTCCTCGCAACTCGACACAATTTTTTGGAATTCTCTTATCCCTGCATCTCATAAATTTTAAGCCAACGGCCCGAAAAAATAAAACATTTTGAGAAGAACAAGAGAAGTGAAATAAATAATTTAAAACATCTCTGACGGTTAAAATGATGCGCTCGCTCCAGCTTTCCGATCAGTTAAAAACAATATGTTTGAGTCGCTACCAAGAACTGCACTGATGAGCGAGCGAAACAGCAACTGATATCATCAAAACAGTGTTATATTATTCTCTATTTTCCTAACTGACTTAACTGCTCCTCTCACTACGACAGCAATGCAAAGAACAGGTTCGAAAGATTGCGCGGCACATTTTGTAAGAGGTATTACTGTGAACTCCTCTTTTTTAGCACTTAATGAAACAATATATATTATCATTCTTTCTCTTTCAACATCGCAAAAATATGAACACATTCATCATACATATCCTACAATGAACAACGACAACCTCAAAGATCCACAACGTTCAGATATTCGCAATGCACTTCTGCAATTCTTCCAGATTTTTTATACCGTAGAATTATTAAAGGATTGAAAGCAATGGAAAACGTATACTTCAAGAGACGATATTACCATAAAATATTACTGAAATTTATACTTATCTCCCATCGAAATTGTCAGTCTATGCACTCCATTCACTACTCTGCTATCAATAACAAGAAAACAAAAACATTGATGGGAAGAGCTGTGGTAAAAGTCAGATAAAGGATGACTGATGATGATATCCCAATAAATAAATAAATAAATAAATATCCTCACAGTATGTTCCTGTCATACTCGCTGAAAATATCATGATGACCATCATAGAAATACTATTAAACGCAACGCATTATGCGATAGATCAACTGTTACAACGCACGGTTGGTTTTAATGACTACTCGTATTCGTACCAATAGCAGTTATATAACAGGTAAGAGAAGATGCACCAATCAGCTCGCAATCTGATAGTTGTGCGTTTGTGTGCGTTCGTGTTTGAATGGTTTATGCTTATTGATAGTATAAAAATATCTTACACGATCACGTCATTCATTCTAAAACGTTATTCGCCTCAATTTCATATTGCCTTCAGCTCAACCTCTAACTGCTTCGTTTCTCTACTTTTTGAACGATTCATTCATTCTCTTGGCCTCCGGTTCGATTAGAAGATTTCTCCTTAAGTTTTTCAAAAAAAAGAAAATGAACCAAATCGAATGAAGCTACCATCCATAGATACAGCGGTGATTCATCACCCACTCACTCGTTATCTACGAAACAACTTCCCGCGATCAAATAACTGGTCAGACATAACTGATGCCCTGCTGCTATCAGATTTTATCGAAAAGAGTTTTAAAGACTCCGCAATCACACAGAAGTTGTGGAAAAACTGCAATTTTGAAGGTGCGATTTGCAAAAAGCCAAAGAAAAGAGGCATAATTTTAAAGATGTGGTTATTAGCGATGGCGCAAAACATGAATTTGACATGATTGGTTATGGCTCCAACAACGGTCAATCGCTTATAAATGATCTGATGTGAGGTAGTGCAGAGAGAACGCGATTGCTAGCATTCAACCACAACATGGATATATGATCAATCATTTGGGCAGTACATACATACCTCGCTTATTCATTCATTTACTTACTCTTATATGTATGAGTTACATGCGCTCGGGTTATTGTGTGCATAATATGCGTCTAATTATGTATGACACATTAAAGGTGCGCATCTCTTGAATGTTTTCGAAATACGATATGACGATGTGACCGTGCCCAAGCGATTGTCATACTATTTCTTGATTCAATTTAATGAAACGAGAAATTCATTTCGAGACGTAGACGATTATAAGAAGTTTACTAAGAATGCTTATGTAATAGCGAAGTGAATATGGATCAATGGCTTGAAAGTAATTGCTCAAAGCAACAACAATCAAATGGTCATCACAGATAACAATGAATGCCGAACGCAAGCAAACTTTTCGTGCTATATTGTCGCTAATCTATGATTCTTTATATACATATACCCGTTTTTCAATCATGAACTGATGTAATTCATCTTCCATAAATTCTTTCATCTATTGAGAACGAAAACTGAGCTATGATATTGTACTCTATCCAATTTCACCTTCATTTAACAACTGATAATGAAAAAAAACAAAAAAAAAACTGAAGTCATTCGAAAACTCAAAGCTTCGTTTCTTCAAATACGCACGTTCGCATGATGGATAACGTCGTCATCAGTCAACGCAGGTCTATCAGGACAGTTTATCAATCTGTCAAGAATCAGTGAACATGTTCGCGAAATATATTTTGTAATGCGCATTTGAATGAAAGCAAGAAAATGTGTTGCATTCAAGTGTACACTGTACTAATTTATCATGAGACGACATCTTTTTGATTGATGTTTTTACGATTTTTTGGCATATAAAATTTTTCTTTCATGAACGTACCACAGTTCAATTCATAAGTATTCATTGTTATTAAGATGCACATTCTTTACATTGTTTCTTCTTAATCACTCAGCAAACACAACTTTCATTCCCTCGACTGAACGAATGTTTTCAGTTCTGGTCGTTGTTTCTTTATTCGTAAATTCATATACGCATATTTCTATGTCGGGCGCAGGTGCTCAACAACAAATTTTTTTGTTGTGTTGAAATCTGATTATGATATTTTCCAAAGATGTTGCTCTGAAATGATTCCGGGACTGACGATTGCTGTCCCCAGCTTCACGTTCCTTTCCTACTACTCCAGCTCTGTTTTGCATTTTGCTTCAGTAATATTGCATTAAGAATACAAATTGGTTGGTTATATAAATTACGAGTCATAGTGCATTACACTCTGAATTCAGTAGCTTATCCTTTGCATAGCCTATGCACTATACCAATCGATCAGCAGAAACATCCTAATTTCTGAATGATATCGCATGCGCAAGAAGGAGTTGACTGAATAAATAGGAACTTATGTCCATAATTTTCTTTTACTTAACACGTTCAGTTTTGGTATCACATCGCGCTGGAGAGAGACAAAATCATTCGAAAGCAAATGGGACAGAAAGCAAACTCGGAACACATACAACAACAACAACACTTTTCAGAGGGATGAAGCAATTGTTGTTTTATAAATTACCGAGGTAAGGTGTTCTCAGAATCGGGATTTGCAAAACTCCGGGATCAAGATTATAGCCCGGGATCCAGCAAATCATACAGATAATAACATTTTAAAATTTGGGAACAAAGCATCTGCATCAAGAGACAAGTACAATTTCAGATGAAACATCAACAATTCAATTTTTTGTGACGATATCTGAACTTTTTTTGTTAATAACTTCAATGGAGTGATGTTCAGTTGCTTACATCTGAGATCGAAGAAAACGAAGAATATTTCTTGAAAAAATTCCTTCGAAATTCACAAATGTTAAACCTGTGTTCTACAGATGGCAGAATCCTTACAATAAAAATTATTAAAACAGTAGGAATAGAATCGTCAACGAAAAGAGTGGTCATCAACATTGTGACAAAAAATGGAATTGAGATTGACATGTTAACAGAAGATTCAAAGAATACGATTTAGTGAAATCTGTTTTGTACAGAAAAAGAAAATGTCGAGAAAGGTCGTTCACTTTCGACGCTTGTCGGTAGGATCGTTTTAATCGATCTGAGCAAGTTTTACATATTCGCAGCTCTTTCAATCGTTTCTTGCAGTCTAGAGACAATTTAATATTCCAATACCAGGAGAATGACATTCATCTAACATTTGTTATTAACTGATAAGTGTTCATTCAGAGTCACGCTGAATTTCTGTAGAGAATCCTTCTTATCTTGATTAATGAATGATTTCGTTGTCTTATAATAAATAATCCATTAACAAATCCTTGACAGTATTTGGATGATGGGGCAGCGGAATTTTATCGGAAACCATCAACAAAGCAAAGCTTGGTGATCACTCCATTCAGCGGATCAGTAGTTGGTGCACGATTAGGTTCGAGGAATTTGGTAATCAGTGGGTCTCTTTCGTCCGCTGGGGCATTTGTTTGGTTGCAGAATATTGTATTGCGCTCCGACTTCAACACACAAGTATCCTGATCCTCTTGGATCCTCTTTCTTGGACGATCCTCTTGCTTTGCAATTTCACCGCACAGATTACATCACGCAGCTCCGTTGTCTTTTTTGAAAGAAAATATTCCCATAATCGAGAATGATTACCGTGTTTTTGGTATATCCGAAGGATCTTTCATTGTTTGAAGATGTGTCTTAAATGGGAAATTGATGGATCATAACAAATGGAGGACGAAGCAGCGGTTATAAAGAAATACGAAGTTCTTGTTCATTGTTTTCGGAGAAACGGAAGCTGAGTTGGCGTCATTATACCGTGATTCATCTTTTTCTTACAGCTTAGGCGATAAACAACAAATATAACTGCATACAAATGACCTCAGAATGAAGTCATTCTTAGGAATGATTAATGTGTGATTAGAGATGAGTTTATCAGCAAAATCATTCAAAATGCCTTATTTCATTATATCTCGAAATCCCGGGATTTTTGAGAAGCTTAATCCTGGGGTCGGGAATATAATTGTTGCATGCAAACCCTACTCAGAACATGGTTAAATGCTTTCACGCAGCGCTTTTAAATTATAAATTCTATGGTATTGACTGAGATTTGCACGCACTTCATGGAATACTTGGGTATCATCATGCACGAAACAGAGCATTTCAAACAGAAATAATGAGGCGATTATTATCACTAAATTCGACAAGAGCGTCAAACGCTTGTGCAATGGCTCGACCAAATGTTCAGTGTAAACGATCGAGAAAGAGCAGCGGTGTTGCTGTTCGAGCCAATTAAATACTGTCTTGTTTTCAATTTACGTCATGACCTCTAGTTGAATGAAACCAAAAACAGTGATTGCTCATTTGTTATGAACACCAAAGTGTTGACAAGATAACGACGTAGTCGAAAGAGTCTCATGAAACTTGAAAAAAAGGTTATTTGACGCCGGTGAATTCAGTTTCGGTTCATTCATAACAGTCACGAATAATCACGTATTTGGCATGATGCGATACGAGAAATTTTGCAATCAATCATCTAACTCTAAACTCTGAGCAGTCATCTCGCAAACAAAACAGCAAAATTGTCGCCATAAATAATTGAAATCTGCTATTTTGTTTCATCTATGCATTTCAGATTCTACAGCGTAAACTTCATTCTGCACAGCAACCAAATTCAAGATTTACCTGAAATCTTGGAAAGATATTCAAAGATTCGAAAAAAAAGTTCGAAGACTCCAGTTTTGAACTACAGAGTTGGCATGGCATTGTTTCAGTTATGGCAAATTATGCAGTTTATATCTTCACACTGAGGCCAATAATTGCAGCTGATGATTTGGTCGAAAGTTGGTATCCAGCTGCAGAAAAGAATTCAGTGTGAGTCCGACAGCCTCACTGAATCAACGAACGGATGAACAGGATTCCAGAACAAGCCAAAATAAGAATAATATAAAGTTTGAAGTTCAGTACGATCACGTTAACAGTCATGGAATAAGATGCTCGAGTAATGCACATCAGTAGATGGTTGTCTTAGAATCGCAAGTGGATTACGATATGAGTTTACTTTCGACTACTCATCATCAAAAAGTTTTCTGTGGACATCACATAGATGTTGATTCTTGATGCTGCATCTCTGAAGAAGATGTAAGTCCAGCAAATTGCAAATGCACCAAAGATGGAGTGAATTATTTTATGCTAGAAACTCTGAAAGGAAATTGTGCAGCTAGGATAAATTCGTACAGTAGATGATAAAACATCGACCGGCAAGTAAGTTTGGCCTCGGGCCGAAGTTCTTTCAAGCAACTGACTAGTGGGCCAATATGTTTTTTTCCTTATTTTTCACCAAACATGTTTTCTTTTTTATCTTTAGGCTAATGGATTGGGCCTGTCGCAGAAATCGAGTCTTTAGAACAAATTCTCAATTTTATCTGGCTGGCCAAACATTATTGAAGACGGACCAATTTTGGCCAGCGGGCCGGGAGTTACTGATGGCTGTGATACATCTTGACAGCTATGAATAAATTACTGAAAAGCTGAATGGTTTCGAAATGATTTCAGGGCTTGTATGATGAACGAATGGCAACATTTCAGAACGCGAATCTGTTCAATACACAAATGCGAACTTCAATTATACCTTCACCATATTCTCATTTTTGTCTAGCATTCAGACGCATGTGATTTATTTTCACGCCTGCTGAATGAAAAGCAACGCTTCTGGCCCTCGTTTCATGCATATCAATTCTTGTGGAGAAATCGCCAAATGTAAATACCAGAGAGCAATAATAATCAGACGATTTTCTCATGTATAACAATACAAGATCACGCCATCAATCATAGCAAATTACGATTACACGCGATCACAAAACTGTCCCATCAAATAATTTGCCAAATTCCCAACTATTGCGTCTGATTCATTAAACGAATTCTTGCTTATTTTTATGTTTCCAAATTAAATTCTCTATGTATTCCCATCTATTATCTTGAACTATTCTCTACAGCCTGAGCTGAATTCTCAAAACGTAACATCGTCAAGCACTGTCCACCTCGTCAAGTAATCGTTTCTTTCACGTTTGGCCATTACCGAATCGAAGTGAATGAAATGAATTTCATAATATTGTTTTCGTGATAAACTCATATAGAACCGGGGAAAAAATAATGGACAAGTTTTTTGCTCTTGTCTCCAAGGAAAAGCGAAGTGAAGATGAGTTAATGAAAAATAGCACATTGAAGAACAAACAGCTTTCAGAAAATAGATATGGTTTTTCGACAAATTTAAGTGCTTGTCAGCAACACATCTCGATGAGGACAAATCGAAAAGCAACGCGCAAGAATGTTTCCAAATGTATCATCCCATGATAGTTTACGGACACGTGCAGACTG
The DNA here is from genome assembly GCA_035041965.1 of Anisakis pegreffii. NCBI lineage: Eukaryota > Metazoa > Nematoda > Chromadorea > Rhabditida > Anisakidae > Anisakis > Anisakis pegreffii. The sequence goes on along the minus strand of JAPYMA010001288.1, from coordinate 288,856 downwards.
GCAAATTCGAACGGCGTCTATGAGCACTTGAAGTTGTGACTGGATGTGTACATAAGCCTCATTAATGAGCAGAATTATACGCAACTTATCATTTCATCCTCATTTATATCCATTATCACGCACTCAGTGCAAGTGCTCATCTCAGAAAACTTTTTCAGTGACCTGCATGGATATCACGTGCCTGGCATGAGAACTACTTGCTGTTCGATACGCAACATCCATAAATCATACTTCGAAACTATGCGTCATCCGCATTATCAACAGTCGTTAGTGCCAATGCTCCATATTATCCATCAAATTCTTCTCGTGGCAGCCTCAGAACACACCACAACTCAAAACTATTCATGTGATTGAATGAAGAGATGTATTGAAGTGCCCGCAAATGACACAATTCAAACATTCGCTAAATTACTGCCCGAATCTTTTGTTCAAAAAAAAGTTGTTCATTTGAATCATATGAATTGATTGACGTGTTCATTGGACATATTGGTTCAAAAATCCGAAAAATAAACCTCAAAGAACAGTATGTCCTAATCAATCAAAATGAATTTATTTCTTGATTCGTCTGATCCATAGGTGTTATCAATTTGTGCGCTGCGATTTTATGATATGTTAATACCGTCAATCAACGCCGATTGGTGTGATAATTCCGAACTTTTTTGGTAGAACAATTTCGAAATCATGTCGTCTTGAGCCGTCAGAAAGACAGTCACCATAATTACCATTAATTGCCAATCAATTCTATCAAGGTAGTATTGGAATCATGGTTATTCAAAAATACTGGTGAAACATGTTGGCGAAATGATTAACAAAGCAAAACAATTCCACATGGTTGAAGCTGACTATGTAAAATATATTGGTGATAGCTATACATTATGACTGGTTTTGTATGCATCGATGATGATGGATACAAAACTAATCAAGAGAGCCACACTGATATGAGTAAAGTTCATTACTGTTTAATAAAATGTTACTGCTGTTCATTACGCGTGCAGTTACTGTTATCTCATCCATTCTCGCCACACAACTTTTTGCTTCTGTATTGAATCCCTACCGAAGTAGTGATGCATATCTTCAACAAATCGAAATTACAAAAGTTCAACAGATTATTTACAACTTATTCTCAAAGAGCAAGTACTCAAACGATTTTTTGATCGACCAGAGTCGAATGGCTATCAATTTATTTGTTTTTACAACAAATGCATAACACTAAAAAGAACTGCTTAACGATACAACTGCTTGCGATTAGGGCTTATCGAGTACATTTACAACGCTCAGAACTACTCGAACTCTTAATCACTCCTGTGTGTAAGCTTGAAGCAAATTTTGGCATCATTTTATTTGAATGTCGCATTCAAACGTAAAAAATCGAAACTTATACGTCAAATACTTTAGCATCAGCTGTTAAAAGTAACATGGAAAAACTGTTGAATTCAGTGAAACATTTCATCAGTGCCATAGGCACATTCGTTGAATGAGTATCAGTTGATCACTGAAGACGATCTGAACAAATTTATTTAGCAGTCTCTTGCAAGGTAATTGAAACAAGGGACATAAACCATCGCTGGATGTAAACATGAGGTGAAGACGGTTCTGACTGAATGTGAGCAACTGAAACAATCATTTGATAAAAGTGCGAGTTTGTGATGTTTAATTTTTTTATAGTGTGTTGCGAGGACAAAAAAAGAAGTGGGAATAGGGAAAGTCTGAAATGAACGTTGCATCGAGACCACGAAAATGCGGACGCGCCGAAAAAAGTGAGGGACGGAGAGCGAGCAGAGATAGGGAATGGAAATAGGAAACTTCCAAAGAAAATTTGACTGCATCCATGTTTCAATCCCCGAATTCTCTCTGAAAATGCAACATTCGAACTAAAGTCAGAATAAGCTTGAGAGCAAGAATGTTAGCTCGAAAAGCATCAAATTAAAGCAATATGTAGAACATAATAGATCAGAACAGAAACAACATCAAAGCAGTCTTACAAACACCACTTTATTGAACCACAGCAAAAAAATAAGAAACGTATAAAGTGTGCAAATGACAATTTTGAAATGACAATAACGTATATTTCATCTTATCATCATTGTAAAAATCGTCTACGGTTACCACAAAACGTTTAGACAAAGTTACAATGTACAGAAATAAGTTCGCCACAGAGCCGTTGTCTCCTCATGAGACTGAGATGACCGAAAATATTTCGTTGCTATGAAAATAAAATCCGTTACCTTCCGAACTGTCATCACGCATCACATTTCGTTTTCTTTTGCGGCACATCCGCCTTGATCGCACGGACCATGCGTGAGTGTTAAATAAATACATATGGTTTGCATGAAGATTGAATAAATAAGTAAGACTTCTGTTGATGACTGCTTCGAAGTAACTCGTTCACTTCGCAAATTTCTTCGGACAGATGCACTTCGCAACGCAATTATTGGTTTTTTCTTCTAGATCGAAATATGTGCACACTAGACACTCTCGGATTAACCCTTGTCCTTCGTCTGCCCTGTTGAGTTATTGCAACACCCCCCAAACGCAGTATGCAGCAGCAACAAACGGTTATATACCACATTCCAAAGAGTTGAGAAATTCGAAGAATAAACTTGCAAATTCGCACAATTTGCACGTATTTTTACAACAGTAAGGCATAAAACAATGCAATCATTAGTGACGAAATCGCTTCGACTTTCCGCCTGTGACGCTTTAATCCTGTTTTGTCTATTTCCGAAATATTCGAAGGAACGGGAATGCCCAGAAACATCGAAGACCGAGAAGGTCGGGGACCAAAAAAATGGGGCCACCATGAAAAAATATTGCGGACGGAGTCGACGTCTAAGAGATTCTCCGTTCACTCCAACACACTACTGGTAATTGCCGAATAGCCCGAATCAGACAAGGACGCGGCTTCAGAAACACGCAAATAAAATGCAAGCAGAATTTTGCTCGGCTCTTGTGAGCAAGCCAAAAATCGATGGACAAGAACACGGCAGTGATGGTGGAGTGAGCAATAAGCCGAGCCAGATGCAAAAGTTCTGAGCACGAGTGTTGCCTTTAATTTCTGTTTTCAAGCTCTCAGGGGTTGCTAACACGAAAGATTCTGCTGTGAATGCTCGCTGCTTGTATAAAATATCCGAGATATATTTGTGCACAACGAAAATGAAAGTGAACAAACATTTGCTTCGATCCGAACATGCATGAAGTTGACTGTTTGAGCGTTCTAAGGAAAACATCAATAATTTCTAAGCGAAGTAAAAGAGTAGCTAACACCTGAAGATGAAGCAAGAACGTGTTTTGCGAATAATGCTCGTTTCGAGAAACGATTAAGCCATACTGACTTAAATGCTAGTTGCACTCGTATGTCACGAGCGATGCTCTATATAGAAAGGAGGCAGAGTATGTAACTCAGATCTGTAAGAGTGTTCAATCGAAACGCAAGCAACACTTGCTTCCGAGGACGGACATCTCGCTTAAGCTAGCGAATGCTTTTACTGCTGCATTGCAATGGTGCTTACTTTGTTAGGAGGTGGCATCAAGGGCCACTTCAATGGCATAGATTGAAAGGGGAGCAAAGCGTTATCTTCGTTGTTAGCTGGCATGTGCGTTCAACCGCTGCGCATCTGAACTGAACGCATCGCGAGCTCTGAACAAACGGCATTGTACACAACATGCATCCACTGCTGTTAATTCCATCGTTTGGGACCAAATCGATAGGGCATAATTAGTTGTCCTCTGATATTTTGTGTTGACACACTTCATGAATCCTCACGAATGTGGCTTGAAAGAATTCGAAATTTTGCATTGTCAACATTTTCAACACCACAACATTATTAAATTCGCACAACAACATCAATATAATGTCGTGAAATAGTCCTGAAGTCAGTGATGACTAACATCGCAATTCTCGTCGACGTCTATCGAGTTTCATCCCTTTCAGATTTTCTACCACTCGAGCAATACTTTTGCTGATATCGATTCGAAAAAATTAGTGCATAATTTTCTAGTACTGTGGGCTTTTACAAAGCTATAATATATGTACATATAAAAGGCTGCCTTGATGGATATACATTCGTTTCGAAAATTGTCGACTAGTCTCAAGTGAGAAAGTGTTGACAGAAAAAGGGTGCAACTGAAACAGCGTCAATAGGGTAATTGGAAAGATGTTTTAGCCTAGTTGCAAAGAATTGAGTCGTTTGAACACTTTCAACTGAAATTTTAAATTTCCCATCGAAAAATTCCCATTTTTTCTAGCCGAATATTTTGACTGCAAAGTGGATGAATGTTGTGCGGATAATACAAGTGATATTTGATTGACTGCCAATGCAATGTCTGTTGTTGAATTATAGGCGATGACTCACACTGCTGAATTTCGAACAATCAAGCAAGAGAATATAAAATTGTTTGTTGAAAGAATATTTCGACGAAATTTCCTTGACAGCGAAGCACTTTTCATTGCTGTCTTCGAAGAATGGCGCTTCAGTCTCTGAGATCAATATCTCACTCAATTTTACTTACGGCTCTAATCAACATCAGCAGCTGAGCAACTGTTGCTTTTCATCAAAACTTTGATCATTACATTTTTACTCCGCCCTCAAATTGGTGTTAGTTTTGATCTCAGAGAATTTGATCGTTAAGCTTTATGAGAGTATTTCGAAGCTATTTGCAACCGATCACTGATATGATGCAAGCATAATCGATCATCAGCAAGTGAACGAAACCTTATGAATTGGAAAATAGGTTTTATAACTTGTGAACCCACATGATTCCCTGATATTCCTTAATTATTATGCTCACTTCCCATCTGTTGAAACATCTCCAACACTTTATATCGGTTTAACAGTTCTCATATGATCTTTACGAGTAATCATTAAATAATTTCAAGCCATTCATATCACACTAACGATAAGTGCAAATCAAATATAATATCATTGAAACGAAACACCTACTAAGTGCAGCACAACTCCCTAATTGAGTTTTTCATACTTACCATATAAGTTCTTTGTATAATACCATACTCATCTTATCATATGTATTATGTCTCTCACATCAATCTTGAATCATTTTCTAGTCATAACACCTCACTATACTCTTACTAATCATATTGCAGCGTTATCGCTCAATATCATATCAATTGCCTTGTCAAACTTATCAATAAAGATAACTTCAATTCGTATTATTCACGCATTATTTTAATCCTCGTCACAGTATCACATCATCAGTCATAATTTTGAATCGTTTCCATAATATCATTCATGACAATTTTCCACAGTATCCTCACGTTATTCATGCATAATCTTACAATGTCCCTTAGTGTTCTTACAATGTTCATTGCGACATTAATTCCTGACTCAATTATCAGTGTTATATCCGAGTCAATAACCCTTAATCACAACTTTGTTATATATAGATCCCCAAATTAATCAGATTTAACTTACTGAAGAACTCACTATGATGAGTCCTATACAGTTTACTAATTGTCATTTCAAAGTACAAATGTATAGGACATGTATAGGACATCAGATGATCATATGAATACATGTTTCTGAAATTTGTTACACTCACTTAGTATTTCATGATATTATTTATAAATTAGCTGATATGATAAAATAGTTAACAACCTGACAATAACAACATTACATTTGAGAATATCATCATATCAAAATAAAAGTACTTTACATAATCGCCTAGCATGACATAAAATGACGTAAATATACAATGATTACTGACAGTTTCGATATCTTCACTAATACAAGGCTGAAAGATTAACAGAAGAGGGAGAAGTTTTTTCAGTTGTTTTTATTTCTTCTTGGGTTTCTTTTTACCCATGTGTTTATTATTTTTCATAATTTTTCTTTCTTATTATTTTCTCTTTTTTCTTCATTCTATTTTTTTTCATTTTCATTTTTTCCTTTATTCATTTTTATTTCATTTATTTTTCAAATTTCATTTTTCATTTATTTTATTCATTTCTTTAGTTTTCTTTCATTTATTTTTTGTTGAGTATTTTGTCGTTCACATCCGAATTGGTTTATTTTTGGTTCTGAGCTGAATTCAAATTCGCTATGAGTCCTACTAAATTTGTTTTCCTTGATCTTTTGAATACTGATTGTGAGAAGGAATGCGCTCACAATGAGATGAAAGAATGGTTTCAGAATGAGGCCAAATCACAACTACAGCAAAGCCTGCTAATGACGCATGAGCCAGAAGCTTGACTCCAGGTTCAAGTTCATTAGTATCATATCCTCGACCCTCGAAAACCAATCGCGAGTCAAACCCAAATCTTCATCTAGGAAACTTCAATCAACATTTGCAAATCCCAGAAAGCAGGGCGACGTTTGATGGCCCTGCTTTGCAAACCCTTCAAACAATGACGAAGATCACTGTAAACGTCGATCATCATAACATCACCTCTACGTTAATAGCAAACTTGTGCAGCTTAAATGATCATCAATTTAATGATGGAAACACCAGTTATTTTGCGAATGAATTGTTACTGATGATGAAATAACAGCAATAGAACAACTCATGTATGCTTTCAGTGTATATGAGATCATGCCATTGTAGACATCATTGTTGCACGATTATCTGATCACAGCTGAAAGCTTCTCTCTCTCGAACAGTAAAATCTGGCCGACGACTTCGATAATAACTGATGACGATTAGTGAATATTTCCAACCCTTCTGACGTTTCGGCCAAATGGAGTAAATAAATTGAAATCAGTGATAGCTGACTTGGTTGATGAAGGTAGAAGTCCTGTTACGATTCGGAGTGAACGTGGAGTGATCAAGTATAATAGAAAAACAGTATTACAAAATGATGATCAAAAAGTGACATTCGATGAACACACCCTAGCAATATACTCAAAATCATCTTATTGTCGGCTTCAAAATGTTTCAAAAATGATCTAGTTTATATAATACAAGCAAATGATATATATCACTTATCATACAACAGTTGCAAGTATTTTGTTAATCCTAACAATAATATATTACTCATCCTGTCTACCTAAAACAATGTATGTGAAATAATCCCAGCAATTCTTTGTGAAAATATCACCTAAAAATAATGATAATGCAGCAAAATGCTACAGTTTGATCATCATCAGACATTGTCGCGAACGATGCGATTCGTCAGAGGGACAAAAGTCATCTTTCTTATTGAAGGTAAATGTGGTGTAGCTTTCGGCAATTATGAACCATTAGGCTCGTAGCAGATTGCCAGAGGACACAATACTCTTGAGACCATCCTACTTTGGGCCGTATCCAAAGTAAAAGATGGGCTTTAACTCTAAAACCTAGAGGGAACGGCGTATTGAGATGGGAATACCATTTTCAAGTGCCTCATAATTTAAAATTATATTTCGACTTTTATTTACGACTTTTGTCTAGGTTTTCGTATCCTGTTTTCCGCCTCCTACTTCCTCGTTCCATCGCAATAGCTTTCATGGATTCATTAGCTTTAAAAATGCATCAAAAATGAGTGAAAGAAAAAAAACTGTGTTGTGTTCACCTCTAGAAGATTCGTGAAACGAATAAATCAGACTGTTGCTTGGCTGAATTGATCGCTACTCTATTAATTCTGCTTTCTCTGTAATTCATGCATACATGAGTGACTGTAAGTTACTTCATACTTGAGCTCCAAGAGCGAAAGAAAACATCGAATTGAATTTTCGATTTTACGTATTTTCGCGAACAAAGCCAGCTTCTGTGTCGCTACAATAAAATATTGGCAGGTAAGTTCCGAGGTCACCGGAAAAAAACCCATAAATCTTACAACTCTTCTCAGATAGCTCAACCTTGTTCAAGTTGTAAACAACCTTATGAAAATGTTTGGGTTCCTTCCATTCGGTCAACTACTCTTCTGCGATCGTAAACAACCTGATAAAAGATTCGAATCGTGTGTAATATATTATTGTAATGAAATAAAAATTGTGTAACGAATGAAACATTTGATATCACGTTTTGACGAGTAAAGTTAATGATTTACAATCTTAATGAATGGTTTTTATTCGAGTTTTTTTTTTGTTGCGTGCAAAATATGCGCAGTCGAAAACTTACAGGCTCATGGTTTTGCGACATTTTTCAGAAGTTATTTGCACATCATAGAGCAATAAGCAATCAACATCAAATTATTCTCTTTCATTGACCATGAAAAGCCATGATCCTTCAGATCATCATGCTTCACAGCATGGCACACAAACTTAGGGTTGGATCGAGAGATAGAAAAGGATTTCGATGGGAGCATCGTTTCTGAAAGAAGGCTTTCCTTGGCTTATGAAATCGCATCAGTACTTGAGTTGAAACAATCAAAGATTTTTTCTTGGAGTACTGAGCTTGTTCTAGTGTTGGCAAGGAGAGTAGTATATCAAGAGTTCTGAGCCGTTTAAAGTCAAGTTTCATTTGGAACGATTACTCATAGTTCCGTTATCGTAACATCGAATTTTTCTCGTTTGAATAAATTATATAAATTATCTGATAATAAGCAATGAATCTTTCGATAAAACTAGATATGTTTTTGCAAAACGTTCAAAGTCACATCCCTCGGAACCGAGATGTCAAGTGGTAATAACTTTCACCGAATCAATTTCCCACTGACACAATGCTTGGTCAAAATGTATCGGAGTAGAGAGTGCTTATAAAACATATCCACTTTTTTGTGGTTTTCTCGTTTCCACATGAACCTAACAAAATATTCTCAAGAATCGTTAAATAAAACAATCCTGCATATCGTGAAGGTCTATATGGTTCCTTCTCTCAGATCATAATTTCTTAGGGAAATATGCTGAAGGTGGTTGCACATGAACCATCAAATGAACGGTTACAATTTTCAACCTTAAACAATTCTCAAAATTTTGCGATAAATTTTAGAAAAGAGGCGCCAGAATGCCGGGCGCCCTCTTTGAATAGTAAAATGAAAAACGAATCGTGTTGCTGTCTGCGAATATGCTCAGCGATGCAATATACAAACGACATTTGAAACATTCGTTTCATATAAAGTTCGAGCGTACCTGCTGAGCATGGTATGTCGTATGCAGTGAACTAAAAATAGATGTACATTTGGAACATCCGAAAAGCTTCGGAAAAATTAATTTCTCACATTTATTCTTAACGGTCTACCATATACAAAAGCGAGGCCGTGTTCACTTCTGAATGTTCTCTCCTGATTGAGGACAAACTAATAACGACCGATTCAGTTAACACCATTTATTCGTTGTAGAAGCATTAGTTGATTCTTGTGTCATCTTATTCTCCTTTCGATGAGTGGACAAACTTTGACGGTAAATAATGATAAACTTGGTCATCGGTAGGATGTGTAGCGATCAACGGAGACCAAATTTGTTTTGTGAACAACTCATGAAGAAAACAACGAATACAAGAAAAAGTGAATAGCCATTCATTGGTAGAGCAGCGTGTGCATGATAATTTTGAATGACTTTAATCATCTCCAGATTTTGCTGTTAGCTCTTCGCAATGACAGCAGTGTGGCTGACAAAATTTCACCGTAATTTGTAAGTGATCTCAATGTAATATTTCGAGGTAAATATAATTGATTAATTATCAAAAATAGCGCTATACGTCTTCCTCAAACCGGTTCAACATATTATTGAACATTTCAATTCAGCATGTGTAATAATCAGTTATGTATAGTAGTTTAATCAATTTAAGTCATACTAATTGGTTACGTTTTTTTTTCTTCCAACGAATTAATTTAGTTTCTTTTATCTATCCATATTGCAACAATATCATATTCTCAAATTAGATAAGTCAATATAAAAGATTCGTATATGGTAAATTGTGCGTGTGCCACTTTGGTTCTAAAAGCTTTTTTTCCAGTTGCAGAATTATTTATGGTGACGAAGCCGATCTTTTAAAGTGAAACATGTTATCAGAGATTGTAACATAGATATATGCCGAATCAGTATCTATATTTCTGTTTTCATCTTTCACTATTTTCTGCTCTCTGCCTGAAACTTTCTGTTTTCCTGCTACTCGATTTTTGATATGAATTCGTACCCCATGGAAATGTTTAAATGAACTGCAGGTCTAGTGAACTGTATTTTCATCATTTGATTCGTTGAATAATAAATTGCTATGAAAAAAGCTTGTAATCAACATAATTTCAAAAATCGAAAACAAATTCTACTTATTTCAAACTATCTTTTCGCGAATGCTCCTAAATGCACAGTAAGGAAGTACATGTGCAATACTTTTGAAAAAGAACTTGATATATTCAAAAACTGAAAAGTGTCACTGAATTATGGTGGCATCAGGTATCTTTGAGCGGAATAATGAACCTTCATTGATTGAGGTGACTATCAGTGAAAACTTCATTGCAGCTTTGACATACATCCCGCAAGCTCATCGACTATACTACAGTTTCTATGTGAACAATGATCGTGTTCAGATGGTTCATCCTGATGAAACTGAAGAGAAAACTTTTAGTAAGATTCATCTGTTCGTAATGGACATCTGTTGCAATTATGCTCGAGTCTGTTTGGGGGTCACTCGCGCTCTGCAATACCATATCACTGTTAGTCCATATTGCAACACCAGAAATGCTCTTATGGTCATCATCATATGTCTTCAACGTTAAAAAATCAGTAAAAACGTATCGTGCAAAAGAACATTGAGTGATCAGCATCATGACTGGGTGATGTTGATCGATCACTTCAATTTTCAGTAGTTACTTGCTTCTGAACAATTCAATATTATGGATAACTTCATTTCGTTCGCAGTAAACCACATCACTTATTTGGAATATGGGAAGATCACCAGCAAGGATGCCTACATTATAAAAATTGACTCAGCTCAGGCTTCGCATTTCTGAAAGTTTCACTTCGACTCCAACTCCAGCTTCAATATTTATTTCTTTTGTTAGTGGAACCGACTGTGAGAGTATGAGTGTACTTCGATCAATACAATTGAGAACGGGCAACTTTTCGTGTATTTTATTTTCACATTGCATGGAAAAGAGCAGAACTGAAAAAAAAGGCCAAAAAGCGCAAATTAAATATGAAATCAAACAAATGAATAGGATCAAATATATTCTAAGAGCGGGTGATGGGCGGTATCAAATATGAAGTTAAGGACTAGGATTCAGTTAAGTACCATGGTAATCACCTCGAAATTCATATTTAAAGATTTCTTTGGGCACACACCGAGAGAAGCAGCGGTAATGCTCGAAATATTGATGATTATAACAGTGCTAATAATAAGAACATTGATATAGAATAGAGAAGATCACACTGTGAATAATTTTCACGGATAAGTGAGACGAGGAGATGGTGGATGGGTTGGAGCTTTGATGCAGAGGGATTGCGTCAAACAGAACACTCCCTTGAATTCTGCGAAGAATTACCAAGCGAACCTTCCTTCATTATTGAATCCAGTTAGATTTAAATGCATTTTTGCTTGCACGTTTTGCTTTCACTCACTGTTCATCAGTAATTTTTCGCAATGGAATTCGATAGTGACGGAAGACTAAATATCACTAAATGCTCAATACACTACTGCATTAATTCGACGCGTTTGAGCAGGTGATTATGAGTCTATATCAAAAAGGTTTGATAGTATTAAGCCATTGAGTATTTTTGAGTTAATACTAGATGGTACCATAATTTAACGGGGTTGAGCAGCTAATTACGAGCTCACGATTAGATCAGCTGAGGATAATTGTTAAGATTATATGAACAACTCTAAATTCTAGCAGCACTAAGCGCTCTAACATATACGCAATAACAACAATAATGAGACAACTATAAACAATATTAAACTTTTTGTCGGGGCTCCAGTTTTTCTGATTTTCAGCTCCAGCTCTGTAATTCTGAAATTTCGGCCTCGCCTCTATTTTGAAGACTTGCCTTGCTCTGCTCCGGCTTCGGAAAATATTACCGCGAACATCTTTGCTCAGTTTGTAGTTATTGTTGTGATACTTTTTTGTTATGTGCTTGTTTAGCTCCGCAGCTTGGACATCACTAATGATCAGACTCGCATAGGTTTGCCAAGCAGTCAGTCACCTTTGATACGTGCAGTGGTTCAATAGAGCAGTGAAGAACTGTATGAATTTTTAGGATGTAAAGTCAAAAACGATTTGTTCATAGAGTTTCATTTATGCTCATAAGCTGCTGTTGGCACGTTGGTGAAGATCGGTAACTGACTGGAAACGAAGAAGTAAGTAGCGTTAGTAACATTCGGAATGCGAAGGACCACACAGCCATAAACCAATTCACGTCCCTTTTTGGTTCTCTGTAAAAGCCTTGAGTTTCTTCATGTCTTTCGTTAGCACGTTTCTACGCATCTCATGATGGTTTATGTCTGTTCCAGGTTGCATACTTTTCGCGGATAACGGCAGGGAAAAGGTTTAAGGGCAGTCGAAGAGCATCGGATACATAGCATGCGATTTCGACGTTTCAACTTCGGTTCCTATATATTTAATTGCTCACACGATTTTTCAGCATTGAATGAGTTCTTCGGGTGACGAATCAGAAGCTTGATTTGAAATCTGATTGCAAGCGCATGTAATAAGCGCAACCCAATGACTTGCTCGTTTCGGTTTCGAATGCTTTCATTTTGATTAATTCATTAAGTAATGAATGTTGACAACCACTTTCTCATCACACAAATATCCATTCTATTGATCAGCGGAATTGCGGCTGTCCTAAAAAGACGACTGCTCCTAATCAATCTATGATTGATGAAGCGTTTTCGTTGTAAATAAAGTAAAGAAAACCAAATTCTCTCTCGTGATCAGCGAAACTCTGTGAATTTCCAACATCAATTGTATGATATCTTTGCTTGTGATGACTACCAGAAAGGTGGTGAAGGTTTGAAAAAGCAGATTGCTGGCTTACTAATTTAGGTTGTATGCGCTTATTTCAACGAATATGTGAACATTAGGCCGAAATATTCCAATATGTGAACATTTCGGCCTAATGTTCACATATTGGAACACATCGGCCCACATAAGTGGACATGGACAGTGAACTAAGTGTAGTACGTTGAACCTTCAGCGGCACTGTTCAAAATGAGGGATTTTCTTCGAACTCAGCAGAAAGGACTCAAAATAAGGTTCCCTAATTCCTCATAACTGGAGAATAGTGGTCGAATGCTTAAGCTTGATTTCGTGAAGATAACTTGTGCACCTTAGCACTTCACCAACGTGCTTTTTTAATGTGTCTTACCAAGCTGGAGTATTACCTCTTAACGAGATTCTAAAATTTATGAACGATAATTGATTACAATCTGCGAACATTGTAATCGGATGAAAATCAGTTTTGTAATTGTTCTATCGTCACTAACAAGAAGAACGATGCATTTTATATGTTGAACGTGATGCACATTTTTCATGTGAGTTTTTAATTCATGAATAATGTAAAAGATTTATGAAATGACATTAACAACCAAGCACAGAATTTATCATGGAACGTTGTAAAGTGATCTGTTTTATTCTTTAGTTTGTGTTTATAAATAACCAAATTTATTGATTACTTATAAACGGAAACGTGCACTGTTAATTCTATATTCTATGATCTTCATTGCATTCGGCATTCACTCGTCTCGATATTGTAACTTTCTAAAAGTTTCGATCAAGTTAACTGCGTAGAAAAGGTGTAAAAAATGATTACCTAGATCTTCACTGAAAAGGAAGTGCGCAGCGATATTCGTTGAAACACCAGAGTTTAATTGATGTGATGGTTACAACAATCATGCTTCATCATTCTCAAATGGACATAAATGCAATTTCATCAATCAATCAGTCACCGTCACAGATGAATTCGTTGTAATAGTGCTATCGAAAAAATTTGAATGACAGTGAGAGAAGAATGTTCGACTTTATCAACAGTGAATGTTCGTTTTGCTTATTCTCGGAGACCGTAAGCAAAGCAAGTAATGCTGCAAAGTGAGAACATTTGCCGAAGCCATTTATGCTGCACTCAGAGGAAGTCAAGGTTGATTTTCTTCGGGAGTGAAATAAGTGGGTAAGATTAGATTAATGGATGAACTCGAATCAAATTCGAAAACAAACGACACAATAACATGATCACTTTTCTTCTAATTTTCAATTTTTTGGTAATTATCATTTCGTTCTCGTCATTTTTTTTCATTTTTATCATTCTTCATACTTCAAGAGCACTCTTCTGAACATTCAAATCACATGATGAGTTTGAGAAGTCCATTAAAAAACTTGAAACCCACAAGTACTCATCAACTCCGCACATCGTGATTTGTCAAGATCATTTTAAAACGATTCCGTAGTCAATGTGACATAACTTTCGAGCACATAATTTCCTTCGATAACGGTGGAAAGAATGCTGACGTCGAAAGACGAGAGCAATCATCTTGAATTCACAGATGTTGTAAGTACTGATGAAGACCACACGACAGATGGACACAAGATCGCGTAATTGCAACGGCAGACAATTACTGAAGATGCGGTGTTACGCTTCGATGTGCGATAAGAGAAAAAAAGATTAGGAACATTTGATGAAATAACAGAGTCAGCTCTGAAAAAAAAAACTGTCACTTTAAACTGAATCATGGATTGATGCTACTTAATGCCGTTGTTGCCTACTTTTCATGTTTACAATCAGTATTTTTGGTACTCATAAATGAATCAATCTGAAGAAGAGAAGAAAATTGTCTTTTCAAGCTTCAAACTACTTTTCATTCAATTCACAATCTGCAGCCACATTTTGAGCAATAACCTATGTTCTCGGCATGTTCTATGAGAAAAAAGGCTATCAATAATCATTATGTTATTTTGAAAATTGTCAGCCATCTGTTGTGGGTGAACAATTTAAATGAGAGTACCAATGGATTCAACGAGGAAGCGAGTGGCCTTTAAAAAAATAGGTTTTGCAGGTGAAGATAATTTACTGATCGTTACAATTGCATAGGGAATGAAGTACATTTCTGTTTTTTCATCGCTGAAAACGAATCACTCAGATTAAAGCTTTTTTGAGACAGCGTTACTGCTCAACGTAAACCACGTATGAGAAGTAAAAAAAAAGAAATGCTTATCAAAAATATTACCATCCGACCTACTTACAAAAAAACTGCGAATGTGTTTTGTTGGTTGTCTATTGTGAACATTTATGTATAACTAAGTTCGGTTTTTTCTTGACACGTGTATAAACGGGATTTTTTCGGGGGAGGGGGAGAGAGAGAGAGAAGGGATAAAAGAATTTTCGAATACCTATTTCTTCCTAGTAAATTAGCTGTAGCAAAACAATTACAAGAACTTTTTTGCATACGTTTGTCAGTAATAGTTCTCGTAAAGGTTGCAAGAGAGGGTGAATTCATTCTCCTATTGGTCTCCTCTCACACAATCCACTATGCGTTGACGATTTAACTTGATTGAGACAGCTCGGTAGTTACACGAGAATCAAACGGATAGTGAGATATTGCAGCGCTTTTTATTAAATTTAGCGTAGAATTCAATGTCGTGAAAGAACCAGCAAAAATGAAAGACACCGCATTCGAGGCTGCAAAATGTTTATTTTGCCTCTAAAAAATTGTTTTTTTCATCTTTCTGGAGGTTCTTTCGCTTGACAATTTTTCCACAATGGGCATCATACTGCGCTTCGCAGAAAGAAACATTCTTCGAAATGTCACGCAAATGTGGACAAAAATACATTGTAAAATGTTACGTATTTAATATGACAGTTGCTTAAGAAACCCTTCAATATTTACTACAAATTCCTTCAGGTAGATGAAAATTCTCAGCCGATGCATAGCCTGGGCGTAGCAAAAGTTGATTTAGTTGAACTGCTAGTAAGCAAAATTCAAAGTCTGCTCTCGATACTACAAAGATGGTTATTTTATCACTTTAGACCATTTCACAGTCTGTGAACATTTCAAATTTTCCTCGTTATTACCATAGCCGAATCCTGCAAGAATTTTTCTAGAATGCGTACATGAACTTGAGAAAGATGTTCTCAATATAATACTCTTCGCTTATGTCGTCCAAGGAATTCACTTATTCAGTTAATTGAAATATACCGACGGATAAGTTATGACTGTAATAAATAATCTTTTTGCAATTTCAAGTTAGTTAAAACCTACTTGACGAAGAAATTTCACTGCCCTTTGCGGTAGGTAAAGACGTTTATGACGATGCCTTCAACTTGTTATTCAGTCTCTCTAGATATGGCTGACGAGAACTGAGAAACTAATTCTTTTTCAATCAGCTTTTTATCAAAGGCCAATTGATAGTATTTTGTTCGCCGATCAAAGCGTTTTGTTCTGTTTCAAAGTGAGAAGTAATTGATGTTATCCATGCTTCGAGAGAATTCGCTAATCTTGCAAACTTACCACATTGCTTTCACAGTGAAATTTTTAGATATGCCATAAGCGGTTTATGGTTGGCTACCTGAACGGCTTATAAATGAAAGCAATCAAAGATTAACAGCAAGAATAGAGAATCAGAAGTACAATACAATTTCAAGTTGGACTACACGGTCATCTTTCGATGCTTGAGGAGGAGAGTATATATTCATTTGTCACTTCGTGCCGTCAGTTTGTGTGAGAATGCTATGGGGAAAACACTCAGTTGTACTTAATATAAAGATCATTTCAATTGAAATCGATTTTGTTCATAAGCTGAGCACTTTCTAAGAGGATCAGACTGTGACTCCACTGAAATAAGCCGTTCCATCTTCTGGGTATCACAGTGTTTAATTGCAGTGTGAACAGATCACCATCATCATTCGTCTTCATTTCGTCAAAGAAGTAACATTTTCCGCGATTGTCAATAGATGTCGCCAATTGCAATTTTGATGAATAATTCCAGTTAGATTTGTTTACAATTCAACGACACTTACAAAGACAGCTTCCAGTTTCCTCATATTGCTAATTGTAAGATGAAGTGAAAAATGTTCGTAGCATTTTTCAAAAATGAAAAGATGGCTGTTTGCAATGCTCGGTGTTTTTAGCATGGTTGCACACAGTCAGAATCATGTTTGGTCATTGTTCATTGATTTTCTGCATGGTATAAAAATGCTTGTTGCATGAAAGGAAATCAATGATAATTATTCGTTTAATTGCCTTCTTTGAAAGGGATTTTTTCATCAGAATTACCATACCGCCAAACCATCCTAAAAAGTCTCTTGTATCTTGTACGATACCAATAAACGTTTGAAAAAATCTCTGCATTCAATGACACTAATGTGTTTATTATGGGATTTTTTTTCGCAATCTGACTTTTTTATATGCAAGAAACTGGAGGAATAACCTTTGTTGTATTTTGAAATTCATTATACTAAAGTCAGCGAATTTACAATGTATCCTTCATTTGTTCACAAAATATCCTCATTTTTTTCGGTGTTTGAAATGATGAAAATGGGGGAAGTACAAAAGAATTGAACTCAGCAGATTATGATTTCCATATCCAAAGCATAAAAAGTGTATAGCCGGAAGAGTAAAATTGCACACTAGCAGAATGAAAAAAGAAATAATGAAGCGCACTCGGAATGAAAGTGAATCAAATCGTCCGTTCTTTAATTGAATTAACGAGAGATAATGAACGTTTTTGTAGTGTGTAAAACATGCCGACTGACTGATCAATTATATTTGTTAATTGCGATCATAACAAGTTATCGCTCCCTTAAACATCTCAAATTTTGTGATTGATAGATCAGATGCGTGCCGGAAATGACCTGCTAGCTTGTTGTCGCTGAGCTTAAGGAGGAATGCACTAATATGTATGAGATATTGCTCGTAATTAATTCACAAAATTTTCTTCAATGCTGATTACGACAGATATTGAAGAGATAAGGGGAAGTCTTGATTTTGCAATTGTTCCAGTTGACAAAATTTTTTAAAATAATACGATCGCTCATTGATCTTCATTTCAAATCCTCTTATCTTTCCATTCAACGAATGTCAAAAGTTCAGTCCACAAAGTGAAGTGCTACTCCTTGTCGGCTATAGTGATCATGGCAGTTTTTTTCACGATCGTGCAATCAGATGTTTCAGTTATGCTGCTAGCTTGCAAGCAGCAGTGTCACATTTACGTGCAATGCACAATTCTCATTCTCATTACTGCACTTGGTGATGACGTGATTCTTACGGTTTCGCAAACATTTCGTTAAAATTTTCACAATCATTATTGACTTGTATGTTCAGTTGACATCATAGCATTCGGCGTTCACTCATTTTGAAATCTCTTCCAGGAATGAACGCTAATGTTTTCCCAAGAGTTATCACATGAACGGTCAGTGCTGGTAATCAACGAGACCTGAACACTATAAATCATTGATTTTCCTCAGTCCAATTCACAGTAGCATTTGTTGATACAGTTCTTATGGATCAGTTTGTTGCTTCGTTCTCGATAGGTGCATCGGTATGACTATTGTGCTTCGAATTCTCCGCGAGCGATACAGTCGCTCAAAAAACTGTAATATCGGAAGTCGGTGGTGACAGCAATACAAAGATGGTGACAGAAAAAATGATGAAATTTGAATGATTGAAACTAAGTGCAATGCCCTTGTGCGGCAGTGCTCATTAAAAGATTATTGCTGATTAGAATATTCGAAAAAGCCCCAAAATTGTTGAGTAGCAATGTGTGACAAGTTGACAAGAACAGAGTAAGTTCTCTTCATTCAGATATCATTCCTGTTCGGACCGCCCCGTTCTCGTCTGAGTGATCATTTCTCCAACAGTATAAATATCTCGGACGTCTACTACAGACATTCACTTCACAACGTGTTAATCGGGTTGTAGTCGTTCAGTAACGTCTTTAAACATTTTGTGCTTGTATGCATTCATTTCACTGGAGTCATATGGAAAATCTGTATTAATTCATCAGATATCCTTCAAAGCGACATCAATCTATTTTTTATACGTGCAAAGTTTTATCCTATTGGTTGATCTAGTCAACTGTAGCTGTACTATAAACTGATTTCGCAATTCGAGGACTCAAGATTAATCTGCTTCAATAATGACGACATTATTTTTATTGTTCTCGATGGGAGTGCTATTTACTGCCTCGCATTGCCTCAATTCTAACCAACAAAGTAGGAGAAGGTGCTGGTCATCTGGTAACGGCAAAGCAGCTCAGTGGTGGGCGGAAGGTGAAAGAATTGATCGAGGTAATCTATTGATCTCTAAAAATCTTCAATTTTGCTCTGAAAAAGCAAAGATTCATTTGATACTTTGTCTTCAGTGATAATACGCATCTCATGATAATTCGGACTCGTTCCATTTTGTGGAAGTAATCGGTGCAGTGATGACGGACTTATTTATATTGCTGAGCTGACTTTTGCTCGTTGAGATCAATACCACTGCGCAATCGCTTATAAATTGGACTCAAACGGCTTGAATAGATTAAAATATTTCGAATTCCGCGGTTCACCTCCCTTGACTTTGGGAGATTGTTTTGAGCTAGCAACGGTTTGGCAAACGAATAATCAACTATCTTTAACGCTGTTCACTGGATACGATGCGCCTTCACGCTCTATCTTGGTCTGTTCAATATTTGACTTGACACTGGATCATGCTTTGACATCACGAGATTTCGTAAGAACATGAAGAAAAGTTGCTCAAATAACGCTTTCAAATATAACATCGAACCCATGACCAGTTTCGATAAATTAATTAATAAGCCTCGTCTTCTCTCAAACAAGTATTCCCGTTCTGTCATCTTTAGATGCAATCTTTTTTCAGGCTGAAAATGCTTGCAAAGAATATAAGTGTACTTTTGTTTCCTCGCTATACAAACACATGCACCACTTTCTCACTCTACGCTTCCCTATCCTTCTCCCAGTGGTTACGCATGCTCCCACTATGGCTCTTTAGTGCTAACAAGGGAAGGTCACGAACTTACCCCCACGTTTCGGGATGAAATATATATCATGTTGTAGATCTCGTCGAGCTGATCACGAATGTGCAAAGCATTTTTGCGAAACACAAAGGGGGAGCGAGATATGAGGGGGGAAAAATTTTCACTGTATTGGAGTACCGTTTTGAATTTTGTTCAGTCAGGAGCGGCCTGGCGTAGTGGGTAGTGCACTAGCACTAAGTCTAGATGCCCGGTGGTTCTGTCCCGCTCTCTGCCGAAAATTTTTTTTCTCATACATTTATAGCATGTTCACACAACCATGATACTTTGTTTCACTCCCCACAGCTTTTTCAAGTTGTGGGTATATTCTTGTTTTACTTATTTTTGTTTTTTTTAAATTTTGTTATTTTTGGTTTTTTTACATATCGTCGTAATGTGCATGTCTGTCTACAACAAAATGATTGAAACATAGATAGAATTTGCAATAAGAACATTTTACAAAAGATAAACGATCACAAATACAAATGTTTAAAAAACCGTAAAAATATCCCCACAAAGAAAGATAGAAGTTGTGGGGAGTGAAGCAAAGTATCATGGTTGTGTGAACATGCTATAAATGTATGAGAAAAAAATTTTCGGCAGAGAGCGGGACAGAACCACCGGGCATCTAGACTTAGTGCTAGTGCACTACCCACTACGCCAGGCCGCTCCTGCCTGAACAAAATTCAAAACGGTACTCCAATACAGTGAAAATCTTTCCCCCCTCATATCTCGCTCCCCCTTTGTGTTTCGCAAAAATGCTTTGCACATTCGTGATTAGCTCGACGAGATCTACAACATGATATATATTTCATCCCGAAACGTGGGGGTAAGTTCGTGACCTTCCCTTGTAAGGAACATGGTTCACAACATTTCGTTATTTACTAAATGAGGAGAATCGAGAGGTCGCAGGACTATCTGAATGTCTCAGTTGTGCTCGGCAAGAACCATATACTGACTTTCTTCTATCAACAGCAACACAGGGTTCATGTTCCTAAATCTACAGCAACGTTGGTCTCGCAAAGTTGGCGATAACTCAGAAAAAATCATCCGATTTCATGAAATTTACCCCGACCCTTGATTAAGCTGATGTTGGGGTATGACGGGCACTCTTTATGAGCCCCCGTACAGTTTCGCTTGTTCATTTCTACTAACGGAGGCTTGAAAGAAGCCTGAAAAATTACACTTGCACCGATCGAAAGCATAAAAATTCAACGGCATTCTTGAGTTACCATTCCAAACAGCCGAATGAGCGGTGCACTATGATTTTCCTGAATCAGTTATCTGACAACAACGAACAGTAACTTCACTAACTGTAATTGAGTGAGTCCATATGAATCGGCAGTTCAAGCGTACCGCAGCCAACAAACGAAGAAGTCCCGTCTCTAGAAAACTTTGCCAATCGCCAAAATTAGTGGTTCTTGAGCTGTTTCGGCGATTTATCCATCTAAGCTCAGATCGCGGCTAAATTGATTTATTCTACTCCCAAATGTAGCAGCATTCAATAGCCTCTTTCAAAATAGCGAAAATAAGATTACGATAACTTCAGGAGTTCATTTTGTTCAGCCAAAATTCCCTCCTCTGCATATCTTTTTCACCCAATAGTGAGCAGTCTTTATTGCCTACGTTGAGAACGCTGCTTCAGAGCGATTGACGAAGCAGCCCATGGTATTCAAGTTATAATGAAGCATTGGTAAAAAGTGAGTGCAAAATAATCTTTGTTTATCGTTGTAGTGATCGTCTATACTGCCAAACATTAAAGTCAGTGTATGCGTGCCTCTTTGTAAATGGAGATAATTGTTGGAACTGACGAAGGGTTTACAACAGAAAACAATTGTCCATGAGAACCTACGGAAGTGTGATACGATAAGATAAGAGCAATTATCACAAACATCATTTCTTTGTTCAGCACCTTGAATGGTCACCGTCAGTGAATCAGTTAGAGTGAAAAATTGCTTGAATGGGCACAGTCTATCTATCATGATTGTCAAAGGCCGCTCAGAGTAAGCGCACGCATCAAGAAATGATCACCGAAAATGCCTTGAGTTGATTTTAGAAGAAGAGTTTTTTGTTCATTGGTTCCATACTGACATGTCAGAAAATTTGTTGCCATCATGTAGTAGTTGGCCGACCTGGTATAAAACATTTGTTCGCCTCTTGTTAGCATCGTTCACTGTTTTTGGCCAATACTTTTGCAACCACTACGTTCCAAATTATCACCTCCACTACAATCGTTTAGCCAAGCAGAACCGATCACAATCGTTGAATGAAAAAAACTCATCTCATTGGTATGTGATTGCTAGCTTTCAAAGCTTGGATAATAAAGTTGCATGCAAAAACTTAATGGGATACTGAAAGTTTTGATTAGAAACTCAAACCTCGAGGATTCCACCGTTCAAAATGGAAGGTTAAAAAGTTTCGCCTTAATTCCGAGTTCACAACTGATTCATTTGCCAGTAAGTGAAAAACAGGCAGCAAGCATTTCACATTTTGATGCTCTCCTAATGATCAAAACAATCGTTCATAGTGTCAAAGTAGCCTTTCATGGTTGTGATAATAGTTTATTTCATCTTCCATCAACCAGACCAGAAACCACACTCACTGAATTATATTCATCACAAATGACCTTGTGGTCTTTTCAAAACGCTCATCTTCCTCTGTATTTTCAATTGGTTGCATCCATTGTCCACTGGCCCCATCTAATTGATCAAAAGGATACTTTGATCGCGAATGGATTTTAATGCCATTCTTTTCGCACCAAAATTGTTCCACCGTTACTGCCGCGATATGCCTGCTCATAGGTACGATTGGTACATTCGCACGAGACTCTTTCCAAGTAATTTCCTTTAGTAATTTCATTCCTACGAAAAAATATATCTTGATTAAAGTTCGCTGTTTCTCAGAAATGCATTGGTCTCCTGGTGGATTCTCAAGATGAAAATTTTCGGCTTTTGAGATGAAATCGGTGAGCAACATTTTTGGATAGATCACTGAAGTTAAAAATGCTTATCAGAGGACGCGGAATCCATCGCATATGAACATGAATAGTTTGTTTTAGCCGTGACAGAAATATGTTCTAGTTCACTTCAGATTTTGCTGAACTGGATCATCAGTTCATTACAGTCAATTGATTCTATTCTCTAAATCCATTCTTCCAAGCACATGAAATTTTGAACTAAGACTCTAGGCGTTATCACACTCATAACGGTCCAGAGGACTACTTTTCGGAAGAAATTGGTAGGGCAACGTTCTAAAAACAGCTTCTCTTTTCTAGGATAGCTTGACCTTTACGATTGCTCAGAATGTTCGTTTCCCTTCTGTCCAATACAACTATGAAAAACTGTGAAGGCAACGTGGTTATATAATTGAAATGTGGTCGGTTCCCATTTGCTCACAGCTGAAAGCAGTTTCAGTGTTTGAAAGAAGGAAACTAGGAATTTGCTCGAAGATCGTGACATTGAGCTACTGAGTGCCACGAGACTTAGTCATGCTAGATCACAGTTCATTTTCGATTGCTAAATACACAATTATATGAATCTTAAATGATTGACTGTCATGGTGAGTTACGCAGGTAATGCGTCAGCCTCTGAAGCTTTAGCAAACTATTTATCGGAACTGAAGTGCCAATATATTACCGAACTTTTCATGAGAATAGGTTCTGCAAGTGACAATTTGCCAGCAGCATTAGATGCAAATTGGTGATCAGAAATTGTTTTGCCAAACGTTGAATGAGAGTGTGTATTGCACTGTTTAGTATTACGTCCACTCCAATAATGCAGCAGCCAATTGTTATTCAGGTCGATATTGGTATGTATGCTCGAATGGTGAGCTGAAACCTCGCGGATGCTTCACTCTAGATGATAAGCGCATCGGTGTTGGCGACACATTTGTACACAATGAATACGAAATGCAGTGTGTTCTTGGAGAGGACGGCTATCTTAAATTCAAATTTACTGCTTGCATAGCTGACAGAAGCAACAGACGTTATGTGGTTGGCGAATCTTGGGAGGATGATCAGGTATTTTTTTGGAAAACTAAATCCCATATAGTCGTCAATGCAAAGCTGTTTCCCGATAGAGCGTTATCATATGAGTATTTCGTGACAGTTTCTTCAAGCTTAGAAAGCAGAATAACATGTTATTCAAATGAACAAGCGGAAACATTCTCAACGTACCACCGAAATCATTAAAATACTTTCCACGATTGTCTTGAAATACACACGTATACAAGGCCATATCTAGTTCGAATGACGGAAGAATTGATTTTCGAGATGAGCGTACGTTATAAGATCATAATCGCAAATAGCTTGTCAATTCAAAATTGAGCAGTTTCGGATCAACCTATAAGTAAGTATTTTTCGGTGTACGCGAGCAACCGTGTGCTCATTCAAAAACCGGATGTTTCACCATTGTGCGCATTGAAAACCTGCTGATTTCGTTAAGTACGACGCTGTTGTAAAGTCATTGAAAATCACATAGGGAAACGTTGTATAACAACCTGATCTTGGAAGAAATTCTATGGATTTTTGTTATCATCGTATGAATCGCCTAATGAAAATGAGTTCCCACAGATACGGTTTGTTAACAGGATCAATCGCATCTTTCGAAGATTTGTTTTGACGCTTGCCATAAGACATGCCATTCCAAGTTTGTGAAAAATATGGCATACATCTCACACACAAAGTCACTCAGCAATTAATCCTGTGTCGCTCATTTTGTTGCCTCAGGCGAACAAAATTTCTACGAATTGTGCTGTGTATTAGTTCTTAATGCTGGACAAGATTGTGTCAACGCGTCACAGAAGGCAATTAGACTTATCACAACATAGCGAAACATCACAGTTCATATTCAGCACGTCACAGTCGTACGAATCTTCCAAAATCATCTATCAGTCTTTTTCAACTCACTCCTCAATGGCATGAAGATATTTATAATTATCACATGGTAATTGCAGCATATGTATTGGTTCGTTTGTAAGCAAGATGGTCCATACTTGAGGGTGGATATTGGTGGATGCATTTCACACGACAAAAAAACACGCATTCATCTTGATGAGAATTACGACTTCGGTGAATACACGTAAGTCCATTCTAAATGAAATGTTAACAAAGATTACTAGGTAACTCTTCTTTAATTTATGCCTTCAGATTTTCACAACAATCATCGTTCGAATTTGATGTTTGCTCGAGTGATCTTATTCCGCTGTCTAAATATGAAAACGTTTCGGTATCTCTATAAAAAAGGAAGACATTGTTGTTGTCACGAACCATCCATGTGAATTGCAGATATCAATGTCAGAAGAAGTATAATGGCACCGTGCAAATGTGTTCAGTTGGATGTATTCACGATGGTGTGCATTACAAAGTTGGACAGCAGTGGCCTGTAAGCATTATAACATCGTTTCTTTTTCATGCAACATAGCATCACAATGCAACCTTCACTGTTAGTTCAAACAAATTTTACTCGTAGTGATACTCTTTAGAAGCAATTGCTCAGTGTACTATATTCTTATTTGACGCACATCAGTTCCATTGAAGTGGATCTTTTCTCTTCTAATTGCTCAGATCCATTCTACAGAGTGGTTGCACTATGGAGACTTGTTTAAATTCTGAGATTATTGCAATTTAAGTCCAAAATTTCTGGTGACAAGCGCATTTGGAACAGTGGGATATATGTATTGATCTTTGTCTCCATTGATTTGTTTTGAGATCAACATCTGATTTTGTTCATTGGCAGCACTATGATGATCGCAGATGATTAGTCCCCTATTAATCCGTTTTTTATTGAGATTCTCAAACTCATGTCATTATGCAACGAGAATCACCACAATAATTAGCCAATGAAAAAGATGAAATTAGCTACTCAACATAACATTGATAGCCGTCACTTCCACTCAAACAGCAATAAACAACAAAATTAATTCTACGCGGAATTCTCTCTAATATTCAGTCCCTTCCACGTACATCAAAAAACTCTTCTATCCTCGTGGAATTCAACCACTTTTGTATTATCAAATGAATCATCTGTCCATTTCTCATTAGTTATCCATTCTCACAACTCCATATTTTTTCGTTTATTATATAGAGCAATCACCAGTTGAAAGCATTTTCGTTATTAAATCCAAAATTTTAAAAGGGTCATTTTAAAACGTAAATTAACAGGTTCTCCATTACGATTCATCAATCTCGACGATTGTCAATGCATAATCAAGTTGCTAAATAATGCCGAAAAATAAAAAGCTTGTAGATTCCATTGAGAATTGTCTCAGAGAGGATAATTTATGGCCCAATAAAAGGATTTGATCCGAAACGAACTAATTCCATTTTTAATGAAGAATAACTCCAATAGTTTCACTGGTTTTTCATTATCCATAAAATTCAACAGTGAAGTGCGTGATGTTGCTATTGTGTACAGTGACTGACCAGCGTTAACACCCGTGATATATCTAATATAAGACAGCTATCCTCACTTAAGGGGGATTGATCAGAATTATCGAATGACTAGTCCACTGAAATGAACATCATCATAATTCAGAGGCTGCAATTTCACGAACTCCATTTGGAATGATGGTGCTCATATTGATGCTCTTGGAATTAAAATCAATCTTCTTGGAAAGAATTTAACGCTTCAGTTTAATATTGCATGTGCGCAGTCCTATCCACATGATAAGCTCTGAAAATTCGATCAACAATCCGTACTAGAGAATTCCGTCCGTGGATGCTACCTAATGTGCTAATGTAGCTTAATGCAATCGACCATCATCGTTTAAAGTGCTCATGTTTCTAAATAAATAATGCACATCTATTTAATTTGCCAAAAACAGGAGTCAATTCTTGTCACATCGACACTGGCGAGATACCAATCATAAATGTAGACAGGTTTTCGAAGGCGCAATCGCAAACAGAATATATTTTCATCCTGCGGTGATATGACCATACTTACTTACGTAGACTGGAAAGTTTCGCCATGATTCAGTGACACTGACGGCCCTATCTAAGTTATGGATCAGTAGTGCCAAGATTACCTCTTGCATGGAGAAAAAAGAATGAGGTCGTTGAAATGCGAGTAACCGTTTTATTGTGATATTATAACAGTTCCAGTTTATCCCTAGAAACATCGAAATACGTGTAGCATTGCACAAAATGCATGCAGAGGATTGTTACTCTAGTTGAGCGACTGCAAAGTAATTGCATAAAAACAGCTCCAGTGTACAAGGGCTGGAACGGTGCCGTAGAAACGGTAAACAACATATGAATTGTTGAAAATCTTGAAAAAATTGATTGATCGAATTTTGTGCACAGCAGGGCACTAGATGTACTGCAGTCATTTATAACTATTTTCTACACTTCTCAATGAGCATACTATTTGAAAATGATTGAGGTGGTGATTTTTTGACTTATTCGTTTTTTTCGAATTTCGTAACTGCACTCTACAGCGAAATCACTGTAAAGTATCACGTTATTTTCACTTATCAGTGAATTAAGTATTTAGTAAAACATTTATGACTTTGTTGTTTTAGATGGATCTTGCCTGTTGAATAATCACAATGAATATTTTGAAAGCATTCTTCAAAGAGCATTCTTTGTTTTTTATAATAGATCTTTCATAGAGGATTTCCTTCAGTTTTACACATGCGTTAGGAGGATCTCATTACTATTTTTTCCTCGATTATTCTGCTGATGGAAGTGAAAACTGACATTCTGTAGCTAGTCTGACCCACTCAATCAGATTGATGGTATCAAACTCTCAGACTTTGGAATCTATTAACTTTTTTACTAATCGATGTGGTAGGTAGAAGAAATCTTCGTGTATATCCACTGATGAGCACATTCGCTCGCGGAATAAAATACTCAAAACGTACCAACTGGTTGACTAGGTGCAATTTGAATACCGTCGTACAAACTTTCTAGGTTCACCGATCTAGATTTGAACTGGCCATTCTTCTA
The DNA here is from genome assembly GCA_035041965.1 of Anisakis pegreffii. Lineage (NCBI taxonomy): Eukaryota > Metazoa > Nematoda > Chromadorea > Rhabditida > Anisakidae > Anisakis > Anisakis pegreffii. Next base: position 261,098 of record JAPYMA010001288.1, on the reverse strand, counting down.
TTTTAAGGATGGTGATTACGTTTATTATTGCAAACTCAATGGAGGTCGGTGCCAAAAGATATGCGTCGGATGTCAGTTCAAGGATAAGCGGCTTTACGACGGAGATCGCTACCGCAAAGACAACACAGTATTTCAATGTGAAGTGCGACCGGACAAGTTCGGCCACAAGCCAGTTGCATGTGTTGTACATGATGAAAATGGTGATACCGTTGAAAGGATTGTCGGATGTCGATGGTATGTATTGTCACCGATCAAAAATGAAAACTCATACATTCAGCGATCTGTATTACTAATGTACTGCAGTTTATGATAGGCAAGCGCTACAGTTCGCAAGTGATAAATATGCGCATCGAATATCTCTTCTTATGCTATACTAGCAAGCAAAGAAAATATCAAGCGAGGTGAAATGAGAGCATTGCAGAACGACACGATGGATATGCATCGTGAATCTTCAACAATTATTCAATCATAAAGCGATATCATTAAGCCTTTGTTGAGACGCCGTTCTATCGAGACAATTCTTACGTAATAGATCTAGATGCTGATAAGTTCTCCGCTCCTGGATTATTCATTCGTCTAGATATCAAATGAATTTAACAAACGTTTCATATGCAGGTATCAAACGACAAAACGGGCCAAAGTGGAACAAACGTGTGTTCTTGAGAACAACCGAGCCGTTGTGAAAACCGTCGGATGCGTGTTCGTTTACAAGGGTTATGATACACTCTTTCTTTACCCAGGCACATACACAATATGGAATCAACAAGTGGACGGAACTGCAATTGGAGTGGCATGCAAGGTGATTAGCAAATGAAATTACGTGATGACCACCGTTGTGAACAACCACTGCTTTCTTGATGTTTCAGCGTTGATGCAAACATTTCACATTTAAAAGAACTGTTTTTAGGACAATGCGCACAACGGTGAAGCAAGCTTGGAGACATTTAAAACCGAAGAACTCGCATACAAAACTGCTGGGCTTCGATATGATCAACCACGGGGCTAATGAACTTTGTCAACTTATCGGTCTTTACCGCTGTTCAATTTGTACATTATATTTGCAATTTTCTCTCGTGCTCTTTGATATGATATATTATGATGGATTTCTCAATGCACAAATAATCCTCAATGAGGAGAACTAAACCCACGGTATTTTATGTGCGCCTTTCACACGCCGCTGTGAAGCACTTGTGAAGTTTGATGTGCGAATTCCTTTCTGCGCAAATCCCAAAGAGATTCTCCCACCACCACGAAACAATGCTGATCCTATCGTTGAATCCACCAATATGTTTGTTGTTTTTCTACACTTGTTACATGAACGAATAGGATCAAGTACATTACAATTTAGACATCAAACCCGTTCAGTGATCAATGTTTAAAGGAATGCTTGTTCAATATCCATCGCCGATTTGTATTAACAAATGGTTGTATAACAAGCTGAATCGTTCTCGTTGAGATAGATATTGGTATCTTGTGCATTGCATACCAAAAAAAATATCTGTTTACCTATAAACAAAAATAAAATGATCGACAGCTGTACTTAACGATGTTCTGTGTATCTCATTTCCTTTTCATTCACTTATTCTGATGTCTTCATCTCTTGAATGTTCTCATCTGTGGCCTTAAGGCATTGTTCTAATTTCAACATCGCTGATTTTCATTCCATGCAGCCATCGGTTATTTGGCAGCTGTAGTCACCTATTTTGATCAACCTCAAGTGCATCAATGCATTTATTTTGGACGCTTCATTTTGTGAGCTCATTTGTAATCGTGCATAGAAATTATGAGATACGCATAATTTATATTCAGTGATTCGTTGTGTGCACCTAAAACACAACTCGTTTGCGCGATGTCGATTTCATGAACTGAATGTAATAAACTTTATTTTACCATTATTCAATTTTAACAGATCGTTGTAGAGCAAAGAAACTTTGTTACTGATATCGTCATCTAACAATAGGCATCGTCTCGAGTTCCTGTCTCATTAAGAAGTTGAAGTGCACTAAAAGTGAGTTATCGCTAAATTGCAATGGTTACCGCCAATCCTTGTGAGTGATCGTCTGAGGCAAGATCGCGTCTTCTGGATCGTTTGGTGCAATAGGGAGAAGAACTGAATTCATGGAAGCTCCTTGCGAGGATCGCACAAAGTAAACTGCTTTCAGTTTAAAAAAGAGCGAGGTTCACAAACCTCGGAACTACTGGATTGATAAGACTGAATGTAAAGCGTCAGTGAAAAACTTTAGCTCATCAATCAATTTCGCATCATTGTTGATAAATGAACGTATCAGCTAAGCAGTTTCATCGAATGTTTGATTAGGAAAACTTTTGTTGATTGCTAACGACAATAATTACTAAAAAAAAACCGATATACTTGATGCTGTTTGATGGAGAATCTCTGTGCCTTTCTGAGCAATAGAAAGTGCGGAAGAGAGCGAAAAAGTTCGCGGATAAATATTTGGGTTGCGACGTTGCGGTTTTACTGATTGTGAGTGTTTTAATCAGACATCAGCTGTTCAGTTTCGGAACGTCGCCTTCTAGTGGCGTCTCGTAGATTTTCTATTTCAATCCTCTTCTTATACATGTTGAGCATGGCACATAATTGTAAGTGGAAAAAAACCATGTGTGATACTGATGGTAACTGATCGAAGACCGGTCGCTAAAATCTGATGGGTTTTAGTCGGAATTCCGAGATTCGGATTCCGGCGGAAGAATTTTAAAATTAGGTGAGAATGCGTAATTTTGAAATGTTAAAGAAACAATTCGGTCGAATGTCATCACTAATACGTAATAGGTGTTCAGTAGAATTGGTAAGGAAAATCAGAGGATAAAGTGTCCAGTTTTTGTGAGCCTAACCGTTCAAAGTATCCACACGATGTGTAGCATTGGGAACTGTATACGCTTGACAAAGTGATCAGTTACCGCAAACGAATGCTGAATGTCATCAACTTATCCACTTATAGCTGTTCGCTTTTATGATAGTGGAATATTTAGTAGGCAGTGAATTCCCGAAAATGATATAGAAAAAGAACGCTTTTATGATTTTACGCTAATGAAAAGCAAGTGAGCATCTGACGCCATGACAATTGAAGCTGTTTTCAGCGATGAGGTTGGACGTACGTGCGAAATTTTATTTCATTAAAGCGAACGAAGATTGAATTTATTTCTGATTAGTTCAGTTTGAAAATGCACACTCGATGTGATCTCGAAACCTTCATGAACCATCGACTTTTTATTTTGGATGCACTTTAAAACGACTTGTAGGGCTATAATGCTCGCGCAATGATAACGCTATTTAGCTTTTTGTCGTTCAAAATAATGCAGTGAATTTTGATGGACCGACCACACGCTTTCAAGAGCAGCTCCGTCTCGCAAAACAAAAGAAGTATGAGAATGGGTGAGTATGTGTTCTCGGAGATAAAAACCTCGTTCGACATCTCTAGAGTGATTCTTGAGAACTGTGCCGAAGCTTCGAAGCCAAACAAACTTTCTTGCCTGCCTCAAAAAAATCATTCTGTAGTCTGAGCGGAGACATGCATGAAGATTTTTTTCCGCATGCCCAATGTTCTGGAGCCAGGGCAGAGAGAAACAAAATTTGGGGCTGGAGCTGGAATCGAAGATTGAGGTGGAGTAGATTTAAGATTTGAAATTTGATAGATTTTTTATTGAAATAGATCACATTTCACTTGGACTGTTTATGATGTATAAGAGTGATGATACAAGCATTGTTCATGGATGTTGGAGGCAAAACTGCGAGATGTCAGAAGTGGAAAAATTATTTGCGTTTGCAGAACACCATTTCATCATTAGATATGACTGAAATTGGGAATGGAGGAATCTATCTGCATTTCTCCGTGGAATTCGAAGCATTACCCTGTATTTTTTTAGGATTCCCGTTCAGGACAGCTCCAATTCATATAATTAGTAGTAACAATCCTTGGGAATGCGGTTATTCGAATGATTGCTGTTATTGTGTTTCTATTATCATATTGCTGCGCTAAACTATCAAAAAGTTGTTGTATTAGTTAATTTATTAAATTTTTCTAATTATTAAATCACACAATTGAATTATCAAATTATGCTAAATTTATTTAACTGGATTCTTGGCGAATCGTCGTATTAATCAATCAAATTATTATTTATTAGTAATATTTTGGAGCCATCGTCCGACAATGTTTCAGTGTTGTTGTTTTTCACTGAAATGAAAATATTCCTGTCCCCACTTGTTTGATCTCAGTATACTTGTTTTTACTAGATACATTCCTCATAATCACGTCGACTGAGAAGATGAATGAGTGTTGGAGCTGAAGTTGGGACCATAGCCGAAACTCGAAACAGATGAACTGGAGCCAGTTTTAAATCCGGAACTAGATTCAGAGCCGAAGACAATGCGTTTAAAAACGCAGAGCTGGAACCGAGCTGTAGTTTAAGTTCCACTATTGCGAGGCTCGCTACAGAGCTCAGTCAATTTTTTGAAATTTTGGCATCAGTGGTTGTGAGTCAAGCAAAATTCTGTGAATGTGTTGTACGACAACATATTTTCGCATCGCAATCTGCATAGGTTCGTGTAAACGGTACCCTGGGTTGGAATTATCTTCAGTGCAATCCTCTTTCTATGTCACAATGTTTTCGGCAAAGTTGCTTCACTTTGTCATATTTTACGTCAAGCTACACCGTGATGTGGCTGTCATATCTCCCTAACGAAATTACTTTAGCCGGTCTTGGACTATGAGGAAGGATGCTTTGAAGAACTCTAAACGACAATTACAACTATGTTTTTCAGTATTACTCAGTTCAACGGAGAGCAAAGTTATATGTTTGGCTTTGGTCTCTTAAGAAAGGACATTATTTAAATCATGCGCGTTCATTCTCGGCTTGTTCGAATGGATTGTTTCAAACAGTTCAAACCGACATCAAAATGCCAAAAGAGAGCTTATGATTGCATGAAAAGAAATGCTAGAGCCTAGGTCGTATATAAACAAATATAACGTCAAACTTGACACAATAGGTGTTTATAACTCGTCCCTTCATGAATTTTAGTAACTTGAAAGCATAACAGTTTTCAGCGTTTCTCTAACTTGTTTGCATCTCATCTTGCATCTCCAAACCAGATGAATTGTGCTCCACATTCAACTGTGAACGCAACTTGCATTACGATATGCAAACTGTAATGTGCCATTGAGGGAGTAAGCAGTTGGATGATGACGAAACGGTCATTTTTAAATAACCGTGACTACACCTTCCCCCGCACTCATACAGCGAAACGAAGCTTAATTAGTTGCAATTTTTTTCGAACGGAAGTTGTGAGTAAATATTGCATTGTAGCACAGCCGACTCGTGATAGCAACTGTGCGCTCTCAATGTTAAACATATAAATGTTTGTGTTCGAAACGTGTTCTTATCGAAGCCTGTTAACAATGAACGATCCTGTAACCAAGGAAACTTTTCCGAAAAATTCGTATTTGTTCAATCGATATGATGATATTTATCATGATACACTTTCCGTTCAATCACGCGACGTATTTTTCGTATCAGTTTGCTATATCAAATCAGTTGTGAGATTTTTTTATAACAACAAAGAAGAATGATAATTTCACATCACTGATTCAGTCTTGTTGACTCTTGATTGAGATTCGTTGCAGTCATAAGTTCAGTGATATCCTCACGTGTTTGGCCGCTCAGTGTTTTCAGTTATAATCGGTGGTTCGATTTATCTGTTCGAATGCTGTGGATGAAATAATAGTAACTACAAGCATCAAGGTCTCCAGTTTCCATCTATCGTGTATATAACATGTTCAATTAATGAAACAAACATTCATTATTCTTTTACTTTTTGTGGACAACGAAAAGGAGTGATTGGTTATTTGTTATCGTGAAGCTGTTTCGAATTGTGGTTCTAGAGGACAACCGAATGGCTCAGGTGGTTGGATCTCCTCTCGCGTACTCATTAATCGCACAGAGTACTCGATGCTACTTTGAGTTTTTTCTCTGATTAAGCATAACGGTTCAATTAATACCAAGCGATCTTCATTTTGAATTCGCAATAAGTTCAGCGATCGTTGAATAATGACATCTATCAGTAGGTACACTCATGTATTTATTGAAAAGATAAAGAACTCATTTACTGTGCCATTCAATCGTTTTAGATAACGAATTAAGATGTTGAGTCCTGCTATGCTCAAAAATTCGTTGTCTCGCCGAACGTCGCTACGAGAGAAATCAGCAGTCACTCGTTCGCGCCGAAACACTCCCACTCCTGTGATGTTCGCTGAAGATGATTTTGATCCTTCTTGCTTCCAGCTCGTGAGTCCTTCATGTTTCTTTCGCTGCTTTTCCATAGTGACTCAAACGCACATCAGGGAACATTCTCAGCGTTTTTTGAACTTTTTCTGTTTCTGCTAATGCTTTAAGTGCTCTTCATAGTAGAATTGTTAGCGTGTCATGGCCCGTATCGCTTTACTGCTATGCGCAGATCCATAGAAGGCTATTGCCCAATCTATTTTTGGCTGATCACAGCTGAATAATGCATTTATTCATATGCACAGATTCTTCGCAATAATTCATCAAAAAATCCGCCAGCTTACAAGTAAAACGGTTTCAAGCAATGATGTAGAAGGGTGAGTATGGAGGGCAAAATCATAGGTGAAAAGTGTAAAGTGGTGATTATTGGAGTGATCAGTGTGAAGTGGTGATCGATCACTGGAGTGATCAGTGTAAAGTGGTGATCATTGGAGTGATCATGCTCGCAAAGAAATTCAGTTATAGATTAATATGGATGGCACCATTACATTCGTTTCAAGAGTTACTTTCACTGCACGAATCCTTTTCTATCCATTGTCCTATAGGTTCTCCTTTTTGAGGTATATGAATTCCTACCATGTTCCAATTCTCAACACCTTTGTAAAGATAGAAACATGAAAAAGGCACTAATCTCGTATGTGAAGTGGCATTGCAATGTGCATTCAACGTGTGATTGCTGAAGTAAGATTTCGTAACACGCAGAATCAATTTGTTGCAGTGAAAGTGCTATGGTGAGCACAGTTTGAGGCATCAACAAATTCCAATCATGAAAAGTGGATGAAATGTATCTTATCGCCCTCATATTTCGTATTGACTGAGATTCTGAAGGAAATTTTTTAATTTACGCATAATTTGTTCCAAATTTGTGATATGAGAAATTCGCGGTTCTCACAGATTTTCTTTCAATAAACATGAAGTTATTCAGGTTTGCTGCTACCGTACCGTCTTGAAACTGATCCATTGAGTATTATTTTCAATTTGTGTAGTTGAATGGGAGCGTAGTAAAGATTTATTCAGGCGGAAAACGTTTAAACGATTCCTTAAATTCACTTGAATAACTATCCATTATGAGCATCAAACAAAATTCATTTGAGAAAAGCGTTGAGTCATACGGCAAGCTTCTCAGACTCCTGTGCTCTTCAAATTCCCAACCGATCTATTTTTAAAACACTCTAACAGCCCTTACGGAGTGAGTCAATTGAGTTGAGTCAATCGTATGAAAACGTTATAAGCGCAATTTCCAAAAAAAATTAGAACATCGTTGCAATGCGAATCCCTTTTTTTGTTCATAATATCGAGTTGCACCAGCGATGTCAGTTTTAAACCAATGATGCTGTAGTCATCTGCAGTGTAAAGTAATCGGAAGTTTCTAGTCATGGTGCCGAGTTGATGAAAAAAAAAACTAGTGACGCAATCCTGATCGTGAAAACGTTTCAAGTCGACAATATTTCTTATTTTACAGCCCATAACAATTGCGGTCATTTTCTGAGAGAACTACACATCCACATTAACTAGAAAGTGAAAGCATTTCACCTAACACCCGCAGGTTGACAACTTTTCAAGCAAGGACTTAAACATTTTTCGATCATCCTGTTTTGCGAAGTGAGCATATTTCGTTCACAGTTTGAATGCTGCAATTGCACATCTTACGAATAAAGCAGTTCGTTCGCCACAGTTTTTCAGGGGATACCCGTGGAACGTAAAGGCGCAGGTTCACGTCGCAGTTCGGCCGATCCAAGTACGGAATTGCCAAAACTTTGTGAATCGTCCAGATTCGAGATTGACTTGTTGATAACCGAGGGTGATGAAATCATCGTTCTACCACATCGTTCGTTGCTCGTTGCTCATTTTCTATTCCAGCTCGTTTTATCCATAGAGTTCTTATGACTGCACCAATAGGATAATACTGGACAAAAGCAGTATCTTGTTATTCTAAAGAAAACATTCACAAATGAAATTCAGTGATCACTTAACAGTCAACATTGAAGAAAGAAACTCGTTACAGCTGAGCTTACTATTCAATTATGGTGTTCTTGACTTCAGTATTCATAGTTCAGCATGTCTCTCGCAGGCGTTCTTATTGATGTTCCATATCTAATTGTTCAACAGCATTCTGTTCAAAACGTTATGAAATGGAGAATACTTTAAAGTGTTTGATTGCCTGAAGTATGTGTTGCTTCAGTACATTCATGTATTGTTAAGCTGTGGGTAAAAACCAGTGTGAATCAGCAAGCAAGTGAGGAAATTACCAGCAATATGAAAAGGAGTGGAAGCGAATTCAGTCATTTTTGGTGAATCAACATTCTCGTCAAGACATGTTGATAGACCGTCAAAAAACTATGTACCGTTCACCATCGGAACGTGTAAAATCATCATTAAAACTGATTTCGTTCATTCCTCTTTCTGATCATTTCAAAAATTTAGATCGTTGTTGATGAATATAATTGTTCTGTTTAATTCGGGCATTTCTTATCAAAACAAGACACTTCAAACAGCGCAGTGCACGTGAGTTATATTACTACGTCAGCATCAACCGAACAAATCTTCCATCTTAATCAATTAACTGCTAAACAATCCATCTCAATCTACCGAACATTTTTCACTTGTCAATCATTTTTCATATCATTCAAACTAAGAACATAAACGTGCACTGAGTTGAGAACATCATCGTCGACTTTAGTCTGTAGTCAACTTTGTGGGTCTGTTTACCGCAGCCCACATCTCAATATTCATAGGAATTTATCAGTTTAGTCGACATCATTGACGAAGATGATTCTAACCAGTAATATACCAGTAATTCTAACCAGAATAATATCAGTATGCAAATATTTTAAAAAATGGTGCCGAAGATTCATGTTTAAAATTAAAATAGATGTTTCAAAAAATTTTTTGGACTAAAGGGTATCGCATCAAGAACACGTTTACCGACTATTTTCTTTATCTTTCAGATATGATTGTTGATCTTGAATGTGATTATTTCCGAAGTTCCGTGCATTTTGGCAGTAACTTTTCTTCATTAAGCTGATCTATTTGTCAACCTGTAAGCACGGTTTCAGTTGACCATATAATCATGACTGAAACTATTTAACGTTTCGAGGACCACTTTCTTAAAAAAGAATCGTTTAGAGTTTCCCAGATAGATTCTATCAGGAAAATCACAAACGCTTCCTGATTCTGGTCATTTCCTCCTTATCTTGAAGTGAATACAATGGGATGCGGAGAATAAATTCTGGCAAATTGTGTTTTTCATTGCGATTTTGTTTCTATTTACCTGATCATGATCATTTCTTAACTGCTGTTAAATTTATCCTCTTATGTGTGTCTCGATTACTCAGCCGGAAGAGAAACAGTTTATTTAGAGTTTGATATGTAACATTTGTCCATGCTCAATGAAGACAATCAATCACTTGCGTTCACACTTGCTCACTCGTGATCAAAAATCCAAACGCTTCATAAATGAAGAATGTAGCTTTCTTTATATTACTTCGTCCAATAATCACTGTTCCTGTATAATCAAGGAATTGAATGAAAAGTGAAAAAGAGATTGGAGTTAATTGAAATTTTTTCTCTAAATTGTCGTCGAATTCCATATGATCAGTGTAATTGAATGTGTATCTTAGAACAATCGAGTAATTGGAACAATTTCGAAGAAATTATGTCTTGAATGTCTGGATATTGTCAGCATGCTTGAACCAAGTTTTTGAGCTTGAGATAAATGAGTTCGCGATATCCACTCACTTCTCTGCAATCATTTTTTTACTTTAAAAATTCTTCCATAGAAAGTTGCATTGCGCTGGTGTGCATTAAATGTGAACGAGATTTGCACAAATTGTGTCTTACTATCAGTCATCAATTCCAGCGTTATAGTTACTGTTGGTACTGGTGAAAGTATCTGAGAAGTTGATTACATGTTTTTCATCGACAACTTTCTTAAAGAAAGTATGAATGTCTCTGCTCCATGATGTATTTGCCAATCACGCTTTATCGTTGTTCCATGAAATTACAGGTGAACTCTCTCCACATCTAACTCGCGGAATGGACGAGTTGCAAGTGAGCGGTTCGAAAATTCGACGACAATCGTATGCTTCAGAGAAAGCAATCAGTCGCTCCCCTCGAGGTAGCTTCAGCTCTTCAGATTCGCGAAAACATCGTCGTGACTCGAACGCGATCACAGGACGTAAGGATTCGAATTCGGACAGTGCTCCCGTTTATGCGGTATGCTATGATCTCATAAGCAATCGATGTTCAATTTCACGATCTTCTCGCTTTTTCTCACGAATTCTTCCGTGCTCTCTTAAAGATAGGAGGAAAATTTTTTTTCATTGCGATGCAGTAAGATGACTGGAATCGCATGTCGCTTATTCTCAAAAACGAATCCTTTTGCGGACGGCATACATGCAGATGACGAACTAAGGAAGAGCGTATTGTATTATCCATAAGATTGAAGGTTTTGTCTGAAACGCTATGAATATCTCGTTAAAATTCACGTTTATAGTCTACCATCGCTAATTTTGACACATCGAGTTCATGCTGAGGCAAACAGAGCCGCTTGGTTTATTTCAGTAGCATAGATGAAATATTACACATTCTTGTGAGTTTTGTAATTCAAGCCGTTACCCTCTTTCTTTTTTCTTCGTGAAAATATCTGAATCATGAACGTTTTTGATCGGTGATTCAAAATGATGATGGCGATTTAAAAGCTGAAGGATTCAGTTTATTTTAAATCGCCGTCATCATTTTGAATTCAGCAAAAGAAGTGCCTGTGTGAATGCAGTGAAAGCACTTCTATCTACATGTTTCTACGGATTATGCTGTTACTGAATTGCAAGTATTACTTTGAGACTGGCCTCGTATGGTCCTTGAGTTCGACCAGCATCGGCTGATGATTACAGTACATTTCGATGGGCTCATAGCTTGACAGAGAGACTTTCTCCTTCATGCCTTCTTAGTGCTTCAATTTTATTAAGTAACACCTCCTTATCGTTAGGTATATTTTGTCCGTTCCGATTGGAAGGATTGTCTCATAAAGAACTGTCAAAGGTTCATTCAAGTAGTTTATTAGAATTTCTCTTATCGCAGGTTTCTCAAATTCCTAAATGGCCAATGAATTTCGTATTCCTTCTCATGTTTACACTGCTTACTCATTGCCTAGCAAATGATATTGAAAAGGCTTTCCAAACAATAATGTCTACTACTGTAGTAGAAACTGTATAAGTTTCTATGAAAAACATTGAGAAATGCAACTTCAAGAGAACAATAAATGGAGTATCAACAGTATTGGTTCACGTATTTCGTATTGGCAGACATTAAATTTGATTGATTTTGTTGTCGAACAAATAGCGCATTGTTCTTTGATCATGTAGCAAGCATACTGTACCATCAACTTGCCTATTGAATTCGTACTTCCTCAAAATACTGCACTTGTCAGAACCAAAACAACAGATATCACGCATTTTCCAGAACTTGATTACTGCTTGACGCGTGGTGTGTCATTAGCGCAAATTGCAATGAATTGGTATATTTCGAGCGTTTCATAACTTTTCTCGATATGCATTAAAGGGCTGAATCATTGATCAGTCGAAACTGGAGCTAATGAAGTGGTGATAAACAAAATACTGTGAGAGGGTAAGGAAAAAGTTGATATTTCGTATAATTTATGTGGCACATGAAGTTGTTTTTTTATTCGAGTAAAGAATCTTGAAGAATGTCACAATTTTACTGTAAAATCGCTTGAATAGATCCTCGAAGAAAGGTTGCCTGATAGTGACCAAGCGATCTTCTACATATTCTGCCAAAAATAATATTGCAGATCGCAAGTTTTTTTTTCGACCAAATCAGTTGAGTAATGTTCTGTGAATGACGTTGATTAGTGGGTTAAGTTTGGAATGTCTCAAAGCCAAAAATACATGTACCAATCAACCACTTATATAATCCAGTGTTCCAATCAAAAGTTCTAGATTGCTGTCATTCAAATAATGCAGCAGAAACATCAACACCTGTTATTGTTCGTTCTACCTTAACTTAAGAACAAATCGGTTGTTTCTTCATTTCATAATTCTTGGTCATTCGTTCGAAAAACATTTGCAACCCAAACAACTTTCATCGAAAACTGATGTTCTAAAACGTTGACAGTATTGCAAACATACTCATACTTACCACTGCTCTTTTAATTCCCTCGTAACCATTCTACTGCTGTTGTCATCAGGTAACTTCTTTACCGACAGCCGTCTTCTGCACTACCATCTGATGTGTCAGAAGCTATACTGTATGAATCACATATAATCGTGATTCCGTGTAATTTCTTCTTCCAACCGAAACCGTTCCTTGCCAATATCGTCACACACAACAAGACACTACTGAATGAATTATTGTATTCGATAAGGCAGGTTGATTTAATTTTGCTACAAATTTATGCAAATCCAACAGCACGTTGAGAACTGACAGTCTAACAGAAATCGTTGCAAATATGGAGCTGTCATCTGTTCCATGTGGGAACACGAGGTCTTGCGATGATGTCGCAGCTGAGGCACATCATAGCATGGATATAGTTACGAGAGGAAGCACGCCATCACGTTCGCGTTCTACTGTCTTGAATACAAAGTTGATACCAGCGATAAGGAATAATCTTATCAATCAATTCGACTTGATATGCAGCATTTCCTTGCCGAACATTCGTCGATCTCGAAGTACTCCACCGGGTTCGGCTCGCAACTGCGAGGCAGCTTCACCGACGCTTAGAGCAAGTCAAGATTCATCGAGTTCATCCATCAGAATGCACAGGACGAATCGTAATGCAGTTGCTAGAAGCATGAAAAGTTCAAGGATCAATGCATGGAACGTGGTATATGATCAACCCAAGCCCGATCCCTATCGATACTTCAGACGTTTCCATCGCTCTCCTGAATATTCACGCGAATTGATTCAGCTGATTAATTTCGCTTTCTTCGTAGAACGATGGAAAAGTTACACGGAAGCATTCAATGCTGCTTATCCTATGTACAAAATGACGGTAATTGTTTTAGGTTTTCAGTTCTGGCTGTCGCATCCGTTTGATTACTAGGTCGTGAATCTCATATGCAGATCAATTTATGGAGACTGAAAATTTGGCTTTTGGAAAAAACCAACGCAGAATGTTGATTATATTGAATTATAATGAACTACGATTTGTTCCAATATGTATTGAACATTTCTTGTCAATTTTTCATGTCAGTTATGATGAGCCATGTCTCGAAAAGACGTACGTGCATTTTGGGCCCATCATCTTGTATTATGCGTTGCTATCATTGTAGCACTTAAAAGCAAGTTCGTTACTTTTCAAGCAGTGAAGGTTCGGATACAGTTTCCCGAACTTCTTTTTATCAATACCAGTATTCACACCTCAATTATTCATCAGTGAGTTATACATTTTCACCCTGATGAATGCAACCCAAAACTAGCAGAATTTGTTGTTGATTTGCTTTTTCGTAAAAAAAAGAATCTTCTGTATTTCTGTGATATTCCTAATCATTTTTTCGTATGTTTCAATCACTCGTTTTATCATAATATTTTATTGAGATTTCTGTGCAATACGCTCAAACGTTGTTTAAAGTCCGTTTCGCCACATGAAATAGGAATTTTCTAATGTTTGAAATAGGATGACGTTTTTTCACTGAATTTCAGATCATTTTCAGTTCACTGAAATTTCACTGCTATTTGGTAGAAAGTCAGAGGCAGTCTCATAGACCCATCCAAAACTTCTCACCGAATCGGTTCATCACTATGATCATCTGTTTCTCAACGTTTTTCGATGCACTATTATTTGAATGATATACTTTTCGGAAAATTGAAGATATCTGTTGAGCGGATGTAAAAAATTGAATCATTTTTTGCATAACGGAGAGGTTTGCCCATTAGTGCTCTCCCGAGCACTAAAAAACTGCAAAACGTCCCACCAAATTTGCTACCAATGAAAAATTATGAAAAATGTTACTCATGAGAAAACTAATTTCATGACATTTATCCATTGTATTCAAGGATTCATACTGTTGTTTGAACATGATTCACACATTTCAACATCCTTGCAACTCATTCACTATGTTAAAGAATCCTTTTTTTTTTCAGTTTTGCCTATATCTACAAGAATTTTGCTGAATTTTGTTAATTACTATTCGCTAACTGATTATGAATGAATTCGATGAAAAGTGATCGTTATAGGACATTTTGAAATGAAAACGAAACTGAGAACACTCTCACACACGACACGAATGATGCACTTAAATGCTCCATCGTATCGCATTTATACCCTGCATAGTGCTTTTTTTTTTTACTTTACTCTCCTGAATATCCATTTCATCTCGCTATCACTGCATTGATCTTGCCAATTTGGATTTATTTCTCATCTTATATCTGCATCATTAACTCAAGAGAGCTTTTCTTCAAATCAGGACAAGCAGGTTATTTCTTCACTTATCTCTGTAACTCGATGCTTATGGTTGATGACAGGATGTTTTTGCATGACCATTCAACAGTTACAGTTGTGATCATTCGACAACTGAAATGGCTTAGTGATTGCTTATAATGCTTTCCAGCAACGATATTTTTAATCGATGTGAAATTCTATAAAACTAATAAAGCTCATCAAAATTTCTATTCAAAATCTTTTAGCTTCATTAAATCAGCAAGTGCCACTAGCATCTTGCAATGGATTGCTGTTTGCTCTCAAAACGCGTATTTCATTCTCATTATAAGCACTTCATCGCTCATTCGTTGGATCAAAACAATGTTTCCCATTACAGCCTTAAGATAGAATCAACCGTTAAGATGTCGGAGCATCAATCAATCTCTTTCACCAAACAGCGTTTACATAAAAAGCGGTTTCAATTGACATGATGTTAATCACTAACATGTCACCACTACCAAATTTCCACTCATCAAACAAATTCCGACTGACTAATTCAATCGAAAATATGCTAGAGAGCTTAAAATGTTGCATTTTTTAGAACCTGACATATTATATTCTATTCTAAAATACGCCCAGTTCTCAATGGCAGTTGTAATAATGATCTTCGGAACTCGTGAACATTAAATATTATTTAAGATAGGATGTTTTTGCATGACCATCCAACAACTGCCGTTCGATGAAGTGAATGTGAATGCCACTTCTCGTCGTATTTGTCCCTTCTGACTGAATCGAATAACATTTTCGAAAGAGAACGATACAGAAACGAGGCCTCCGTAAAGAAAACAAGCAAAAAGGCAGCTGTTGCCCTGCTTTCAATAGCAGATCAACAGTAACGATCTATGAAGATACTATGTTTTATGCCTCAAGTAAACACCAGTGCAAATTCCGTTGTATCTTACCAATTAGTCACACCGTGCCGTCTTTAAACTAACTGATTCAAATGGCGATTAGATGAAGCAATGTGGACTATTCAACCTTGAAGCTATTCCTGTTGCGATAAAAGTGCGAGCACTCATCATTCATTCGGTGATCCACAAATGACACCTCAAGTTCTCGACGCTCATCACAACGGAATAGAACAGTAACTGCTTTCATTCATAACACCTCGAGCAGAGCATTTGATAAGCGTCTCGATTGCTTTCGTCTTTAACAACGGATCTTCCGGCTGCTCACATTATATTCCGTTCCTCAAATTTTTGTGCCGTTGAGCTTATGAAACGTCGCCGATGACATTTATTCGTATCTCAAACGATCACTACCTCATATCCATTGAATGAAGGTTCTCAAAGTTTCCGTATAAACTACTTCGATCTGTGATATCACTTTATTGGTCCGGCTTGTTATCGTCAAGAACTCCGAAGACAGCCGTTATTACTTCTTTTTCTACTCACATTTTGCTGCCGGTAGTAATCAATTGAATCTATCAAAATCGACCGTCATTATGCCTTTCGCAACTTCAACACCTAATCAACGGCGTTTTTCTACGTCGACGTCGAGCTCGAAAATGACGCGCGAAGGGTCGTTTAGTTCAACAGTTGGTTCATTCGATTTGGCTGGTGAATATCGCGGTTCGGCTACATTGCTCGGAAGAATCTTCCGCTTTGAACTTAGTAAGCCGAAACAGAGGAGAATGAGCACTCCACTTTCAGTCAGTTGCTACCAGGACGAAGAAGAAAGAAGGCGCGACGCCATTTTACGAATGAGGAGTTATGACGTGCGCCAACTTGAATTTTTTTATTTTCTCTATTTTGATTGCGCTTTGTGGGCAGCGTGAGAATTTCAACAGATCGAGTTCGTAGAACATTTAAGAGTTTTTGAGAAAGTATCTCTCCTCGAATGAGGTGATCGCAACTTTCTTCATCGCCATAAATTTCAAATGAATTTCTTTGTTTTGATAACTGATCTTCTCAAGACATATTGCAAAGACGTTAATCACGTTTCTCTCGACATTGTGCCAAAAAAACTGTACTCGTTGCATGTAAATATATACAGTTATTTTTTCACGGAATCATCCGATTCTCTCCAGGCGAGCAGTATTTCTTTCCTCTTATCCTGATCTCTGCTTCAAACGATGGACGAAGTAAGGCACTCCTTGATGCTGTGAGAATGAGCGATAAGAAATTGTGCATTCATTAAGTACCCTCTCCGATGATGGTTATCACGCTCTCGCGCCTCTTGCCAAATTTCGGTCGTATTTTAGACCTCCGACGCCTCCCCCTCTAAGAATATGCGTATTCACAATTATCCTCCATCTAACGATCTATCCAACCTTAATAACCATTCACAGGAAAATCAAATGAGCAAAAAATTTGCTGCCAAAATTTCGTTGTTTTATCAAAAGAATCATTTCGTGGTGATCAGTCAAGCAATTTGAAAACATTGTTGAACAATTGTGAGAAGTGTTCAATTAACAGTGGTTTGTCAACCTCTTCCTGACATTTCCAGAAACGCCTATGAATCCTCTCTTTCATACGAGCCGCTGCTCTACGCAGTTTAGTATTTACTCTTTCTATACAGTCCACATTCAGCGATCAATTTAGGTTCTTTATTGCAAGAATACATTAGCCTGAACGATTGGTGATTTCACTCCGATTGAAAACAGTTTCCTTTTTATAAAATCGAGTCAACGAATGCTTTTCCCACTAAAAAACCTGATCAAATTTACAGATCTATCCACATCAGTATACGGAGGATCCTACTGTAGCATGGGAAATGCTGAAACCGAAGCGACCTGTTAAAAACGTCCGACAAGTAAGCAACTTCAAACCACCATACTTTTGGGCTTTTCCCAATGCTTCGACGATGATCGTTTTTTTGTGTCACTTCCACAACATGCGCTGTCATTAGCCAACCGGTTGGTGCTTTCGAAGTATCAGCAGAGGAAAACACCCACTTATGTCCACAGAGGATGCACTGGATCAAGCAAACGCGTCCGCATATTCTTCCAGTCGATTTCAATGAACATAATTTTGTGAAAGTAGTCAACTTTCGCTGGATTATTTATTCTCAGATGAAGTTGGATTCACCGATGAAGTCGGATCACGTGCGATTCGTTTGTGTGGCTTGTACTCATGGCGTTGCTCTTGATCCGGCTTTTGTACCTCCTGGTGATATTTTAATTGTTGCTGGTGATTTTACGAGCTGCGGCCTCCCTAAAGAGATCAAGATGTTCAATGAAAATATGGGTAAATTTGCTATTTAAATATTCTGTTCCAAGAGCATTCGTCTTCGAAACATTTCATGAGAAAATGGAATTTACACAAGCATAATAAACCATTCCAAATTGTAGAAATTAAGTACTATCGACTACAGTTCCTTTTCAATTGCAATACAGTACGGTCTCCTTCTTTTGAAATAATTTTCCACATAATTATGATCAGTGAACACAGCTGATCGCGTTGAACATATTCTCAACACCACGTATCCATGTACTCCAAAGGCGATGCTATATCCTTCATTTTTGTTTCCTTATGACTTTTGAAATGTCAGCATAAGAATCTCTAGTCACTCTTTCAGTTTGTTTTATATGCATACATCGATATTTTAGTAATGGGTCAGTATTCGTTTATAAGTCTACATCGTAACCACTTTATTTTCGACCGATTTCAGGGCAAATGAAACATCTTTTCAAAATCGCGATCTCCGGCAACCATGAATGTACATTTGACGATACCTTTCTGAAGTCTTCAGGTAATTTTTCCGTTCCTAATCACTCATTACGTTGAAAGCGATGTACAGCTTGAGTTTTTTTTTCGAAGCATATATCATTTCCGAAGGTTTTCTCCATACAACTGATTTATTCCACTATTTAAAGTAGTCATATTTCACGGTTGATTAATGGTGTTTAGGAAAAGATATTGGCGAAGCAAAAGAAACGGCCTTGAAGCAGGCTTTATCCGCTGCTCTATCTTCAGCTAAAGTGAATAATCCAAAGTCACTGCTCACAAATGTTATATATTTACAAGATTCAATGGTTGAATTGTTCGGTATTCGCATATACGGCACCCCGTGGTTAGTGCTACAGTCAACCTCATCATCACAAGCATGTTCAATTGAACATATCATCAGAAAATATGAATTCACTCATGCATGCTAATCTCAAACCTCTACTAATGGTGTCAACCTTAAAGCAGAGCTGTTTTTTTCTTAAGCCAATGCGATGACTTACGACATCGAACATTAATCGTTTGTTTCACTGTCCCAATCAGAAACTGAAACTTTACCATATATTCCCTACGCAGTCGTGTCGATCCGTTCATTTGTGTGCAATCCACTCCTTCCAAAGCTGTGCTTATCAGAACATTCAAAACCTCAGCTCTTATCCGTGACGATGCAAAATTCCCTTCACCTAATGATGCTCTGAATTTTCAAACTCAGTCCTGAATCCGAATGAGCTTCTCGTTTAAGTGCACCTAAAACCTATATATGTATTGCATGGATCTCATTGCTCAAATCTACCACACAAAGAAATTCCAAAGCAAATATTTTAGGCAACCGAAAATGGATAATTGGGCATTCAATTTACCACGAGGGCAAACCCTTCTAACAAAATGGAATCAAATTCCTACCGGAGTTGATGTACTCATAACACATACCCCTCCTCTTGGTTAGCCTTTTCACATATTTTCAGACAAATATCATGCTCGAACAATGTCCTATTGCCATTCATGTCAGATATCAGAATTATTCCAATATTTCATCGAAGCATTTATTCTCAGTTTTTTGAGCATAGAAGCATATATTCACTGAATATCAACATCAAATGTCGAGATCACTCCACAAAAGTTATCGCGAAAAATGAGTAATCTCTCATTAACATATCAACGGAAATCAGAATTCAAATGAAAAATACAATCTAGCAGGGTTAATGGTTGATTTTCTTCGTCAGAAAAGTGTAGCTTACGATCATTTTTGCAGGGCACGGCGATACCTTGTCAACAGGAAGCAGGGCTGGATGCGTTGAGCTTCTGAATTCAGTTGTGAAGAGGATACGTCCAAAGTATCATGTATTCGGACATGTTCATGAAGGTCGGAAGTAATGACGCTTTTAGCATTCTAACTATTCATCTGCGTATCTATACCGTAACTGCACTATTCTTCTTTGCGCACAAATATGTGCAGCTTTCAAAATATACTGGATGCTTGCTAATTTGAGTTTATATGAAGGCTTATGACGGTATTTGCAGAGAAACTGATTCAAAGTGCATTCCATTGTTGTTTTTCGATAGTTATTCGATGCTCCAAATATCGATAGCATTCATTGAGGATATCGCTAATTTTGAATGGTTGTCATTTTCAGGCTATGGTTGTACATCAGATGGTTATACAAAGTTTATTAATTGTTGTTTAATGAATGAGAATTTGGAAATGACAAATACGCCGGTTATATTCGATATTCCAGTGAACGCAGAGACGAAAGCGCATTTTCTGCAGAACAGCAAGAAACTAATGAAGAAGCTAACACACAAATAAAAATTTATTTTGCCGGCCTATCATTTTTACTGCTGAATGCAGTTGAATGTTCTTCGATATGGACTTACAGATGCAGAACCAATGAAGCATTTACAAGACATCATGCAATCATGAAATGACTAAACTAAATACGACGGTATCCTTAAAAAAAGATTATTCTTTAGGTTTAAAAAGCACTCACGTGCAAAGTGTACGAATGAGCAGTGATACGCAGAGATCAGTTGGCATTTGTCAACAAGTGACTGTTTCATAGAACTAACAAGTGACTTTATTCAAGCTTCAATTGTAAACAGCGATGTGTTGAGTTGTGAAACTCTAAGGTATTCCATTCGTTGAGAATAGACGAATTATAAGAGATGAGGCTCGTTTGCTAGCGGCAGCCGGAACAGCTGTCGAACGATGAAGGATTTATGTGCCAACATTTATTCAGCTCAGTGAGGGTTAAAGTCAAACAATCAATTATACTGAACAGACTTGTTTTTTTTTCAACCTTTAGTATCAATGAAGTAGCTGAATCAAGAGAAAGTAACTCTTATATGAGATTTATTCATCACTTCCAGGGTCAGAAAATAATAAATTACACATGACATTGAAACGCAACAGTAACGAAATGTGTTCTGATTACCTATTGAATGATTTCTGACCAATGAAGAAACTTCAAAACATTTCGAAGGGAACAAGCACTGATTTCATCACAATCAGTTCTTTTTGGAGAAGCCGTGAGATGAATATCAATCAGATTTACACACAATTGTTGTGTAGAGTAACGAACCAGATCACCAGAGGTGTTGCTGCCTATGATAGTTAATATAAAACACGTTCACCAATCGTCCCCATTATTTTACTTGTGAAAAACATTTCATTTCTGTACTACTTACTGAAAAAGGAATCAACTCAATAAGAATTTCAAGTAAAATCGTAGCCTCACTGATGCCATCGGAGAGTACAATTAACTGGTCTGGAGAGGGTACCCTTAGAAACAGTTAGTATTTCAGTTATTTTGGTAGCATACACTTTGGAAATTTCCCATGCCTTTAAATTTATCCAGGCAGGCGGCCTACGTGTTTCACAGAAAAAACGTTGATCATCCACATACTCGATTCGATCAATTCAAAATGAAACTAAAGACACCGAACTTTTTGAAAGAAAATTCAGAATTCTGATAATCTACTCTTTATGGGTCTCATATCTTACTCATCCACAAAAGACTCGAGCCTCCACAGCACTGTGGAATA
Organism: Anisakis pegreffii; assembly: GCA_035041965.1. NCBI lineage: Eukaryota > Metazoa > Nematoda > Chromadorea > Rhabditida > Anisakidae > Anisakis > Anisakis pegreffii. The sequence goes on along the minus strand of JAPYMA010001288.1, from coordinate 239,654 downwards.
TCTTTTAGAATTGTTATCAAGAGGAATGGGTCATGTCCAATCAGTGCTAGAACGATCAACATAAACATTATTCGCAGTCATCTGTAAACAGCTATCACATAAAGTGACAATACATTCTGACAATATATTCCGAAAGTGACAATATATCACTAAATTGGATCTATTTCATTGAAATATCACTTCTTGAAATGAGTCGTTCTTACGGTTCTTTCCAAGGAATTTTTGAGTTAATCCCTTCTTGAATAAACCTAACTTATTCGCTAACTCTAGTTGATGACGTCAATGAACAATTAGGGATGCAGGGATTCATGAATTAAGGAGCTTGAATGAATTGTCATCCCCCCAAACATGAATCTTTTATTTTTAACATTCACACAACGTTCCTCCATGCAGTTCACATGTTCTAAAGACTAATCTTGTGGGTAAAGCGCTTACACGTGTACGTTTGCCATATTTCAGATCAATTCAAAATTTGTTATTACGTCAGAAAAAATGCAATGTGAACAAAAAGCTCAAAATACATGTAATCTTTTAAGCCGGCTCAATTCACCTGATCAGTTGAGAAGGTTTGTTGATTTTTTTGATTAACCAGATGAATCGTCTTTATAGAAATTGCATAGCGAAAGGAAATAAAACAACCAAAATTCTTGATCTGTTTTCTGATGTTTGGGTCTGGAACAAAGCGACTTAAAGTACTGTTTGTTGTTCTCTAACGCCACAAACAGTCAACAACAATGAATGCATTCATTCCGTTCCTCTTCTATGCACAAAATGAAAAAGTTTGCATGATAGGTGAACTCCGTTGCTGAGCATTACAATAAACTTAACAGAAATGTCGAGTAAACAATAATTCGATCATGCACAATCTGATGCAGTGCACAAAAGGAGCGATGCCAGACTTTTTTTCGACTTTTTTTGAAAGTTCGCCTCCATCTGATTTCATGATTATCAGTGCGTCAGATCTTTTGGATTATTCAACAAGATCAGATGAAGACTGCTCCAACAGAATGGGTGTTATAGAAGGTTTGCATAACATGTGTATTATCCAGTGAAAAATAGTAATCCAAAGAAAAGGAAGTTCTTTCTTGGTCCACTACCGTTTTCCATTACGAATCATTTAGCCCAATCCATCATTTCATATTCCAATCATGCCCATTTTTTTCCCAAACTGCAATTTTTGAATTAAAAAATTTCGTTGAAACTCACATTGATGAAGCTATTTCGAATTCAGCAAGAAGTCGATAAAATGTTGATAATTGTGGTTTAAAAATTAAATTTTATTCATTCTATAACGGCTTCTGGATGCAATAATTCTTTTGTATTACGGTGATCGCGCCTGTTCAGTATGATGAAAATTTCCATCGAAACTACGATTTGTTTTTTTGTCTAGTCACAGAAAAAACGATGAATAGCCTCCTTGCCATGATCACGTACAGATTGTGATGCACTAATTTTTCTGTTCATCAACAACTGACCTGATCTTGTCAGTCGCATACCAGATTAACCCTAAGTTTCGAACATATTAATCAGTTTTCTTATTTCAAAACAGCTGCTTGATGAATGCTGTTAACTTGAGGTATGGAGTGCTATGGCTAACCACGTGCTGCTCGAATGGACTCACTCATACATGAAACTGAACTCAAGATTGTGCAGCGTAAAGATGAGAAGAATACTGGCATAGAATTTGGCATATAATGCCTCTAACCATACTAATACATCTCGCCATAATATCTGTTGATGAAATCGTTTTCTAAGGGTTGAATGAAAAGCGAATAGAAAGACAGCGTGAACTTCAGTTGTCACTCATTTTTGCTTTTAGTTCACTAAATTGCTTGCCACCTTCTAGGTACAGTTGAGCAGGCTATCCAAAAATCGTAAAACAGTTTTACTTCGTTACCAATAATTAGAAATGCACAAATAACAAGCTGAGCTTATCATTTTATGCATTCAGAACAGTCACTATCTTAGTGAATACATTTCGTCGTAATATTTTCCATTGATCTTCGGTTTATTGCACTGAAACGTGACGGTCACCTACAGAAGTATGTTCCTCTTCTCCTGACACAGAAATGAATTTTGCATTTGTTGTATCATCTACAAGTGGCTTCTAATTGAAGTACACAATGATGAAACTGTAATACAGTTATCACATCTAAGCAATTTTTCTCCGTAAGCATTAAAGTTGATCTTTTAATAATATTTTTGTGCTCTTTAACTTGGTTGCTGGAGAATGAGTGATCAAAATACATTTGCAAAATGCGTCCAGTAACGATGTTGAACACCGACCGTTGGAAGGCAAATAACTGCATTGCAACAATCCGTGTTGAACATCATTCAGAAATTCGCTGGCAAAGAAAGTCGGCTAATTTCTGCAGTGGTTCGAAACTCTACACGAGGAAAGCAATCTATGAACTTTTATTATTTATCACGTACACAAAAAATTATTCGGAAAAATCTCACAAGCAATTGTTTTTAAATATCAGTTTTTTTCTGGTGAACTACTTAATAAACCTTTACTCAAAGGTGATTAATCTCTCATTTAAACATCGATGAATTTTCATTGGCACGTTTGATGGAGATGCTAGCTCATCATACTTTATCCCAAAGGATTGTAGTAATCCCACATTTATGTCGCATAAATGAGAACAGTGAACGTAGCTAAACCATATCTATATGATCGTGTTTTGTAAATGAGCAATCAAAATCATTACCAATGCACTGCTTGCGACTCTACGCAGCAACCACAATAAAATCAGAACACGGCTACTGCATCATCAACGTCTTCAAATTCTGCTCAAGAATGCTTTCTCGGCAATCTTTGAATACTCGTCGTATATTTTCCGTATCAACTGCAGTCGTATAATGATAAAAGAACGGACGCCGTTTATCTCGCCGACAATTTTCAAATTTATCCACCAAGAAAAATTGTACATCACGTACACTGCGGTGATCACCCGTGAAATCCGCAAAGTACTGACGGATATCTGATTTTGGCACTTTTTCTGCAATGAAAAAAATTGAGTGGGTTCCATTCACATCTCCTTATTGACCGTTCAGCTATGCCACCCAGCATGAACTCGAAATTGTACGAGTGACTTTCATGTTCGTCATATATGTGCTGTCACTACAAAGTACCATTGCGTTGGCAGCAAGGCGGTCACAGCAATATTATCTTAAAATGCATGTCCGATCCACTGCACGCATGCGTTCTGCAGCGCCAGCACTTCGGTTACATTAAGGCTTAACGGAGATACCAGCAAAATTTGGTCATCAGCTCTGATTATTCATCTGATAAACTTAACATTTCTCAAAGACGAAAACATTCATCTGAAGGAGGAAGAGAGGGGGGAGGGGGGGGGTGAACCGTTCATTTGAACAAGGTTTGAACATGAAAAAGGAGAGCGTTTCAAGCTGATGACAACAGTCACTTACGTTCCAACAGATCACTCTTATTCATGAAAAGAATGATGGAGACGTTTGAAAATGACTTGTTGTTGGCAATGGTCTCGAATATCGACCGAGACTCAACTACGCGATTGGTACGTCGATCTTCCAGTATCACCTTGAACAGACTACGTTACAAATTGGTGATAATTAAACAGTAAATGATATGTGTTCCTTTACAAATATTCCTTCCATTATTTTCATGAAAGTCGTGTTCTTGAAATGAGTGGAAATACCTCTCAGACAACAATATCTACGTTGTGTACTTGATTCAGTATTGTCTTACGCATCCCATAGTAATTTTAAGATACTCGCAATCAAAAGGCAAAAATCTCTCGCAGCTAAGTAGCATAATCCTATTTGAAGTTGTCAATCACATGAAAGTAATAAATGATTTTGAACTGATGGGTAATAATGTGTTGCATGGATTTCTGGGATGATATAATGCGCAAAAGCAGCACCTGATCATATTCGCAAGAGGCGACCATAAATAAGATGCTTGTAATATCCTCGAAACATTGAAACCACTTTTGCCTTTGCGATCGTTGACCGCCAACATCGATAAACCTGAGCAGAACAAAAGTCTTAATCAATCGAATTTCTAAGAACGACTATGTGATAGGGTAACAGATAAAATTCGAGACTCGAAGAAAGTATAAATTATGACTATTCGGCATCTTGCTAAGAATCTGCAGCATTCATCATTCATTAACGATGCATACCTGTACTTTTGCATTATCAACTAGTGACCAAATTTCAGCAATATAGCACCCACATACTCGCTAATAACAGTGCAATTCAGAAAAGCTACGAACGAATAATTCAGTCAGCTAATAATTGCATTTCATTTCCAGTTCAATCGTTTACCAACCCAAGAGGCATGAGTGGATAAATAATTGCATATTAGCACAAATTCAGATTTATTTTTCAGATAGCAGTAAACGAAAATTTCGTAAATATCATCATTCTTCCTTCGATTTTCGTCATCACGTTGCTTTGTATTTCCGTTCATGATCATCTTCCAAGCCAGAGATTTTCTCGGGATAGAAAAACGATCGACGGTTTACAAATATAAAATTCGGCCCATTGACTATATTTCGTAGACCTATCAATTGCGTGGGAGATAACATTTTGGTGAATGACACTAGAAAGGTAGTGGAACATAATTTTGAAATAAGCTTTGATAAGCAACATTAAATCAATGGGTCAAATTCTGCTCAAAAAATGATTCAACTTCAAGCTTACGACGTGCAATGTTTAATGCTGACCTGAACGGTATCCGCTGAATTTCGAAGACGTGTTCAGTTATACCACGAGTGGCCTTCCGACAAAACAAAATATCTCTATTGGTTGGATAATAATCCGGCATTGAGACCCTGTTGATATGCTCGAAAAAATAAATGCACGAATCGCACTGAAAAAAATATTCACTGCTGCTTAGCGAATTTGCGTCGATTCACAGTGTTCATAGATGGTATGAGTACTGAAAAAATTGTTGTATGTGACAACAGTTTTCTATGGTGATGTGGCAACGAAAGTCGACAACTTCTTTTCAAGAACGAATCAGTTGATGGTACTCATGCACCCATTGCATACAGCACGTGAGCAACAAATCATATCACCAGCGTCATTCATTCAGAATTTTTGCAGGTGAGTAAGTTAAACATCCTACCTTATTACTGCAAGCTGTGAATGCTCTCATTTTCTTTCAGGAACCACATTTCAACAAAGCAAAGCGGTAGTTACTAGGAAATGAGAGCTTAGTTTGGTGCCATTTCATTAACATCAATAGCAGAATAATGAAGGCTAGCAAAATCTCTTACAATCATATCGGATAATATCCATGAAATATATCGTCGTTCTGACTGAGCTGGCTGCCTTTCATAAAGAATGAAAATGTGGTCAAGTAATTAGAATACTCACAATTTGGAACAAATTTCGTTGTTCATAAGTATGCTTGATAGCTTGATCATCCCACAGATCTCTTACCAAGGGTGCCACATCGGCGAATGTTGGTTGATCTATACCTCGCATCATATCAGTAGCTGTGAACCTGCAAAATTATGAGTTAACTGCTCAGATGTGAAAATGAGGTAATCATATAATATTTCAATTTTTGTAAATTATTTGTAAAACAGATCGGAGTGTTGTTCTGCGGAGATAACGATTTCGTAAAACGACTGTGCTCGTTTTTTATCGCACTTGATCTTATGAAGATGTGCTATTTTGTTATCTCAGTTCATATACTCGAAAAAAAGTATTGCATGATGTATCGGCCTGTAAGATGCATTGATAGATGAATATTAGTTTCATAGTGATTTAATAACCTAAAGACTGATATGAGAAGCAATGACGGTCAGTGGATGACTAGATAAAACATGAATGATAGCGAAACACTGAATGAGCTCACCTCATAACTGCTTCGACATGTTTTTGTCGTTCGGGATTCTGCCACGCAAATCCGAGCTTTTGACGCGCATCCAAGAGTACTCGCATTGCTGAGATCACATTCTACAACAAACTAATTCCGCTGTCAAAAAGCAAATGGTATAGCCAGTGTACAAATATCTTATTGGAGACTTCAGTGACCGATAGTACGGTGAATGAAATGTTCAGGAAATGCAGTTGGAGAAGCTAGCTGTTGATAACGCAACGGAATCATAATCGAATGATGAAACTTTTCATTCCATTCCAAAGGATGACTGATGTTTCAATCACCTGATAAATTTGTTGACGATATGCTCGGACTTCATCAGCTGTAAATTCTCCTTTCCCATGAATAATGACCATTTGCTTGATGAATGTTGATTTTCCTGACTCTCCTGAGCCAAGCAATAACAACTTCACCTGCAAAGACAGCACTCGAATATTTTTTCATCAAAATAATACTGGTATTATACAAACATGCACATAACACCTTTAGCAACTATTCTATTGCTTCCGTTAAATTCGACGAAAACAGTTTGCACAGCTTAATCAATAACCTCATGGATGACTGATTCACTGTTTAAAATGAGACTACAACAGATGACCTGTTTTTTCAGCTGTTTTTTCTCCTTTTGGAGTTGCCTTTCGATCGATTTGGTGTGTTCATCAGGTCCTCCAAAGCAGCATACAGCAGCCAGCATTTCCAAATAAGCTACCTTTGGAATGGAAATTATTCTTTTGAGTGTTCTGAGTTTCTTTTTCTTTCTGAAATCAAGGCATTGAGTGATTACCGATAGTTCATTCAATACGCGAAGCTGAATGCGAACAATGTCAACTATGCGCTTGGATACACCCAATAATCTTGCACATTGAAAGATGTTTAGGATCTTTAAATGTACGTAGCATTTTCGCTATTGTTTTTACATATGCTGTGAACCAGTGGTCCACTTCATTATTACGGAATTCGTGATGTTCAGTTCTTTGGTGCTATTGTTCCAGATTTTTATGATTGTTCAAAAATTGAAAAGTATAAATCCTGCATGCTTTCTGGGAATGCATGAAACGAAACTAATTTGTTGAGTGCTGAAATTTCCGAAACAACTCAATTAGAATCGATCATTCTGAGGAATCCACTTGAAGCGCATTGATTGGTCAACGACGTCACTTAATAACCACGGTGCCGCAAAATAATTTTTGCAGTATAGCGGGCATAACTGACGCCACAAAATGAGCGTAATTTCAGAACATTAAATAGTATGCTATTTCGAATAGATCGAAATAAAATACTCAGATGCAATTTATCTACTGTTGATTACTGTCAAACTTACAAGTTTCAACAATAAAGTTTTTACAGCACGTTCGGTGAAGAGAGACTCTTTTCAGTTGCAATCATCGTAAAAGAAGTTAGAAATAGATCACAAATGCATGCAAATCGCTAGATCTCTACTTGAGGATTACTCGTTCTTCTATTGTTTAATTGATATTTGAATAAATTACGGATTCCGAGATGATCGGATCTCATTCGTTTCTTTCAGTACACGATGGACTATTAATTATCTCTACTAGTCGTTTTCTGTCGTTAAATTATTGTATATAACTTGAAAAAAAAACTTTATTGCAACGTTGGTATTCTAGCCTTTTCAATCCTCTTTCGCCACGTTGAAATCTCCCTTCCCCAAAAGAGAAATTCTATTGATTTGGTGAATTTTGAACGAACGTAAAAAATAATGAGTAAAAAATTGGTACGAAGGCTTGATGGAAACAAAATTGAAGAAGAACAAGTACTAGCACGCATTTGAACACTGATAAATGCTTCATTAAATTTATCACCTGTATACAAAGATTGTTTTTAAGGTCGCATTAGTTTAGATTTTGTAGCATAAAACGGGAAATATGATTCAACATCGGACAGTTGGTATTTCATTGTTCCTCTGTCAACTATGCAATCGCTTTTCATTGACTGCTGCTAACAATCCACAAACAGCCGGAAATTGAATCTTCTTTTTGTTCCCGGCTGAATCACGAGTGAAAATGTACAGCAATGTGCTTGATGAGTATCCCAACTGTTACTCACTTTGGAAGCTGTCACTGCTGAGCGTTCCAATACTCTACCAACAGATGCTGTTCTTTCAAGTTGAATAATATGTTGGATTAATCCGACAAGCGATCTGCTACCATAAACTTATTATATAAAGCGCTTAAGTAGTGTTAAATGCTGTTGTACGAATGAATCATGTTCGTTAACGACAGCTATTGTTTGTCTTTCGAAACCATCCACTGCAAGTATTACGCATACAAAACAATAACTGCTTTGTGTAATTGCGTAATTTATGTGAGTGCTTAGGTATATTTGTGAATGAACAGTAAGGAGCGTTAAATAAACATTGATGGGTGAAATGAGGACGATGAAAACGACACGATGCAATAAGAGTTTCTTCCGCCCAAATAATATTTTGCGGTTCTTCAGCGAACGCTAAATACTCATAAATGCTTTTTCGTCATAGCAATTGATTTCAGAGTTTACATGCTACTAAAACTAAAAGATATGGAAGCATACAGTGGTATCACTTGTGTTGATAGTTCATGAACATTTTTGGTTAGCACAATTATATTAAGCCTTCGTCTATATAATTTCATAAAATCAATGATAAGGATAAGCAAGGTTTAGAAGAACGTTTTGAGACTCCCGGCTGAAGAAGTATATTTCAGAAAGCCAAAGAAACTACGAAGCTAGAAAAAAAATTTCATACGATCTCATCTCATTTCATACGACTGCGATTTTTTCGGAATCTTTATCACAGTTTTTATGGAGCAATATAGTTAAACAATTCTCGAAACACACAAGCGCTTAAATCATAGCGTCTTACTAGCTTAGTTTGCTTGTTACGGAATCTAATATTATCAATAAAAAACGATTGAAAATAAGAACAGGATTTATCGAGGTCATGTTATTCATTCACAACAAAATCATTAAAGATCAATTCGTTAAGATCAAACTAAGCAATAGATAAATGGAACAAAATTACAAAACTATCACAAAATTTGATGCATGTAAAAAGACGAAATTAAGAAGTGTGAATGTACCAATTCTTTGTTGCACACAACAATGCAATCGCACTTTCACAACCTCCTGTTCCACCTATTCAACCTATTCAATCGCCTGAATATTTGAGAGGATATATTCAATAAATATAGAGGAGTTATTTACTATGTAACATAAAATATTTATCGTATGTGTTTCTATCATACGCGTGATGAATACAGAGATTTAGAAGATACACAGATCGATGCAGTTCGATTGATCGAATAAATGGAATGACGTTAATTTATACACGGCATATATGATTCATCAAAGATAAATGTGGTGGCTAAATATTTGAACATGGAAAGGTTATTGAACAACATCGCGATGAATGAATGGGATAAGAACGATCGTTTGATGAATCAACCGTTCATACTTTTGTTTAATGACTATTATTGTATGATACATTGTTTCCATCATCAATTTATTAATCAATGATGCACTTCAAATAATTCTTACGAACAAATTTCAATTAAACATTCATCGAGTCAATGAAGGAAAAACGAACTAATGGCACGATTAGGCATATCTGTGTGCCGGCAGACTCGTGCATATTAGAGCAATAATTGTAAATTCATGTGAAAAGCAAATTTTTGTGGTAGTCCATTAGAACAAGTAATTGAAACAAAATAGCATCGTAATTCTTTCCAAAAAAAACTACGACCATAACCTTTGATTTGAATTTTGCTGTCTCAAGTACGAATATTGAAGCAACAACATGAAATCAGCTACTGTGTAGAGGTGCCCAAATCATTGATTTGCGGAGCTGCGCATAAGCGTCTGGGTTAAAGTCAATGGACGCAGAGAATAACTGCAGTAGAGGATCTCATTCCAAGTAACTGCGGAACATGTCAACAAACAATCAATTCAACCAATTTCAACCACGAAGGCTAGGTAGCGCACGTTAAGCAATTTCTACTGCTTTTTCAGAATTTGAATTGTTTCGATATCAATATCATCGCTTAAAAAAAAACTCTATCGACACTATAAAACTTTTCTACGGAGCGAAAATCAACATGCACCATGGCGCAAGATCTTGTTTCAGGTAGCGTCAGATGAAACAACAAAAACTGTTGCTGGAAGAGAAAATATAAGGAAGGCTTCACAGTGTATCATTCGAATCGTTCTGGAGAGAAAAATTCAAGAAATTTCCCCAGCTATGTTATAAAATAAACGAGGTTTCAAAACTGCCGACGAACGAATGTCCCATGGTTCACACCCATCCATTCATGAATGACTCCCTTTTTCCCTATATCCGACGTGCGGGTGCATATACATGATCTACTATGCATGGCCTGAAAAATGTAGAGGATAGGGTTCGAACAGTGTAGGATATTGTTGAGTGGAAAGTGTTCAGATCTCGAACTTGAGTATACGCATAAGGCTGACGCCAAGCAGTAAGCTGAGCCCAGGTGAGACTAAGACTAACAATAGCTTGACCCGATTCGATTCGAACTTCTCCGTGTTCGACACTGGCACTCTACTGTACAAATCAAAAGCAAGTCCATGGAAGAGTTAAGTTGTTGATTTATTTACTGATGCTATACTGCCGTTTCTGCATCAAAAACGAAATTATGCCTTAAATGACTCGAACGACATTAGAGAACGAGAATGGATCCGAATGTGCGGTAATTTGGAAGTAAAAATAAATTCGAAAGAGTGCTTGAAGAAGGAAGAAAGAGATCGGTTGCACGAGGAGACGATGTCTGTAGAAGTAAGCGTTGTTTGAGTGCTGATGGTTGTGTTTCGGGCAACAACTCAAACTGGTTCTTCAATATTCTCGATGCAACAGCACAACCAATCATCATTGCAAATAATCATTACACACCTACATCATATTATTTCATTCAACCACTCTTATTCATCATTCACTGAAAATTGTAATTTCTGATGAAATCTTAAATTCTTTACTCTCATCGACATTTTTTTTCAAATCAAAACTCTATCAGGAAAATGATTGCATTTTTTCTGTGAAAACAATCATTTCTAGAGACATCAAACACAGTTTCGTCAGTGATAAAAACCTGACTGACTTATTGGAAATGAGTGATTAGTTCTTGAGCACACCTCAACGATATTCTCATTTCTTTGAGATTATCTTCAAAATGAGAATAAGTTGAAGAATACTGCCTGAACTATGCTTTGCTTTTAGAATGTATCATGTCGTTCGATGTATTTTTCACTACAACATGCTTTTTGTATATCACCTTCACCTTACTGCATGTGAAATATATGCTCATGAAAGTCACTGCGAACTAGAGCATCACTCAATTTACACATTGCCATCAACAGGAAAAGATGAATCCTGCACCAATACCCAATTATTATAACGTGTATCTTATATGCGTCATTTTCATTCTCAGTTGACATCGTTGATGATATGACGACCAAGGTTGGGAATTCTGGGGAGGAGAGCTACAAACGGCAACGAAGCCTAACGGACGAAGGAGTACCGCTTTCGTGGACAGACTGGGCTTTTGTTTGGGAGAACCCAAGGACGACCTCCAACTGCAAACTAGTCACGACAAATTTTTGAAATATCCAAAAGAAGCATTGTGATGAACTGAACAGATTGACATCATTATTTGTTCAAATGAAATCTTATATGTTAACTTCGGCAAAGTATTATATTACACTTGATTGTTGGTGTGCATTTCGAGAGGTGATTGACAAATTCGCTTACTGGAGGATCGGGCGATTAAGGAAAGACGTGCGAATTCATGGCATAAAAAGTGACTAATGTTAGTCCAGAAAAACGTAGGTGTCGTTGTACAAATGGATTTTTGCAAATGGATGAAACAATTATGTTCTTAGATAAATGATCAACGTACCTGCATATTTTCTTCATTAGAATTATTTGGTAAATCACCCTGGGATTAACTTGGACGTATCGCGAGGGTAACTGAGTGGGTCAGCAAACTAATATTTCGTGCAGTTTTTATGTTATGATGGAACGCCATTGTGTTGATGCTGTTCCACTTGAAAATCTACCGCGGTTCGCTTATGGTAACATTCTTTTTCATCCTATTTCCTGACAATGAGTATCCTCAGCTCGTCTAGGCCTGAACAAAAGTCAGTTTTAAGTAGTCATAAGTATTTCATAAGTTCTTCAATATATTGACTGGCATCGTCTCTCAGTACCAATAGGAACTGATTGAGTTTTTTTTTGGTGCGGCAGAAAAGATCATTGGTTTGGTGCGAGACGAGCGAGTATTTTTGAATTCATCCACTGTTGTTGTTTGGTTGCACTGGAAAGTTTTCAAAATTTTCAATAATCGCATATAACAGGATTTTTGGTTTTTTAAATGAATGTTTTAAACGAAATAATCACTCAACTGTGTCATAGCCATCTGATTTATGATAAATGTGTATTACGATGTGGTGGGTGTGTTGTGGGATTCTAGATTGAAAATTATTGTTTTCATAACTATGAATGAGACACTTAAGCGTGTTGTTGTTTTCAACCGTCCTCCAAGATTGTATTCACTGAAGTAGTAAGTTCATATGACCGAGGCGGGGGAGAGGGTAGGGAAGGGGGTAATGACGGCTTACCAAACCACCGAATTGGTAATGGATCTCTCGAGTGTGAGAGCATAAGAGCATAACATCAAATATGAGCAACTGTGAAATTTTGAACTTCAAGCATGCATTCGGCTCGAAGCGTCTTTAGTGATATTATCATCTCGTTCGGAAATTCGGTTACGTCAAGTGGGAAGTCCAGTACTATATTGGTTTATCCAACAGTCTGCCATGAACTTACCGTGAACATGCAAATCTGAAACTATTACGTCAATCCACTTCTCGTCTTGCGTTGTTGTATATCGCCACATCTCCTTCCTAGAACCTTTAGTTCAACGATTCGTCTCATTCATTTAAATAAATGAAGAGCACTTAAGGATTTAGATTGGTACATTTTGTGTCGGTCTAAACTTACTTTCAAAAATCCCGACGACTTCAACACTGTTTTCCGTTTCGGTCGATTTGATCTTGCAACAGTCATTTTCATTCAGTCTACAAATGACTGCTGAAATGTGGATCATCAGTTGAGTTTAGAATCTATGTTTCGAAAGATGATTATTTTCTTAAGGCGTTTTCCTTAATGCTTTTCAATGTAGCTGGTTGAAGTGAATACATATGCTCTTTGCATTCATGCGTATGAACCATCTCTTTGACAACTCGGTTATTAGGAACGTATATCAATAGAGTGACCTGTCTCGCCTAGCCAGCGGGGTGGCTGAAATCAAGGCGAAAACAATGCGCACGGAAACGCGAGCATTGTGGCTAGCAACGTTACAAACGTTTGATAGCCTGGCCAATCCAGGTAATCCAGATAATATCAGTAGAGAGTCATAATATCCATAACGTTTTTTTTCGGCGCCACGTAGTGCTAGGATGTTTGATTAGTGAATATACTGAAGATGCTTAATCCCGCATTAATCAGTACTTTCAGTTCACTACTTAATGGGCGTTTCAGCGGACTTTGCTGTAAAATACGCAAATTTAACTACTAAGAATATGTCTTCTGCGGCTGATTGGAGAAAAATTTTGTGATTTTATTGTGAATTGTTTCCTGTCAACATTCTAATCGTCTCTCGGCGGATGTCACACATACTTCCATGAATTAATCAGTTGCACGCAAACATTTAGCTCTGCTAACTTCTTCGGCTAGTGCCATCCCTCACAGTCCTTACAATTAGTCAGCATATGAACATTTGCAGATAAGTACATCCCCGTTGATGAAAGTTTATTCGATGACAGCATTCGTGTGTAAGAGTTATGCTGTTTACGATATTGGAAAGATCGTATGATATGAAAGTTGATTATTGCTACTTAATTCTCATATCCTCAGTGCGGTTCAGAATGGCTTAAATACGATCAATTACTCAGTTTATTACTCAGTCTATCGCGTCTTTTCTACATTTGCTTAAGTTCACAACAAAGAGCATTAATTGATAACTGGATCGATTGATAGCATGTTGATATTGCAAACTTTTGCGAGAATGAAACATCTTGGAGTTGAATATTGCGATTGAAGTTTTTGCTCAGTTGATCGCATTACTCACAAAATGGAACTGAATTAGTGTTTTGTGAACAATGAAAAGATGTATGATATATGTGGATACTGAGCATAAGAATGAGCATGAGAATGAGTGAAAAAGTGACATAGTTAGCAGTGATTTTTACGTTACGTAATAGGCTTCGAATTGATTGATTCCAGAATACTGCCATATCAATTCTCAAGCTAGATGCACAAACAAAAATCTAATTTGAGCATGCGCATCTCGATCACACCTAATGTTTTTGAAGACTTTCAACGAAACGTAGCAGTTATTCTGCTGTTACATCTCATCCGACGTTCTGATCCAAAGACATTTCTGAGATCCTACATCATCACTTGATTCGATTCATAACTATGCTATCATAATTGTGAATAACATTCCAGCTGAAACAACTCTATTAGATTTTCGAAAGTATAATTATGATAGTTGTCTTTATGCTTATTTCTATCAGAACCTTCTTAAAGAATTGATTATCGGCGTTCATTGATGAATTCAGTCATATTTTCAGAGAACTTTGCACGCACAAAGTTTTGATGCGATCAGCATTTTTGTTCATGTTTTCATTCAATTTCATACATTCCCTTATTGTCACTATTCATCACTCTTCTCCCTTCTTCAACTCATCTGGCTGAATAGCGCTAGAATTAAAACCTCTATGTCAACAGACTTCCCATTTCTCCTAATTTTGTTCATGCACTTATTTAGATGCTAGATATTATGCATACATACATACATGCATAGTAGATATTTCAACTTAAGAATCGAATCTTTCGCGGGAATCCTTTCAGCAAGTGAATATTCGGAATGCTGACTTGCATGATTGGTTGACGTCAGCAAAGAGACTCACTTGCTGCACAAGCGATCATTTTGACCTTGTTTCATTATCGGAGATGAGGGAAGTGTTTTGAGTTTTTGAAGCATTTAGCGATAAAATTCTTTTAAACACGCTTCATCAAAGTTTTTTATGCTCGAAACCTTTCATCATTTACATTTTCGTCATATATCGTTTTTGATTGAAGCTCTGTTAGAGCATCACTTATCTGATTGATTTTAATGCCATTTCGCATATCAGACATAAGCGAATGCAATCCTCATGGAACTTCGAAATTTAATATCATTGATTTTACTGCAACACTGAGTGCATTCATTATCATAGGTAAAATTCCAAAGTATCGCCAAGATTCTATAATGTTTCCAATGTTTTCTTGCTGTTTTGCAGCTATAATTTGTTGGTATTGAAAACATTTAAAATTGCAGCAAAATAACGTTTATGCACTTCATCAATTCAGTGATAAAATGCATAAACGTTACTTTGTCAATTCGTGGCATAGAGCGATCAACTCGTTGACGATCAACTTTTTGGCTAAGGGGGGACCCCGTCGAGGAGCAAGCTGGACGGAGACCCCATTCCCCGACGAACTCTAAACAAAGGCATTATTTGCATATATTTCTCATCTTTCCATGATCACAGTGCTAATAATAGTTCTATCGCCGTTTTGTCCTATGTTTTTGATAAAGTTTGAAAAAGAAGCTGATGACGGATGATATGAAACTGCACTCATTGCTTCAGTGTCAAATGAATTTTAAGACGATTTCAGTTGCGGCTGAGCCACTTAAACATTATGTTACAAATAAGGAACGTTCCCGTTTTACGAACGATTGTTTAGTCTAGCATTAAATTCTTTCATAAACAGCTATTCTTAGTTTAACTCAATTTTTGCAACTGTTCTATGGCAAATAATGACTGAGCAATTCTTTATTTGGATTTAATGATAATCGACATATACCGTTCATATTATGCTCGTATGATTTGCACTTCTCATCTGTTGTGATATTCGCAAATGTTAATTTACTACTATATTTTCATAATCATAATAACTTGGATTATTTTTCATTTTCTAATTGTTTTTTTATGCTGTGACAACATAATCATTTATTGCATATCTATAAAATGAGCTAACTCTATTTGAGTAATGCAAACATTTTTGCAGTTCGTTGCTGCTTAACGTTGGCCCATAAGGCATTATCGTTTATGAAAAATTACTTGTAATGTGAATGGCTAATCAAGGGGTTAGGACATCAGAGCACATCAACAACACCTAAAAACACACACCTATTGGTTGATGTGCTTTGATATCCACTTCATCTTCCCGCTCACTTATCATCTTACAAAGTAAATGTTTTTAATTTTCATAACTTTTTTACATCACTCTCTTCAACTCTCATTAAATAATCAAAGCGTCATTCATTCATAAACATATTTCTCATGTTCTTACTTTATTGTGATTTTTGCTTTCGAATGAAGCAAAAATATCCTCTTCCTCTTGACGTTGTGTACTCGAAAATAAAGCAATCTCTTGAAGCATTGAATATTTATGAATTTTTCATATTTTCGCCCAATCAATCACATCAATTTGATTTCGCACTTTAGATACCTTACTTACTGCTTCGACTCATTTCTTTATTTTTTCGCGAAAACATAATCGATACATACATGAGGCTCATGGCTTATCTAACGCAAATGTAAACGGATTATTCGATTTATTGCAATGCAGTACATCTTCTCGTAACATTCGTTAAACGATATTGTAATCGTTCTGATACATCATCATCACCACCGTCCTCTTGATAGAGTATACTCGATAAGTTTTTAAACTTATATCCAAATGAATGGTGTACAATTTGCAATTTGAAAAATCATTCAGCAGCTTTATCATCATCTTCATGCTCACATTCAACATGAAGTTCATTAAGATACTCTTCGTCATAACTTAGTCACTTAGTTGCTATGTTTCATGACAACTTTTTTTAATGCTTCTTCATATTATGACTAGAAAAAGACTAGGATGTGCACGGGAAAATACTTGGATGGAAATTTACTGATTGCGAGGTATTTATGAGTGTTCACCGCCGCAGGGACGGACGAGGATGAATTTTGCTTCTCTTGCTGGCTTTCGCCGCACTTAAGAGAGTGCCTTTGTGATCGCGAATGGGGTCTCTCAAGAAATGTTTCGTACGAGAGCACACCTTCTCCTCTGGTGCAAATATTTTTAACATAATTTTCGATCAACAGATATGTGAAAGGTAACGCCAAATAATATAAACATTCGAAGGGCAAGATCTTGAGTTAGAATATTATCCTGTTTAACGGAATTGATACGTATGTGGAGGATTGATTCAATTTCACAGTCAAAGTTTTTGCTCTCTCTCTTTCTATATGAGCACATCCCCTTGAGGTTTTGTGTTTTCAACATTTTCATGTTTCATCATAACTTTCCAATGTATATTTCTCTTCAATGTTTGGCATTCATCATGAGCTCTTCAAAACAATCAAACATTGAAAGTTCTCGCTGTTAATGGAATATTACGAAAAAAAAACATCTCCGAGCAAACGTAATCGATTGTTAATGAATGCTGTATATGTGCGTATTTATGTGATGCTGTAAAAACGAATTTCATGAGAGCTCCCGTGGGGGCAGGGATATGTTCGCCCCGTGGAGGGGTCGGTTACGATGTTGCTCAAAAAAGTCGCCCCTGTGGGGAAAGGAATGAAATCAATCCCCGCAAGAGTATCCCCATGCTTCTGACATTACCGCGGGATTCTCGACGACTCTTCTTCTGTGCGATTTTTGGTCAAAAGACACACTCTAAACGGGCAACGCCCGACACATGACAACAACGTCGCCGAAGGGGCTGCATTTTGGATGCGTCTCGATTCGAAATGGAATGAACGCCGTCGTTGCGCCATATTGCAGATATTCGTTATCGGACTGCTGTTTCTTCATTCACGCTCATCTCCACACATCAGTCAGCACCAGTAGCGTCATAATAGCATTTTGTTCCACACTGCATTTACGATGCTGATGCATCATTATCAATCACTTACTTGTTCGAGGTTGTTAGTCTGAACGCTAGTTTCATTCATTGGTACATTTGGTATCGCCAAAGTGATCATCATCTCCTTCTTTATTCTATCCCTTTTAAATCCCATTCTTTGCGAGCAACAAGTCAGCATCCTTGAATACTTCAACCAAACACTCTTTATGAATGGCTTCACAATATTGCATTAACGTCATAGCTGAATGCATTAAAATTACCGATGATAAGCACTCATTCATTTACAAATAATTCCTCCTCTACCTATTCACACATATGCGTACACCTATAACCCTACATCATCGACAACGACATTTCTTTGGTCGATTGAACTTCGTTTATTATAATGATAATATATTGTTCACTTGCATCAGTAATTGATGAAAGTCTTAAGCTGAGATGGTTTTTGCACTTAGAATTTTATTTTGGGTTGAGCTTAGTATAGAACACAAGAACTGAAATTGGAATGAGTGAATTAATTGCTCGTGAAAATTTCACGATTACAAACTGGTCACATCTGTTGAATAATCTATCACAAATAGATCAGTGACAGTGTGTTTCATGTTTTATAACTGCTATTGCTTTTCAGTGGTGTTGTTATTGAGAATTGTTATTGTTGCATAGATTCGCTCAGACTTGTTGAAAAGAAATGAATAAATAAATGACAACTTTCAATTCACTTGTACTTGATCGATTACAATTCATTACTTGTTAATACAAGGATAATCTCTTTTACTAATCAGTTCCAGCACTCACTAATATTTGTCGTATAGATCCAATGAGATTCCTTCATGTTCCGTTCATTAGGCATGCATTTATTTTTGGATTAAGTATCATTCAGTGGCATGTGTGAATCTCTCGCAGTCATTGATTTCGTGAAGTCGACTAAATGGAGACAGTGCTATGAAATAGCTTTGGATTCACTGGTTTATACAAGCAATTAATGCCCATTTAAGCACCCATTTATTCTATTGGTCGATACACAGTGTTTCCTCGAAAGAATTAGCTGTGTTCATTGAAATAATTCAATTTTTCTTTTTTCAAATCTCCTCTCGTTTCGCTGCAAACGATTGTAATTTTATGACGCCAAAATATAGACTGCGAAAAGTGAATGAAGAATTATTAAACGCAAAAATAAATATGAAATTATTCTAAATGTGAGTATTCGAGGGAATTTTGGATGTCCCTTGGCATTACATTTAACAAAAGTCCAAACGCATTGTTGTCCGTTCATGCCAATCACTACAGTACACTTGAATGTTTGAAAGGAGTTTTCACAGATTTGTTTTATCGTTAGTCTACCTAAATACCTACTCTGACATCAAATCTTCCCTATAAATGTGTTGGGAAATAAACAGTAATTCATTAAATTCTTTACTATTCATCTTTACCAAATTCTTTACTAAGTAACGTTGAGCTCTTATCATTCGTCCAAACTCTTTTGAGACTGTGGGCATCAAATATCCATCTTGTAACCAGTACACACTGAACTTCATAAATCTTTGGTCGATTGAACAAAAACGAATTTTTTAAAATGTCACAGTGGATTTGCATGAAAAGTTTTTTGAACATATCTATACAGATCATCATCAAACTGGCACATAAGCCTTAATTTATTTTTAAACTTAAATTCCTGTCAATATCCCAATATTCGAAGGATTCTTTTACAATTTTTCGTTTTTCAGTTGCTTCATTTTTCCGAGAGAATAATTTCATAAATTGAATTATATTTGCAATAAAACTGCCTGGACTGCATCGCATCTTGCCTACTTTTGTGTTATTTTATTTCATTCATTGTGACCATTTCATAAATGACTCACTAATTTCAATTATGAATACTTGATTTTTCGTAACATTATCAATTCCTTTATCATCAAACAAATATGACCTTATGGTGCAACCATCAGCTGAGAACACATTTCTGCGCGAAGAATACACTTCTCCTCTCATTTGACTTTTGATGAACTCTTACAAAGTCTTCAGCAATTATGGATTAAAAATTTGTTCCGTTTGTTAACGTTTCTTCAGAACTGTATGTAATTTGGAGTACATTTAAAAATCCGATTTTTGTTCAGATGGTAGTGAACATGACAAGTAAATGCGTTCAACAGTAATGCAGTGACGTTTCGTGAGAGGGTATCTACTGGCTGAGTATTTGCAATCAATCGCGCATGAGTTTTACAATCGCTAGAAATTCGGATCAGCTTCTTTGCTTTTTTTGAAAAATAATCGCCCCATAACACCTTCCAATTATAGTGTCCACAAAAGTACCAATTATACCTCATCATTTCCAAAAAATTTGCCTGCTATAGCTGTGAGAGAACTAGAAAAAGATTTTTTTAATCTGTCATCATTCATAAGTCATTGACTAAAAGTTGTGTATGCAGCTTTTCTTTCCGTTACGACCGTTAATTTGCGTGAATTTCATCTAAGAGGATAGAACTCTTTCTTGAATGCTCAAAATTAAGGAATAATATATGATTCAAACGGTGGTCAGTGCAAAGGTGTGTTCAGCTTAGGGATATGTTCAAATCGCCAATTACAGATGTGCATAAGTTCGAAAATACTAGTTGGGTTGGTTGCTGACCTGTACTAATGTGCAGCAGATACTGTCACTTGTCAACACAATCAATCACGAAACAATCGAATAAGTATCATAGTCAGTTATGTACTGGCCATTTATGGACATGTTCGAATCTAATAACTCACCAAATGAATGAATATAGATTAGAAAACACTTGTTGCTGTTGAATTTGATAGCGAATCAACGAAAATATTTGCACTAAAAGTTCAGCGATTTGAATTTTAAAATGTTGTCGAGGAATACAAATACCGCTAGTTATTTGTGCTAATTTTATAACTGAAAGATACGTATATTTTCACAAAATGATGCCATCAAATAGGTAAGCAATATGCAAACGTTGTGCTGCTGCAGAAGTACATTCGGATGTGTTTTAGTCTCATGCGCTCGAATCAGGATCGAGTTTAGGTTCAGTTATGCCTTTAGGCTTTCGCGCTTAGGCTTATGCTCTGACTGAGGCTTACACAGAGCGAGAGTAGACTCATGTGAACAACTGCACTAGTAAGAGGCTTCATATGTGTCTCACATTCAATGTCTTGATCATCGTGCATATACTCGACTCAATTGCATTTTAATTAATTTTTTCATGACATCGATCAAAGGAGCCTGAAATGAAGTTATTGTATGCAATGCAACACTTGTTTATTTTTCATTTCTACGCTCCAGATAGCCTTAATATGACTTGTCGCTATCTTGTTACTTACCACCACATGTATTAAACCGAGTTCAATTCAAACTTAACACGATTTTATTAGCAAGTGTATTCCGCATCTCCAAATGTTCTTCTCACTTTTTGACCTCATATGCTGTATGATTTCTTCCCTCCATTGAATCGCTCAATATAACACCAATTACTGATTTCGCATTTCCGAATATTTAAGAGCGTTTCATGATGTTGACTTTCCTTTTTTGTTTTTTGATTGAAACTGCACACATGAGCACCGACTGGCTCAAGTCAACGAGCCGCGATAGCTCAAGTCACCTCTAACCACTGAAGTCACATGTTATCAAATCGACAAATTTTCTCTTCAGACTATTCGGCTCTCATCTTTGCGATAAACACGTTCTACAATTGTCAAGCTTCATTCGGGTGTTCCGAACTATTATACTGTTTGTTTGTCTTTTGCACAATAATATGTTTGTTGTTCCTAACTGACCGGTGAGGCTAGGGCTGCTAAATACTTCTGATTGATCGAATGAACAAGCACAACGCTTTATTCTATGAAATATGTGAAATAGTCTTGGAAATTTTCACAACTTGCATAATATTGCGACAAATATGTGGGAAGGCATATTTACACCATAGATGGTGGTCGTGAATTAAATGCTTTCTGACTTACCACCTAAATTAACTAAACTATGGTTGAGCTGGGACGTAGACTCACGCTCAGGCTGACAATGAGTTGAAATGACCTAGATGAGTTTACCATGAAATCCTTTTTTGACCATAACAGATATTTCATCCAGATATGCTTCGGCTAGCTCACCAAATGGATTTTTCATCACATTAAAGTGGCACACAAACTGCCCTGTCGCTTTTAGAAATGGTCCTCTTCGATACGCACAGTAGTTATCCAGCATTTTAAGATAGGATTCAGACTTACCTAATCGGCTGCTAGTTCAACATTGAGATTAAGCGAAGCTATTGCAAACATACGCATAATTGAGCATTCAACCGTATTCACCTCCAATAAGGCACACTCTAATTTAGAAAGCATGTGCATTCAAATTGCACATTTGTGTTGTGTAATCGTCATTATAACGATTCAACCTTTACCGGTCGCATCGTTTGTTACGCATTTTTCTTCTCTGAATGCACAAGTTTCTCTTTTAAGTTGTTTTAGTTCGCCACTAGACTACGCTTGCATATTCGATAACTTTCAATGCATTGTTCTGTTTGAGTTAGTTGAAGTGAATACCTTCTGAGCAATCAAAAATTTTTTGCCTTTTCCTTTCCAAACTTTCAGCTATATCAATGTTTAGGGTAAGCTATCAGTCTTAACTTCTGGATTTAACGTCTAGAAATGAATGAACAATATGTCATGTACATGTTGCCATCAGCACTCAATGAAGAGTAAATACAACGATGTTCGCTCTTAAAATATCCTATAATATTGTTGCTTATGCATTGAAAGGTTTAATGCAGTCGACTATTATAAATATTATGTGACAGTCCAAGATTATTTACGTTTCAGTTAGCAGCTGTCGAAGGTTTTGAGTTGTACGAAGCAATCAAGAAACACAGTGAACACATCGTGTCCTAATGAACACCTCCTATGTGCTAATATCAAAAACAGATCGGATTCTTCTTCATGAAAGAGCGTGAAATCAAATCACTTGCGATGTCTATGTGATTAAATTTTCTTTTGAAGCTCTCTATACGCTTAACAAAGATTCTATTTGTCGTAAAACTATCACTTTCGTCACTCCATAAGCGTGCTCATCTTAATGCAACATTATGATATTTCTTTAGAGCAAAACACAATCGCTTCATCAATAGTCAAAATGGTCTTCGATTTCACTATGCATAATCTGTTCGCTCGATTTGTCCTCATCTGTAACTCACCTATGATTACGATCAGGCAATGGAGTGATGCACAAATGAACTGAAATGAGTTGTGATTGAAAGTGATGAAATGCATTCCGTATGATTTAAAGAATGCGTATTCGTACTTCTTAATCAGTTGCTTTTCATTTTGCAACTGAACATCTACAAAAATGCTCTTTTGTTAATGCGATGATGACGTTGAAAAGAATAATGATAGCGATAATGATAATAATAATGATAGCGATAAGAATTTCATTTTTCTCACCTTATCACTCACATATCCATGCTTTTCTACTTAATAATGCACTGAAAACGATTCATATCTTTGAGTGAACAGCCTTCTTTGTTTAATTTATCACATTAATCGCCCTAGATTCGTTTATTTATTGATTTGTTTTCATAAATGAGTGAATGATTTATTCATTCAATGTTCTTTCAGTTGGGAATTATAATTACTGAATTACACAGGACATAACTCCGCCTTAATTCTTGAAACTTAGCTTCATGGGTGCTGTTCGTTTTATTGGAAACTTCTTTGAACATTGATTCTAACTAAATCTGAGCTTTTGACGAGATTAAATTATGAGTGACTCGAGAGAAGATGATACAAAATGAGTGCTACGTGATGACCATTAAAGATTTCATGATTTAGAGCGTTTGATAGCATAGCTAAGCAACTAACAACTAACTCACTTTATCGCTATGCTTTCCGCATCAACCGGTCACAATGCTACTTGTTAATGCATCAGTTCGCATAATAAATGTTCAATATTGTGTTTCCCTCAATCATTTTTCAATTAATAAATGTACATTTATTGTATTAGTTTGTTACATATAGATTCATGTAAACTAGGTTGCTGCGAAATTAACAAGCGTCTTTTCATTTTATATTTTAGCAAAGATATATTATACAAACGAAACATTATTACTTATCAATTCAGGAGAGTAATAATCATATGTTTCAGCAATTATTCTTTATTTTCCTGGTAAACGGTTGAATCGATGTCCCAAAAGTGATGCCGCCCCATTATTATATCAGAAATAAAGTCATTCAAATCATTTTTGACTTTTTTGCCACCTATGAAGGATTGATATGATAGTTTATAGAGGCTCAGTATTTAGAATCTACGCATGTGTATGGCTCAACTCAACCGTGAGCATTTTACAATGTTGTTATTGTCCATTAGCGCTATCTTCGGTGTAAGATCATAAGCGTACAATACTAAAATTTCTTTTAGATATTGATAATTCGGTTGAAGCCAATTACATCTCCAAACTGCATTTTATTTCAAATTCGATCACAGCAACAACACAATTAATGGAAATAACTGGTCACATGTAAACGACGATGCAGAACTGTCGTCGCTGTCATTAGTATTCAGCTAATCGATTAATTTTTTGGAAAATCTTATTTGAACTGAATACTTTTCTACTGATGTCAGCTGGTCGGTCGCAATTAGCGTACTAAAATTGAAACAACCCCTTTGTAAGTATGTTTAGCAGCTATTACTGTTGCTCAACTGAACATTTGCTTTCCGTGAGTTCAATCGCGAATTCGTTTCGTCCGTCCTCGTTTGTAACATTCCATTCATCACCGCTTCACTACGAAATAAATCAGCAACAAGAATCGTCCTAGTATGAAAAGGGACAATCTGTTTTAATCAGTTTGTTGCTTTCCAAACGGCTCATCAAACCTACAATAGCAACCATACAGTAACCGCATCAACAATGTCTAATTCAAGTCGACTCACAAGAGATGCTCTCGTTGCTGTGTCGGTCGTTAAACAACATGTCAAAACATTCACTGATAATCAGCACTCTAGTGCACTCCAGGCACAATTCGCATCACAATCCTCTGCCTTCAAATTGTGCCTTGGATTACAGGACGTATTCGTTGCACTCTTTCTTGTGAGTCATTCACCTCTCATCCTTATCCCAAGTTTCATTCCTAGTTTGCGGGAAATTCCGCATTTCTGGCCTTCTAATTTCCATCCTCAATTGCTTGTCGATCAGCAATCAAGCATTCAATAGTTTCAAAGTTTTCTTTTTTTTGTCCTTGTTATTGGGCATTCTTGGTGTCTGAGTTTCATCGTATGGAATAAATTTGACACGTTCTTGGGTGGCCTCATCATATTTTTAACTGCAGCACTAAAAATACTTCGGTCCAGTTAAATGGCCCAGCCTTTTCGTATTCCTATTTTTATGATTCGATTTATCTTATGGGTCTATAGAACGATGTTTTCCCTTCATTTGGCTAGGCAACAAAAGCCGCTTTTTGGCATGAACTTATTTCTAATCAATTGTGCTTATTCGATGCTCGATTTCCATGAAGCTTACCACATAAACTGCTTACTTGTACAGCAGAAAATTTAACATAGATCTGAAATCATAATCATCTAGGTTCTTCTCATATTCGCAACAATTTTTGGTAATATTCTCGTCGTGCTATCTGTTTTCGTTTATCAGCGGATGCGAACATTCACCAATATTCTTCTCACTTCACTTGCAACTGCCGGTAAGTACGATAACATTTAGGGTCACGAGAAATCTTTTTTGAAATGAGTTTTTTGAAGCATAACTAATCTTTTTTTTCACTTGCATAATGAAGGAGCTACTTAATGACAAAAATGCTGTGGCGGTATTCCGAAAAACATCGAGGAAACATACGCAAGCATTGCATTCCCCAGTTTATTTCATCAGCATCTCTTAAGTGTGAGCGCGTTTTAGCATCGATAATGAATAGGCAATTAAGTTACAGTTTTGAACGAAATGCATCGATTTCTTTCATCCTCTTATCCATAGTTTTTAATGGTTCATCTCCTTGTTCTGTTGCTTTGACAGAGATTGGGTGCCTTTTGAATGCAGCTTGCTAAAATTATTTTTCATCTTGCAAAAATAATTCGATGATGGATACTGATCATCAATGGCTATGATCATTTGCTCCATTCGTTACGTTTTGCAACGAACTGATTCAAATTACATTATACTGAAATTTTAATTGGAGCACGCTTCATTAATAATAAGTATAAGAAAGATAAGTGCAAACTTATTCAGTTATGCTACGAATGGCTTCCGTTGAATGAATACAGCTTTATAGACTTACTCGTTGGGCTTGTCGTAATGCCACTGTCATTACTTGATCTATTACACAGCCATAACTGGCCACTGGGAAGGATATGGTGCGGTGCGTGGGCTACTACGGACGTCTTGTTATGCACGGCATCGATACTTAATTTATGTATTATATCACTGGATCGATATATGGCTATTACTAGTCCATTGAAATATCCACGAACAAGGTCATCTTTATTTTAGTTTCAACAAAGTGCTGACGTTTCACAGCTGTTCATTCACTAATTCACAACGTTTTAGGACAAACAATCAGTTCATTACTTCTATAAGTAGAGAAGTTTCTGGCGTTTTGTTTGTTCCTCTATATTTTCATTCGTTTAGCACTGCTCAAACCTCATCATTTTATAACAGAAGTGAAATTTTGTGAAATATTTGTATAGAACAACATGTGAAAATGTGTATGGAACGTTGAACAGTTTATGAATACGTTTGATACGGTATATGTTCACTCGACAGTAAATCTGTTGGAGTTGTAGAAGTAAGAAGATGGCAGCTGGTCTGCTTAGTTGCGTTTGGTTGCTTTCGATAATAATATGCAGTCCACCATGGTTTGTTCCTGATTGGGGACATTTTACGCAGTACACTAATGATGATCTGAAAACAGCTAATTCCACCTCCTCATTATCTACTTCAACTACATCTCGACATTCCTTTGCTTGTGTCTACTCACCATCAATTCCTTACCGAATATACAGTGCTCTTGGCAGCTTTTACATTCCATTGTTGGTTAGTGCGCTTTGAAGGCAGTTCACTATTTTACAGATATTTATTCTAATTCATTCAAATTTTCATGATATCAACATTTTAGCACTCAGTTTGCCAAGTACAATCCAATCTGCGTTTCACTGTAATTTTAGATCTTTCTATACGATCATACGGTCAACGTTATTGTTTAAGCACATGAGAGAATTATAGTTTAAAAAAGCCATTTCATATTCGAACGATGCTACTAAAGACCCGTTTTAAAACCGAACTTCTAAAGGTTGCAATAAATCTGATTTTCAGGTCATGCTATCAGTCTATTTCAAAATTTTTCGCGTTACATCCGAACGAGAAGCGTTGATGCGACAAACGCTAGGAACGTGTCGTTTATCGAAAAGAGACATCAAAACAAAACGGAAAAATCGGCTTTTAATCAACGACAATCATCGAAATAATTTGAAGTAATTATTAACGCTGAAAAAAAAGCTAGCCAATTGATGGGAATAGATTTATGGTTGATCAATTGTATTTTAATGATCACAATCAATTTCTTTGTAGATATGCAAACGCACAGTCGTGGAGTCATATAAATTTGAGCGACGATAACGTAAGAAACTATTCGACACAATATAATAGCTCAACAAAAAGGTTCTTCTTTGATGGAAGTTCCATGCCTTCATCTTCATCATTATTTTAGAACTGCATTCGTAATTGTACTTTATCATTTCATAATTGCCGTGAAGAGCAGCAATTTATGTATGCATCGACTGATTTCAAACAAATTGACCATATTTTGAAGTCGAATTGCACTTTTTTGAGATCTTTCCATCAAGAACGCTTTCGATTAATCTATTAACTTCTTGAAACTTAGTTGGCACTTTCTTACTCACTGCGAAATTTACGGTTTTTCAAGCATATTCACTCTTATTCCATGACGACTATATATTTCATAGTGAGTACTGCGGGGAACTGGGAATTTCGGGGACCCCGTCTACAACATTTTCGAAGGCAGCCGCGTTTTCGGGATCCCCGACTGCAAAATTTCGTCCTCGACTTCTTCTCCTTCCCCGCAACGCACTAGTGAGAATTGTTCTCTGTGAATGTTCATTAGTCGTTGTAGCGCTTCGTATGCTTGTGTTCAAATTTGTGAGTAGTTCTGAGAATCAGACATGAGCTTATCAAGTACTTTATCACGACACAAATAATTATGGTCTTCACATATTGTCATTTCTAAATCTGTGATATTCTTTAAGAGATGAACAAATTGCGCTTGTAAAATATGACTCGAGATTTGATTTAATCGATTACGATGAAGCAACTCTTGGACAAGATGAGCGTGATTCAACTCTGAGTGCTACTTTAATAAATGCCGACTCTAATGGTCGTTCGTTGTATAGAAGCACTTTATATCGACAACATCTTGCAAGTCATTCAATGGCTGACTTAGCTGGAACTAAAATGGTAAAAACCGGTTTATTAGACCTATGCTTAATGCTAATGCTTTCATTCATTTCAGTTACTTTGTTGCATCACTTATCGAATGTTTTTCGTCCTTCCTTCAGTCACCTGTTCCCCCTTGTAACTGTTTGAAAATGGTAATGAACAAGCTTCACTGAACTTCAGAAATTGAAGCTCATAGCCGTCTTTTATACTCTTAGTCTTTTGATCGTTTCTTGAAGCATGCACCCGCAGTTCGCAACAACACTGAAACAAATGTGGTACCTGTGCTAACGAAAACAGCTCAACTGTGTCACAATCGATTGCAACCGATTAACCTGCTAGACAAGGCTCAAGATCACTATCACACATATGGACCAGGCAAAATAACGCGAGGATCGAAGGAGAAAATGGTTTACTTGAGGGAACGAAAAGCTCTGAAGACAATTGGCATTGTTGTTCTTGGTAAGTTTTAGCGCCACTCACTCAGTCTAGGATACTGCATTATATTGTATAAGAACTCGTAATATGGTTTAATCCATTTACGAATTTGTTAATGAATAACTCTTGAATTAGCGAGTTATTTGTGCCCAGAAACGTTCCATATAGTTCCGGGTATTTCGATAATGTGCTACCGTAAAAGATCGCAACCTTCGCAATGAGACTGGAATGTTTGAAATATTCCAAAGCTATTCATTCATTTGACGAAGTTCATCTGAATCTGTTGTGCAATTCTCATACTAATATTTTCTCGTTAGTATCAATTCCAGTTGAGTTTGACTGCTTGCAGGTTTTGTTATATGTTGGATGCCTTTTTTCGTATTCTACTTAATCGAAGTATTTGCAAAACGGGTAATTCAGGATCGAATCTTTTCAATCTTTAGTGAATTATTTCTTTGGCTCGGCTATTCAAATTCAGTAAGTTCAGTTATTCACATATTCAAATTCAAACTCGTCTCTTTAGTTATAAAATGTGTTTTCATTCAATGTAATTCATCGGAACTACTGTCGAATCACTTGATCCAACCACTTCATCATTTAATTTAACCAATTGAATTGATCAAACATTCCACTGATTCGATCGATATCGAAGTTTTGGTCAATTCAGATTTTTTATTTTGCGATAGATTTGATCTGATTCGAATTCATTGCAAAAATGCTAGGCATTGCTGATATTTAAGTTTTTGGAAAGAAAATACTCGTTTAAGCAAATTGTCCAAATCGGAATCAAGATGTTCACGATATATTGGTGGCATACAAACAGCTCTCATACATACTGTTCTCGAAGTGAACGAAATATTAAATAACGTTTTAAAATGTTACAATTATCATTGACTTTTTACGTAAACGAAATTTAGTTCCTCAAAATGTTACACATACTTCAGGTGTTGAATCCAATAATTTATACGATGTACAACGGTGATTTTCGACGGTGTTTTCGTGATCTCCTATCATTTGGTTGTATTCAACACCATCGACGTACAATGAGTGTTAGAAAATTGCATCAACAGAGCACTATCTTTTAGTGAACTATTTTATTCATTCATTTCATTGCTCGAATTACCAATGATTGAGCATTTTTATATGGATCTAATGAACGAAAGATCTCTCTTCGACAGTTTATGCTCACTCTTCCAATGTCAGTCCATTATTATTATGTAATAATATTGACAAAATAACCACTCATCATCGGGAAGTCTAAACGAACGTTCAATCGAAATTGTTATCACAATGAAGAATTTATTATCGCAGAAATAATGAATTTGACTGGCAATTGTGAACGTTCTTGTTTATTACCACAAAAATATTCGGTCCAATCGACACATTAAATATGTTTTAGCAATTATTATAATGCTGTTTGAAAGAAAACCTCTGAACCTCTAGTATTAATCAGTTATGGTATCACTGTAAAGATGTTTAGCTCAGTAACTGTAGAGAGTTGTTTCGCAATACATCACCAACATATTGCTATTTTTGTTTGCATATTATTATGTTCAGTGAATAATTTAACATGGATTTTGGCAATCCTATCAACCTCTCCAACCGCTGTGATGAAAAACGTTCTTAAACAATTATATACTTCGTATTTTTCATGCATTTTCATCAATGACTCATCGAATAAATCTTTACAAAGGTGATGAATATCTGTTGGATCGAACGAAGGCTGAACGGCGAGTGTATAAGACTAGTTAACATCCAAGTAATTAAATCTTACCTTAGTTCTTGTAAGCCATTTCTAATTGGTTAACAACCAATTCTGGAGTGCTTACTCATAACTTATAAGGGATCAAGAATGATCCATAAATATGCTTTTCACTATGGTACCAACCTCATATTCAACCTCGGAAACGGGCTTAATCAAGTCTAAACTCGAACGAATCGTCACTTTTGTTTCTATGTTCTTTCAATCCTCACGCCAGAACCAAATTGATCCTTCAATGACCGAATATTCCAGTTACAGCATCTTATTTCTGACATTGTTTTCGACTTCTGTATCGAACATCATTACATTATCGTGCTACATTACAGCTTTTTTATTATCATACTACATTATCTGACAATTCATCACTGCTCCCATTAGCGTCATGTTGTGTCCTTATTTAGTCATCACAAATTCGGTTACAGATACTACGTATATATATATATATATATATATATATATATATATATATATATATATATATATATATATATATATATATATATATATATATATATATATATATATATATATATATATATATATATATATATATATATATATATTTACAACGGTGATGCAAAGGGAAACATGGATTTCAGAACTACTGTCCGATCCTGTTTGAAAACCACTCGGCGAGAAATTTCAACCGAAAATGTTGCATCTGGAGGTGACTCAAAGCGTTCGAACTTTTCAATACATCAATAAACTGAATGTTTATTTTTGTTGCTTGATTTTTCAATTTTTCCCCGACCTTTATAGCAGTAATTAAGAATAATTCATTTTATTGTGAGAAAACTGAGTGTGGCAAATGAATCACACCTCAAGTTGTGTCAGCTGCTCGAATTTTTCAATATAGCAGTACGTGCTTATTGTTGTCGAGCGTTCCCACTCGTTGTTCGTTTTTTTTTTTTTGGGGGGGGGGAGGTTTTACTTTTCGGATTTTCATGTACAGGCAGAAATGATTCACATTTGTTGAGAAAAAAAACAATTTTTATGAAATTTCAACGAAGAAATATTGTGAATGAAGCTCGCTCGAAGTTTGCAATTCTTCTTAAACAACCCTTTAAACAACCCTTCAACTCCACAAACAGTATTTCTAGTTGAAGTTGAAGTGTTTTAAACAACCCTTCAATTTCAACTAGAAATACTATTTATGGAGCTCATGCCCAGGCGGGCTCTGCATGCATCATTTTTAGCTGAAGTATTTTTAAGCAGCATTTTAAAGCACTTTTGCGATCATGAAAGGTTTGAAGAACTCGTGCAGTGCGGGATATTGTGTGATTGCCGCAAGATTTTGCAACGACCGAGTTTTAGTATGGTGGAATGAATCATTTTAACTTGATGTCGGAGATAACAACAAAAATCTGAGCAACAAAAAGGAACGTTCAGTTTGTTGCTATACTTAAAAGGTCGAATGCTTCACGTGCAACATTTCAAGTTGAAATTTTGCATGGAAGGGTTTTAACCAACGTAAATCAGAAATGACTAGTACTTTTGAAAATGGAATTAAGATTTCTTTGAGCCACCTTACCTTTGCATCACCTATATGAGTGCTGCTGAACAATGTCTGTACAAATAATCACATATATGAAACAAATTCTGATCTAGATTCAGTTGATAACTGTATAACGAATCGCTCAAAACTTTATGCGAACATCATCGTCATCCTCGGCTACTAAAAGCACTTCCCATTCATCCACTAACCGGTAACAATATCAAGAGAATGAAACTTCATCACAACAACCATCAAGAAATTGGACTATTTTTAATGTCTTGCCTTTTCAAACACTCGGCTAAGTTGATAGTGTCGCTGTGCGAGAGACCGATCGTACTGCTAAGCGACCGCAAGAATTGTGCATATTTTTGATTGGTTGGGCTGCAAAAACAATTGCTCTTACAGAAAGCTTGTAAGAAGAGTGTCATTACAATTTATCCTTTCCAAGAACAGCAACCAACAGCCATTCAATCGTTTTCAGAACCTCCCAGAGGCCACTACAGGTTTCCATCATATTTATACGTTTATCATCTCATGAGTAGTGCCGACTGCTTTATAGGATTGCACAGGTCTAAGACAATTTGCTCCGCGACAATGTGCCACTCCGACAATTTGCGCGTGCCTCATCATTGAGTAGCATGGTGCTTTTGTCGGAGTTACACTTGTTGTAGATGCATTTGTCGGTCACCGGGATTACGGAGGTAGCAAAAGTAGAAGACTGCTAAGATTCTAAAAGCTCACTTCGCTAAATATTGTAGAATAGACGTCTTTAAATGGGTCGAGCCAGCTGGAGCGTTTCCACCGTAGTTGTAATTGACAGCTTTCCTTGATGAGATCGACTCATTGCTGGACGATTCGGCACCTCCTCTCCATCCAACTTGCTTGAGCTCACCGATTCGTTGCTGCTGTGCGCGTATTGCAGCATCTCGATCCGCGATCATTCCTTCCAAATCAAACACCTTGCTTTCCCACTGCAACTCAAGTATATATACTTTCAGCCTGGTTACTCATAGAACTCTCTCTATAAGTGCTGCACATTGTTTGGAGATTTGCAAATATTTCTTTCGCAATGATCAAATGTTAAGAAGCAAGTAAGACCGGGGAATTTCAGTCAAAATGATAAAGAGTAGCAGTAGCGGAAAGAACGATATGAATCTGACTGATCTTGATTTGATACACTGTTTTGATTGACTAAACATAATTTATCTGAGTTGTGATTGTAATTGTTATCAGAATGAATAATGGAGTATGTTCGTTAAATAGCCATCACGCAAACTATCTGTGAACAATTAAGGTTAGCACCGCTAACCTGCTGAACAATCTCCGAAATACTTTCGCCATTGAGAAGCATCCTTTGCAAATCAAGTTCCCTTGTGACATCGTTCAGTTCAATTGACAGTCGTTCTCTCTCAAGAGACCATTCGCGTTTCTCATAATCCATCCAAAATAGAAACTGTTTCATGAGGATATATATCAGTGCTGCTGTTTCAGCAACGAATAAAATTATATAAGAAGTGTTACACTAAACTAGCAACGTTCATTCAACACAACCATGAGCAATTTTAGAGGAGCACTATTAACTTCTTAGTGAATCATTGTAGCTGTTCAATGAATACTTGTAAGCTAGTTGCCTTAGAATACTAGAATTTGTTCTTGTCTTATGCTACCTGATGTATCAACGAAGCATTCTTTAAGAGCAGTTCACTACGTTCTTTGGCCATCTTCCGAACCTTGTCGCTTTCAGAAATCGCCTCATCTCTAAACATTACCAAACGAATATGTGATCATGCAACAACAAAATATGATCGTATCCGTTCTTATTTCTTTTAGAAGTAAGTTCATGGGTATTGACTTACAGTTTTGTTGCCCACTCATTGTGCAAAACCAATCGTGAACTGCAAACTTTGAGCGTATCTCAAAAAAATGACCTTCAAGGTAAAATGAAGAACTGAGAAATATCGAAATTTCAAATTTCCGAAGACATTACCTGATCACTTCGATAATTTCTTGTTGATGCTGACTGTTTTTTTCGAGTGCATTGATTCTTTTTTGGAGCGTTTTGATTTGTTGGTCTTTTTCAGTTATCTTCCGATTCGCAATATCCAACTGTCCAGTCTTTTCGGCTAGTTCGCTATACAAATCATCAATCTTAATTGGCGTTGGAGTGGTCTTCTGAAATTTTCATTACATCTTATCTCATCTATAAGATAAAACAGTCAATAGCTTGCTTGCTTAGAAAAGAGTACATCGCACATCCTAAGTGCTATCGTTGGATGCATTTGCTGAAAATTTCGAACAAAATATGAAACACTACATTCAAATGCATAGTGTTTGCACGAGATCTCGGTAATACCGAATATCGGTATTAGAAAAGCGATACCGATCTCGGGATTCGTGGTGTCGATATTCACGGTATTCATACCACAAGTCATTTTAAGTGAATTTGGTAATATATCCATCACGACTGTAGCATGAGTCATTTTTGTTTTTTGTTGTATTTTTTGATGAATTTCTTGAGCTTTAGTGAGTGATTTGTCAAATAAACTGCTTTCTGACTAATTATGAACAGATTGGCTCAAAAAGAATGTGTTGAACAGGTCACATTTCTATACTTCAAAAGGTGTTTTCAATACCGGTATCGTATCGGTATCGAAAAACGATACCGTTATTAATACTGATCTCGGTATTGAGAAAATGGTCGATATTTTTCAAACACTACAAATGCAGTGGCGAGTCTTTGAACGATAACTTCATGAGTTCTTTTCGATTCTTATTCTAAGTTTCTTTCGTTTTTCATGACTGCGTTCCGTCTTAATGCCTGCTCGAAATGAATCAAAACATTCAGATATTCTCATTAATTACCGCAGATTTGTGCATATTCGCAATCGTAGACGCTGGTTGGAAGATGTTTCGGAATGGTTCAGAGATGATCACGTTACCCGCATGCACTGATCGCACGATAGCATTGCCTAATTTTTTATCGTTGGCATCCTCGCATACAATTGAAGTGGTAGAAGTTGAGTCATTCTAAACATTGATGGATTCGAATATTTTAGTGTTGCAAGCAAACTGTGCTGAACAAAGTTTTTGAATTGGTTTGATTGCAAATGAACGTCTTATGTCTGAGATGGGTTGCTTTCATTCAACTAAGCTCACAAACAATCACTGAAGATAAACCTCGTCTTTGAGAAGACCATTACTACGTTGCGATTTGGTCGCATTATTGGAACTGTTGTTGTTGTTGTTGTTGCTTAGATTGTAATTCGTTGAACTTCCACTTTTCGAGCGTAAACCAATCGCAGGCAATCGATTATTGCTGTAAATCTCATTTGCATGTTATGTCTAAACATCAATTCACCACAAATTCGATAAAACAATTCATTACTTATTACTGTTCTTTGCAGGAATTACCATCCTCAACGATTGATGATTCGAATGTTCTATTTCATTAATACTACTATATATTGTCAAGTTTGTGTCACTGATTTTGATGGCACAACAGCGATATAGTTCTCTTACATTTATTTTATAAAGACATTTTTCTGAAGCAAAAATTTTCTTCCTAAATAAATTTATAAATAGACACGTGACAGAGAGTCAGTATTTGAACGATTAACGAACTTTGAATTTTTAGCTGAATTGTTGCTTATATTCGTTGAATTGAATGCAGGATAGAACGATGATGCAGAAGTTGAAGCGGACGAAACGAGAGAAGAGGTTGATGCTATTAGGGCTGATGTCGATCGCATTTCACTGTCTGAATTGTACATCATGCTGTTAGAATAGTATTATAATATCAACGATGATAATCGTAATGAATAATAACAACGTCAAATTAGCACTAATAATATTTTAAATAACATTAGTGAAAATAATAATATTATTATAATATAATAATTTTAATGACGATATTGATTTCTAAAAAATAATAAAGAGCAGGACGAGTCTCTAGCTAGCATGAAATGTAAAGAAAAACAATAATTGCAATAATCGCTGCACATATTATCGAATAATGATTATATGTTGATTGATTTCGTTTAAGTATGACTGCATTAAGAGAACGTTATTAGGATGAGTTGAATTCATCTGTTCATCCTTTAATAAATTAAGCACTGAGATTGCCATGAAATTCATTAAGCTTCTTACTGTTGCGGACAGTAAGAAGCTTGTGACACTCATTAACGGCTATCGGTCACTCACCACTTGCCACCTCACAGATCAGATTCAACTCGTCGTCATCACTCGATTGATGAACGTTCTTGGTTTTGCTGATAGCATTCTGTAAACGATTTACTCAAGAATTAAAATATGATATTTTGAATAAACTTGTAACAATCACTAAGCCTCGAATTTATTCATAAACCAAGATTGCACTACTCCAATCAACGTTTGAATTTTCATCATACAAATAATTCAGTTGAGAAATTGTTTATTCGTCATCAAGTTATCTGAATAGATCAGACAAAAGTGTGTAATTTCCATATCCTAATCATCAATGCCATCGGAAAACATCACTGGTGAGACAGAAATAAAAATTTCACCGAAGCTGTGGGTTTAGATGGTGCATCAGGTTCTCCTGCATCCCAGAAATCAATAGTTGCTTCCATACATTCATCGGTATCATTCGCAAGAGGATTCATCTCTCGGACGATTCGACCGGTGATATGCTGTCTATTTGAAAAGGCTTTGCTCGCAACATCTTTGTCTGCATTTTGCACACTTGGCAGCATTACTATTGATTAATCTAAGATTATGATCATTAGTAATGTATTACCATCACTTTCATTCTGATGTTATTGCCTGAATTTTAACTAATTTTTATAGACCGACAATTAAGGGTGCTCAAATTGAGCAATCACAAATTTTGGGGCGATGAACGTGTCGAGAGGATGAAATGTAGAAGTGGAAAGAATAATTCAAAGTGAAATAAACCAATGAATAATCAAAGCATAGCAACTGGTGGGATGGCATGGCCGCCGCATTGCATTATTCTGGCATGCTATGACTATTTAACGAACTTATTTTTTGGTTGCGATCAATTCGCATCAAATCACTGAAAACGAATCGCAAGAACAATGCATTCTTATCTGAATCAAAAATGGAATATGGTAGAGTGGGTAGATATTCAAGTGAAACTTGACTGCATTCATCCATCGATACTCTTTTGCAGAGCATGCGATTGCTACCAGATGATGAAAAATACGAGATAAATAAATTCAGCAGTTATTATTATTATTATTATTAGTACTATTATTTATATTATTATCATTGTTATTGTTATCTTCATTATTATTGCTATGATTATCATATTGGGATAGTGAATTGTTGATTGAAAAATGATTAGTTTTTTGTTTTCAAAGCTATTTATTTCATTTGCAATATATGAATAATCTCAGATTCAATTCAGTGATGAGTGCTCAGTGATTGTGAGAAGAGAGGAAAAGTCATTGATAAATGAATGGAGTCGAGCCGTGATGATGAGCAAAGAGCATGTGCGGAAACGAAACTTGATGGAAGAATTAGCAATGTAAAAATCGATAAGAGAAGAGATGGATCGTGGATGTTGATTAGTGGATAGTTGTGGAAATGGGAATGAATGGTATACGAACGGTGTTAGGAAGCGTTCAAATGTGCCGAATAGCAGCCAGTGAAAGCGGTGTGAATGTGCAAGATGAGAGGCGTTTGTTGTATTAGTTATTTTAAGTAATTGTTCTTATGGTTGTTGTTGTTGCTGTGTGTTTTTTTGCATACACTTGATTGTTATCAAGAAGAAACATTCGTTTTTTTTTGCTATACGATTGCACTCCAGCAAACATTCACCACATACACCTTTAACTTACGGAAAATCATGAATGAAAGCTTGTTGATGCAACAGCTACTCACCGAGTTGATGGATTTTGATGGGATTTAAAGGAACGAAATTAATACTCATTTTACGAACGGTAAGTTTCATAGACGAATAAAAAGAGCACGAATTTTTTTAATTTTTGTGGTAAGCGAGATTGATTTACGCAGCTATTATGGTTATGCAGTCGTTGTGACTGTTTTTTCGACTGTAAATGAAAGAAGCTTTTCTGACAAAGGAAAGCTATCATTTTACAATGCAGTCTACGGTCGGAAAGTCAGCTGTCGGTTATCTTCATTTGAATTTACTCGTGAACAGTTAACTATCAGATTGTTCTTACTGAATGATTCGTTGATCTCTTCAGGTTATCTTTTCAGTTGAAGGATTCTACAAATTTACTCAGTTCGTACGAATGTGTAGAATCCTTCAAAATTTTTTCGGTTGTTAGTGATGAAATTGAATTTGTGGTCGAGTAAATTTATGAAACATGCACAACTTCATTCATCACGCTCCTTCACTTATTTCCGAATCATTTATCTATCAACTACGAACAAATACCATCGTCTGAATGCATTACATGATGTAGTGTTCCGTCGGAAATATTGCTCAAACATCAACACGATTTCACACCAGCATCATTCAAAAAGCGATAATGCTTTCGGTTGACTGTGATGCAGTTGCTTGTTTGGAGTGACTTTTAGTTTATAGAAATAAAAATTTTGAGAGAAACAATGCATTAATTTAACATAATCGCACACACAATGTAAATTTAAATTTTTAGGAAATTTAAATTCAAATTTTTAAGTTTAAATTTAAATTTTTCAATTTAAAATTTTGTTTACGAAAAATAAAAGGCTCGAGATGTGGAATGAGATGTGAAAGACGTTTGATAAGCTTCATAGATCGAACAATGCAGAAGAAATGTCCAGTTACATGAAATCTTTCTAAAATCGATCAGTATCAAAGTCATCTAGTATACTGTGAATAAATATGTACTAATCTATTATGGTTACTATAATTACATTGCGCAGAGATAAATGACAAATTAAAAGCAACTAATGGAAATTCAACGTTATGCAAGGAATTAATCATATTCTTTACCACAACTGTAATGTTAATAAATCGTTGTTGTGTTGTAATGCCATAAATCGCCCAATATGAAATGTAGTTCGATAGGGTTGACGTTTGCGTCGAAATGCTTGGCACTGATAAATCCTATGCTAGAAGTTGATGACACGTTATAATTAAATAACGTATTTTAAGAGAGTGCAGTAGTGATTCGAAAGTCGCAGTAATCTTTATACAAAAACACACATGTACTTTCGATCATCTGAATGGTATTTTATCGTATACTTCAAAGTTAAGTTGTTCGTCTTTTTAACGTATACCTTCCAGTTTTTGTTTTTCGAACATCTTAAACTATTCATATGGTTCATCAATGAATCATAACCTTGTGAATGTCAAAATAACATGAATTATAATTTTTCTCAAAACAAAAATTCTATCAAACTTCCTGTCAGGTATTTTCACCTTTTGTCACCTTACAATTAGTATTATTGCAAGTGTTCGACAGCATCCCAATGCATTTAATTGTAATTGATGAACGAAACTAGCAAAAAACACAAAATGCATTATTATTCCACGCGTTACTTTGGAGATGCACCGAATAAGAACTAATGATGAGGTGAGTCATGATGAATAACGTGATAAAATAATGAGAAACTTGCAAAACATTCTCTCGATGATGTTACATTCACTTATGGAACGAAAAAGTATTTTTCAGAACAGAATAAAATTTTGAACTGACTTAAAATATTGTGACTTATTTGTGAGGAATTCAAAAAATTGACAATCACTGGATCGTACGAGTAACATTTTCAGACGAATTTTTCATTAATTAATAGGGATTAATCTATGGCGTAAATAGGAAAGCAATGAGTTAGTTAGTTATAATAATTGATACAACAATGGATGAAAGTTATTAAATGCGAAATGCATGGCAAATAGAATAGTGTAACAAGTTTGCAGTGAAAAATAAACTATAGTTGTTGTATTAGAGGCAGGCAAAGTTTGATTAGAACGGTATAGGTTAAGAGGATAGATTACGAGGTAATTGTAAGGTGAATGAGTGAATTGTCGAACGAACGTTGATTGATAGAAGAATAGAATAGCAGCAACATCACAACCGGTTTTACGAACGCAAATGTCATATCGGATTTTTGAATTTAAATGCCTTTATTATCAATCTCTAACACATTTAAATCATATTCAATAAGTACAACAAGATATGCATTATTCTCATCTATCACAAGTGATTATTTGAATCAAAAACCTTGTTTAATCATTTTTAATTTTATACATATATATATATATATATATATATATATATATATATATATATATATATATATATATATATATATATATATATATATATATATATATATATATATATATATATATTATATATATATAATGATCGCTTCATGATCAATATTATGAAGTATTGATGATGCAAAATTTTCGAACATACTCAAAGTTAGTGATGTTTCTATACCACGTTTTTGAAAACTATACTCTTCTGTTCGATTCCGCTTCAAAATGGCTTTATTCTATTTTGTCCTGTGCCTTTCTCGTTTGAGAACTGTTCTATTCTATTCTATTCTACCCCCTTAAACTGTGCTATACTGTTCTAAACTGTTCTATTCTATTCCGTCAGTCAGAAAAGCGACACGATAAGAGTTGTGGTAATTAGGGTTCGAAACGTGGTTTTTCTTGGCATTTGCAGTGCAAAATGGAGACTATTTTAGGTGAGAGAAGATTGTCCACGGAGGCAGTTGACAGCTTTTGACCGTGATGATTGGAGGAAAACGGAGGGTTTCGGGCTCTGGTAATCAACATCACTGAAGAACAGAGGATTCTCGTTTCGTCCCAACAGTTCGGTCAAAAACTGATGCACGGTTTCTCTTATTAATGAGTTCGGAATGAACTGATCCGTTCAATTGGACTCGAATCGTCCAAGCATTAACTTTCATTAGAGGCTTAAAATGTGAACAATTTCTGTGATGGATTGCTCCATGAGTTTAGAATACGACCAACATTTGAAAGTGTTCGTTCGGAAACACAGTTGCATCTTTAGTTGTTTCTGGAGGGAATTCCTCACAAACAGTCATTGGCAGTTTTGAGAATTAACTGCGATAACTTGCCCTTGATGAGCCGTTTTATCTCTCACTGATGGCCATTCGTCTCTCCCTAGTGATACTGAATATGATGTTCTTTGGTGGATTCGAATCTCTAATACCTATCAGCATTGAATCCTCGCAGAATTATGAATAAATGATAATGGGTAAAATGGGAACAGTGTTAATGAAAAACAACAATGATAAGAAAAACGATAAATGATAATAACTAATAATAAGAATGAATAGGAATAGTTAAAACAATATTATTAATGATAACATCAATAAATAATAATCAAAATGATATTGATAAATGATAGTAATTAAAATAATATTAGTTAATAATAATAATAATAAATAATAACAACAACAATAATACAAAAATGGTAATTCATCTCACTGCAGTCTTCATGAAGAACAATTTAAGGAACAGCCAGAATGTGGTGGAAACTGTTCTGTACTGTTCTTTTGGGCTCAAAAACGACTCTATTCTATTCAATTCTGTGCATTCCTCATTTGCGAACTGTTCGATTCTATTCCTTCGAATAGAACAGGAATAGAATAGTTTAACTGGAATAGAGACATCACTGCTCACAGTACTGAATATTCTAATTCATCCAGCCTTCATCCATCAAGAAATGCAAGGAGAATGTAGCAATAATTTCAGTGAAATAAATATTTTTAAATTATAATACCAATGCAATAGTTAGCGAAGATTTTGCACCTAAAGTGTATAGTACATTATGAATGAGTAAAAAACTGTTTGAGTCGACTGAACTACCGTCTGTTGACACAATTTTGTAATTTGTTTACGTTTTTTCATGTGTTTACTTTGCCACACCTCCCATACAATTTGCTGGAAGACAAATTTCTAGTGCATTTCGTCGTGCTGATAACCAAAGTTAGTTTGTGAAACTCTCGATATTGTCACAGATTTCAATGGAACTGTAATCAAGAACAAAAACGATCTACTAAAGAAATGAATCGGAAGTAACTGAAGAACGAAGAAAAACACTCGTCGAGTCATTTTCACGCCAATCACAATGATTCATCCTTTCAGTTATTGTGTTATGTTACTTCTTTCATTCGACGCAATTACTTGGAAAATTTGACTAATTTTAGCAAACCTGTTGATTGTGTGTACCATTTTGCAATTCATTTTTTGCCAGTGTGGGATGATATGATCACGCGGTGTTATAATTTGACGAAAGAAAGCTGTTGATTAGATTGTTTTGAAAATAAACCAATCATGCTGCTAGTCGTGAGTGCTCTCAAAGAAGTTCTTATTCGCAAGACATTAAATTACATGACATGTCAAATCTCAACAAAAAAGCGACTGCATTTTTGTTCACTGTTCATTACACCTCAATCATGTGTAAATTAAGCCATCATTCATGCTCACTAACACTACATATCTGTTGACAAAATCACATTTCACAATTGCGATCG
The DNA here is from genome assembly GCA_035041965.1 of Anisakis pegreffii. Lineage (NCBI taxonomy): Eukaryota > Metazoa > Nematoda > Chromadorea > Rhabditida > Anisakidae > Anisakis > Anisakis pegreffii. Next base: position 197,194 of record JAPYMA010001288.1, on the reverse strand, counting down.
TCACAGTTTAGTGTATTGATTATGACCAAATCGAAGCTTGTTTCTAAATATTTATCAAAAATGTAATTTAACTACATATACCACTGTGCATGAAAAGAATTAGCACGCTGAATAGCATTTTGATACTATTTTAGCTTAAAGAAGCGATACGTGTTGAATTCTAGACATTTCGAAAGTATCTTATTAGCGTGCCTATTTAGATCGGTGACTGACAATTAGTATTGTAGACGTGATCATAAGCAAACGGAAGGAGAGAAGGGTGATGGAGGGGAATTGTCTCCTTGAGAGAAGCTGGTTGCCATCAGAATATAACCCTGATTATAGGACTGCATGAGTGCTACTGCATTGTTCCGAATTGTCCATGTCAAATTTTTACAACTGAATCTCATACACCGAACTGATAAATCGTTGAAACACACGTTCATTTTTGCAAAATTTTTCTAAACGAATTAATGAGGCCATTATTTGTTCTGTTATTGTTCTTGTGATAGATGATAATTCATTGCAGTTTTTGCACTCGGTTACTTTCAGTGTTCAAAGCGTCAGAAACGAGGCAATACCTGCAAGATTTGTTACTATCAGCAATTCAGTAGTGCGTAATTTGCCATCATTCGCAAAGCAATAATCGTTGATGGCACCATAATCACTATCTGGCATTTTAGCGCTAAGAATAACAGCAATAATTTTGGTAATATTACATTTCAGTTTTGCTTGAAAAGAGGAAATTGATATGGAAAGAAGGATGTCTTCAGTGGTGGAGAAGAATCTACACTTGGTGGTGTGACATTGTTCGCTCATATCAACAACTATTCTTATCAGTTCATTCATGTACTTTATACTCGCTGGCACATGAATGGATCAATTTCATGTGTTTCTCGCTTCAAAACATTCATTCCTATCTGCTTTTTCCCAACAATATCAGTTTAATTCAACTGAGATAACTTACTGCAGAAATGAAGCGTTTAAATCATTCACCACTAACAGTTCCCTCTAACTGCATTCTTTTGAAAGTGCTAAATTAAGCGCGCTAGGTGCATTTCAATTATCGTCTTCCTCTCTCACGTCTCTGAAAGCCTAGAAAACCATTAACCATGTAAAGCAGTCGCATTTGTTTGGTGTTGAATTGATTTTAGAGAGTTCTATGCAGTCGAATCCCTCTTTACGACCACAATTTGTTGCAATATTCTCGTTGTAATTTGATTTGGTCGGAAACTAAAGCACACTTTTTCATAGTGACCAGTGGAACATGTTTATTGGTGGTATTGAATATCAATAATTCTCCTCAGAAATTCTTCACAGAATTCAGAGAATGATAGAAAAATGATAACAAAACGTTTAGCCGGAATCAGAGTCGTCTTCTTTGGTAACTTCCTGGACAGTGCTCTAAGATATCATCTCGTAGTCAGCCTTCAGTATCATCAAGAATTTACCGCTAGAAACTGATTGTAATTTATTAGCTTCTTCTCTCACCCACGACTTTTCTTATAAAACTGATTCCCACTCATTTCCAGCCCCAAATTCCTTACAAATAAAACGATCTATTCACTGTCATTGTATAGGCTTCAAGTACTTTTCATGAGCACAGTTTTCTCCCAATAGATTAAAAGAACACTTAACGAAAATCAGAAAACACCGCGTTCAATGATTCTCAAACTAAATGAATACTATTCACCAAGGAAAAGACTACTAAGATGCGATCGAAATCCTATCACGAATCCCCCTCTCCTTTAGAACATTTATACTTTAATAATATTTTAGAACATGATGAAAAGTTTAATTTTAACAATGGTCGTGAATTGAGCAACGGCCTCAAATTGTATCAAATCATCGTAAATCAAAGCGTTCTTAAACCAAAATTCCAGTGTATCGCAAATGCATTCATTCCAACATATTAATTATTAACCAATCATTAATGATCAATATCGTTACTCTTCTGGGACTAACTATCAAGTTTCCGATAAACTCCTTCATTGCTCATCTCTATGTTGTTGGTAAAAACTTGTAACGAATAATTAGAAGAAAACATTTCTTCATTCGTTTATATTATTTAGAATACAAAGTATTATTTGTCTTATCAAAATGCAAACAAACGAACAGCTCAGCTCGCCCTTCAATATTATGGCGCTTCAACCGTGAACGCAGCTCTCTACTAGTTGCGGTAGAATGTTCTCAGCCGTAAGCTGTGTGATGTTTTGCAAATGCGAATGTAATAAATATGCTCAGTTCATTTAAATTGTTTAAACAGGTTTTTTTTTGTACAAAATAAATTGCTGCTTCTATTGTGATACCATGACGTCCATTTTTACCCAGTTGCGGGCTAATACTGCAGGAGTAAACGTATTTTATGTGTGATGCTCACTTCATCATATTTTCTAAAAATTTACTTCACGCTATCTTCTTTCTGTTCAGAATTTACTTTCTGATTCCTCCACGACGAGATTTCTTCGAAAGGGGAAATCCGACTCAGTGAACTGAATTAGTTGTGTGCGCACTTTGTTTATTTCAAATCATCGTCGTCTCAAAATTAATGAAACATTTGCAATTTGCTGTTGCTGTATTTGTTTTGGAATAGATTCTGTTCGTAGTCAAATTTCTCTTTATTCATGAACTGATTATGCTATTGGTTATGTAGTACATTACTCATCATGAAAACATTCAGTGCTCATCATAATCCTTTTATATTGTTTTATTTACCTGCGCTCAGTTACAGCTGTTGCTTTATTGTACGGTTATCGGCCGTATCTTGTTCCATTCTCATTCTTTACTTTGTTGAGAATATTTGAAAGTTGCTCTGAATTCAGCAACATATGAGTGCGATCGGAGTTTTTTTAACGCGTCCGAGTTTCATTTTATACTCTGTGTTCATGATCGTGATCAATGAACAATAAAAGCTGTCATTCATTATTTGGACGAATGCGTTTTTTTGGTTTGGCGTTGCTTTTCGAAATTATATTCCATCACTCCGATAGGATTGCTCGAGTCGAACTCTACACTATGATAGCTTCCTAGATTGAATATCGAACTACACAGTATGAATGTGCATTGAATATGTGCATGTTTACTGACGTTTAACTGAATAAAGTTTAAATATTCATTGGATGATCGATACTGGAAATTTTTCATTGTATTTACTTTGGCTTTGTTCTAGCTGTTGATTTGTTTTATTTATTTGCTTCCGGTTGTGATTTAAATGAAACTCTAATTTTTTTTAAATTTTGTAGTATTTAAGGTAAAAATGGAGGTGGGCAGACGAGTGGCAGATACGTTTACGGATCAGAGTGTACTGGTAACCGGTGCTAGTGGTTTTCTGGGAAAGGTTTTGGTGGAAAAATTACTCTACTCGACCCCTCAGCTCAAAAACATCTACTTGCTCATTCGTCCTCTAGGTGCTCTTAGCCCCAAGCAAAGGCTAGCAGAAATGCTAAAGGTTCATTTTTTCATTCTTGTCGCAGCTCTAGCTCCAGGAGACGTACTGAACTGTAATGTCGAAAAACAGTTTCGCCCAAAAAGAATTTAAAAATCAGATTTTGATTCTTTTTTTCCTGCACCAGTTCGTTGGTTTTAACGACACTTCGGTTTCTGTCTAACAGTAAGATCTTTATTTCGATCTGTTAGCTTGTTATCCGAACGCAGAGCTAGAACAAGCTAAATTTGTTTAGGGACCACTATTCGATCGTCTTCGAAGTCAAAATCCAGATGCCTTCGCGAAGTTGATTCCGGTCGGAGGAAACCTTCTGGAACAAGACCTGGGTTTGAGTGAACCGGATATGCACTTATTGTGTGATGAAGTTGGCATTGGTATGTATCGGCTTTGCCAAGTTTGGAATTAGTCAAATGTTTATCGTGTTTTATCGAATTACAAGTCCAATGTAACGAAAACGTTTTACAAATTACAAGTCAACGTTTTACGAAAACGTTTTACAAATTACAAATCAACGTTTTACGAAAACGTTTTACAAATTACAAATCGAATTACAAGTCAAATGTAACGGAAAAATGACAGTGTCCAACTTCTGCTTGTCGAATTGAGTGTATTCGAAGAGCACTCTGAAGAGTGGATATGTATTAGTTTTCACAGTCATTGTGTCATTACAATGCCCAGTTTTTTGTTTTGTTTTCGTTTATTAATTGAATGATCACCTCTTCATACCACTCATTGCAGTATTCCATTGTGCAGCAACTGTGAAATTTGATGAAGCCTTACGATTGTCGATTGAAATGAACGTTATGGGTACACAACGCCTATTAGCACTTTGCCACAAAATGCGCAATCTTATTGTTGGTTTATTTTTTAATTGTTTCGTTATTACTGCTCTCGTTGGATTCTCGTCTTATTCTGTTACCTAACTGTCCGTATATGTTCGTGTTTGTTTTTAAGTATCAGAATCTCTGTGCAATTCTAATTAATAAGCACCTTCATTCGTTCAGGATCGCAGTATTCATTTCGTGATAAAATATGGTATATGTTAAGTACAGTGTTGAAGTGTAAATTAACAAACAAACGAAAGTTGATTCCGAAGTAATTATTACTTTTTCGTAACGATTTTGATGTTGTAATACAATTATCATCAGTGATTGAAGGTGATTGTGCACGCAAGTACGGCATATGCGAACTGTGATAAATCAGAAACAATGGAATGTGTGTATCCACCACCGGTGCCGCCAAATAAGTTGCTTGATGCTGTTGAGTGGATGGACGATAATATGCTACGCTCAGTCACACCGCACTTGCTTGCTCAGCGACCCAATACTTATACGCTTACGAAGGCACTTGCTGAGGTTTAACTTCATACGTTTCATGTTATAGTCTTTGCTCACGCAGCTCTTATACTTTTTATTATAGCGCTTTAATTTCGACATTTATGGTATCATACTGACTAGAACTAATTCTTGCTATCTCCAGTGCTTAACATTCTCGCCTTTGGGCCATGACGCGCTGAAATCACACTTATTAACATTCTAAATCAGCAACATTCTTACAAAAAAAGATTGTAGTGGTCTCTTATCGAGAATTATGCGACGATTGAAAGAGTAGCACGAAATATGCTTATAGGTGCAACTGATTGAAGATGCACGAATGTTACCGCTTATAATAATACGCCCCTCAATTATTGGCGCTATGTGGAAGGAGCCGTTGCCAGGTTGGACAGACAATATCAATGGGCCTACGGGTATATTCGCTGCAGTTAGTTTTTAATTACTCGCATTTGTTCCGCATTCTTGGAAATAAACAATCCAATCGAGTCAGTTGAATTCATCAAACAATTGAAGCAGATCAATTTGTGATATAACTAAACAGAATAATTCGCAACTTTTGTTGCTGTCATATTACAATAATCTTGCGACAATTCGCAAGTATTGCAATAATCTTAAAAATTCAGCTTTAATTTTTGTTGTCGTTATCCTTCAAATATTAACTGGAAGATCTGTGGGCAAGAATACGAGATTGGTGTGGTGATATCGAATAATAACCAATAATGAATAATTTATTGAAGTGTGGCAAAGGACTGCTTACCAATATGTGTGGTAGTAATCATTCGAAAGCAGATATCATTCCCGTTGATATTGTCTCGAATATGCTTATCGTTGCTGCAGCGTACAGAAATAATATCAGGTAAGAATACGGTGATGTTAACAGTTCATTTACATTCGCAACTTTGATAGGGTTCACGAAGAGAATTTGGTTTCAATAGTGCACAAGGAAAAATATCCATTAATCCTATCAATACGAAGCATTATACTTGCATGATATGATGATGGGTGTCGATGCGGATTGAATAAAGTTTAGGTGAGTGGAAGGAAATAGTGTAAAAGATTGAAAGATAGTTACGTATTCTAATGAGGCTTTTGTATGATGTGATATAGTCTACAGGTGCGATATGATACCGGTAGTGCACTGTTGTTCGGGTCAGCTAAATCCAATCCGGTGGAAACACATTGTCGATTTTCTTGAAGTGTTCTATCGAGAGTATCCGCTCAATGAATGCTACCGTCTTCCGTCTACACATTTTCACACGTCACGTGTTTTGTTCAAACTCAATTACTATTATAAGCATCTCATTCCTGCGTATTTAATCGATTTCATATGTCGTATCACTGGTCGAAATCAACAGTGAGTTCGCTTAATTCATCTCGTTTTATTTGTTTCAATCGATTTCCATGCGTGGAGCATTTTCAGGGTGACTTTTTGATATCTTGATGGGCTGTCCTTTAACATTAAAAAATTTCACTCCAGAGAATTGAATTGTCATCGTAATGCGGTTTCGTTGCATTCACAAGTTGAAGAGTTTACCAAAGTTTTTAGTGATAATTTCATCAAAAATGCTGCATATCATATAAATGACCATATATTTTGTTGAGGTTTGTACGTATTTATGGTAAAATATGGCGAATGGTTGAAACGTTACATTATTTCACCACGAGAGGATGGAACTTTGAAACGAAAGGCCTGCTGACCATGTGGGACTGGATGTGTGACGAGGACAAACAGGTTATACATTATTGTCGTTCACATTGTTGCTCTTGCAGTGATTATTAGAAAAGTTTTGCTTGATATAATTGAGTTTTTTTTGTTTGTGCATTGTTGCGACTGTTGTTTCATTATGACCAATGATAATTCTTCTTCATTTTTAAGGTGTTCAATTTTGATGTTCGGCAGGTTAATTGGGATTCGTATCTGTTCGATTATTTAATGGGTGTTAAAAGGTATCTAATGAAAGATAGGCTTGAAGATATTCCAAAGGCAAAGAATAATCTTCATTGGTAAGCTAGCTGTCTTTTCAGTTTTTTTTAACATTCCGGATCAAATTCTCCATTTTTACAAAGATATTTTATGAATTTTCCATCGAGCTTTTCGAGTTTCATACCGGTTAATTTTGAATGCAGATGATCAATTTAAAAAATTTCTGATAGTGATCATGTACGTGGAGCAATATTTTTTTCTGAAATTGTATTCATGCTGACATAAATTCATTTGTTGTTGCCGGGTTTCATTCAGTCATTTTCATCCTCAGTGCACAATTTTTATTTGTCTGTCGTAAAATTCAATTTGTTACAGTTTTCTGCAATCCAGGGGTCTTTAGGTGTGTCATGAACATTAACTGAATGATGTAAAGTTCAGGTTGAAAATCTATTCAGCGATTGCAAACGCTGGTTTTTGGTGGATGTTTGTACGCACTTTTGCCAGGTTCTTTTTTGCTCCTCTTCGTATAAGCACTCTTTTGAATCAAATGACGTGATACAATATCATGTTTTCAGACGGCGTTTGAAGAAGACAACCCAGTGGGGTATGTGGGCAATTGGTTTTATGCTCACGTACATTTGGTCAAACTGTAGTTTTGGTGAACGAATACAACTGAAATCAATTGATGAGTACAAACAAAGTGCGCATTATTGCTAGTCATATCATTGCTGTTGTCATCATCAGTTTTTTGTCATTCTCATTGTTAGAATTATTGTAAAAGTTTAGAGGAGAAAGAGGAGAGCTATCGTTAATGTGACAACAGCAAAAATTTAGTGATTTCATTGACTGTGTAATTGTGATGGTAAATTAAACTTGTTTACATGCTTGATCGAGCATTTAATTGAGTTGTCTGTTTTAATGCTATATTGATGCTTCATCGCATATGAATGATATCAAATCAGATTGGCTTTACTGAATGTTTATGACTCGTTCGCGTTCTGACATGGCACAAAGTGATCTGGCATTTCTTTATTATATAAAATGATTAACGTCTTTTTCGATGATCTTTTTGTTCAAGTCAGCATTCATCCTATCACATACTCATTTATCCCATCTCCATTGTGCTTAATTAGATTAGATCTTGTCAACTTTCGGTGTCATTATTATTTTATAGTCATTATCGTCGTTTCTGTTCTTACCTTTTGCGTCGTTCATCAAAGTTAGCATTCATCTTGAAAAGCGATATCTTGCGACAGAAGTAAGAAATGCTGAAACATAATCAGCAGTCTTTTTCCTCGGTGAATGTTTGTAACAATAACGTTGAATCGAGTGAATGTTCTGTAACTTCTGTCGATACTGTTTGCTTTGATGGTTGAAAATTTATTGTAATTATTGCCGTGTCGCCACTGTTAGGCGTTGGGATAGATTTTTTGATAAATATTTGAAATAGAGGTGAGGGAATTAAGCTTTGTTAGGTTGTTATCGAATAAAGAAATTTTTGAAGTGCTAGTAGAAGAAATTGCGTTCTTCGAGGCGATCATTCTGTGTGATTCAATGGTAATAAATGTTAAAGAACTTTTAATTTGTTTACGAACGAGTTGAATCGATTCATTCAAGTAAACTGCATTTGAGATATCTGTTGTCAATAGGAATACTGAACGCATATCTTAATAAAAATGACAGAGGTGCGATACTGCTAAAATTACTGTGCGAATCCAGTTGCGAGCAGAATGCAGAACAGTGCATCGTACCATCTTTGGTTTCTTTTCGCTATTCCATTCCTTGCATTCATTCATTCACTTTGCCCTCATTTATCATTCATTCTTGTTTCGGTGATGTTTATAAAATACCTTTTTGTCTACCTTTTTTTCCCGGTTATATATTAGAATCAGTCGTCTTTTTTTGTCAACTTGGAGTTTTGTGTTATTTATCCGCTTTACTTTCTCTTATTTGTGTGATCAGATCAGAATATATTATCATCGTTGTGATATTATCATAATTGTCATTGGAGAGATTTTCGCGATTTATAAAAATACAAACACAGTACAATCATGTGGTGTAAACATAGAATATGTGTATGTGTATGGCTAAATTTCAGTCCGTATTCATTCCAAAGAAATGACTCCTCATCCAACAATAACACTGACTGTTTTTAAAATGCTTTCTTGAGAGAAACACAATACGCTAACATATCGGGAAGTTTTTCAGTTTTGCGCAATAAAGGCTGCTATTTTTACGCGTGTTGTTTGACTGCCGTAATTCAGCTAAGAAAACGATATCATTAGGTCATATCGTATAACATTAAAGAAACGACGAGATATACGGTTAGAAATGATTGATTTGCAAACCAAGATTTGAATGGAATGAATCAGAACAAAAAACTTAATAAAATACGTCTTCATTCGAAACGTTATATCGATAACGATGAGCAAATATCAGGATCCAACAAAAACAAGTCGTCGGCAAAACAAATGAGCGCAAACATCAGAATACAACTGAAAATCATGGACTACATTTTAGAGCAAGAATAAACGATTAATTGCTTGTTGTCAACATAGAATCGCATAAATAAAACGAACACCTCGTAATCACAATGCAAATTTTCATAGAACTATGTTCACATACTGGTATAAATATCACCCATCAGTAGTTTTCGATCAACGTTTTGCCTTTACTTATGCCTATCTTACATTTCTACAATTATTCAATATGACGAGTGCATAACTACCGTGAACAATAACTGATCCGTTCTTCACATTCGCTGATGGCAATTACCAGTGATTGATTCTTGGTCTGAAAAACCAAGCATCAAATGCTTACAGTTGCAGTTTTCAACACCGCTTTCTAAGAAATGGAATCAGAACTGCCAATCTTTCGACAGACCTTAATATTTGTTAGCTACCAGTGGTGAAAAATGAATGAGTGCTAATAGAATCATTACATCAGCATACTTACGGTCTCTCATAAACGTTTTTATTGTGTTAAGAGTACCATTCAGAACAATCATTAGTCTTTGAATTAAGCCGGTTCGTCATTATTTAAACCCATCCGATTTTCATTCATTCAAGTTACATATGACAGTAGAGTGAAAAGTGGAAGTACATGGATGGTATGAATAGTCATGCAGACAATGATACAAGTACAGCATTTAATGAATAGTCATAAACTATAGCATTCAATGCATGCATTAATGCAAGGTGAATTATAGCATTTATTGCATTGAAACAATGCTCTCTGATGTATTCAGCATATAACCTTCCAAAGAAATTTTGATAACTTTTTGTTTTTAAATACTGGTCCAAAAATGTAGCATAGATTAGGAATAATAAGCATATCATTTAAAGATATATTTCTTATACAGTTCAAGGAATGGCCAACTCCTCATCAATGCTTGGAATAAGGAAACGGAATTGAAAACTTTCTTTCTATACCCTCTCAGAAGTGTCCGCTCCTGCCCTTCTCATGCTGCTTCAAAACCCCCTTTTTTTCATGAGGAGGTTCCAGTTAATTAGGAAGATTTTTTATCATGCTTTGACGAACGCGTACTATCAACAGCCTCACCAATTTGTTCTGTTTGATCTTCATAGTGACGATCTTTGAAATGCTGCCTAAAATGAAGCAATAAATAGTGAAATTCATCGGAGTTATACTGTGATTCGAAATTATCAAAACGCAATTTAGATCCAATAATTCACTCAACTGGCACGTCTACATTACGGGATAAGCAGAAACCAGCAATATTCAATGCTTATACAAAATAAATGAATGAAACTGAGAAGACAGAGAAGAAATACCTTATCTGTGGAGCGTAGTAGAGATCGAAAAGAGTTTTCGCGGTGATTTTAGGAGGTGGCCAACGTTCATCTTCAAGAACATACAGATCAGCGAGTTCGTCAGAGCCTTTCTGTTTCACGATTTGTTCATATGCCTTACGTCTAAATTAACGTAAATAAACATCAATCGAAATAATGTATGATCGAATCTATCAGCTGACGTCAATAAACAATTCAGTTTACATAGAAACTAATCATATGACTGGATTAAAAGCAACAATGAAAATCTCAATCAGAAAACCTTTTCTCAATCTCAACATCCGTTTTGAACGATACGTAAGGCCCTAAGTTGAATCCTGTAAGATCTGGAACAACCAATTCAGCGCATGCTTCTTTCACAACAATATACTTTCCTGTTGTTGCATCCACATAACCATTTGGCTGTACACCCGTATAATCTTGAAAATAAATTTCCATTAAGAGTTTGAAGACGACGATAGTAAGAAATATAATTCTATTTTTAATTAGATGAAGGCCACTTCATATCGTTCCGTTCACACGTTTTACAAAAGTCTAGACACACAGTGACGAAATGAGCGAATGCATCCTTTTTTTAAAGTTTCCATTAAGTCCTTCACTTAGCCTTTCAAATTGCTGCATTACTGATTCCTAAAATCTGAATACATAAGAACCGCCATTAACCTCGTTTTGTTTTGAAATTATAGCGTCTCTGGAGCGTGGACTAAGGCAGGATGTAAAAAAATGGGCTCGCAAAATTGTAACTGATGAGATCTCCCAAGTCCTCAAGTTTTAGGGGACAATCGGGAGTTCGTGGGTGGTCCCAAAAGTTGCTCCTGTCCAGTTCGATACTGTGTGTCCAGATTTTTAGAAAACTCTCTAAATTACTGGTCACTTATAACCGTATGGAACAATGTGGCCGCATCCTCTATCCATTTCTTTAGAACGTAGATAACGCAAAATACGACTTACCGGCAAGTTCTGGAGGATTAAGATGCTGATATTTTGGCGACAGCTCTGGGAACTCACGTCTTTGCCCTGGAATTTTGTGTTTCTCGTATACGAATGGGCCAATTTTGCGTTGGCCGAAAGCACCCTTAAGTTAGATAAATTTTTTCATCGCACAAGAATACAACATGAAAATATTTAGCACTTATAAACGTATCTTTGAAAGAAACAAGCCAATAATGCGACGTCGTTTTGTCAATACTCACGATTTTGAAGATACGAAACATGACTTCGAATTCTGATTATAAAAACTTTCGGTTTTCCATGAAACTTAGGTTTTGTTCCAAAACTCGTGCATGAAATCATACGTGCACTCTTCGCATGTAACTAAAAAGCATAAACATTCACCCACAAAAAAAGTCGACCTGGCTATTAAATCATAAACACCAACCTTTTTGACAAATGGCCACGGTGCACGAAATTCATGTGGTCGGAGCGAACGGATGCCACGAGAGCACTGTATGCTTGTTGACGCAAACATCCTGACAAGGATTCAAAACAATCTGGTTCAAAATGATATTCGCTATGCCTGACGATTCAAAATCTCATTACACGCTCTGTCGCCCATTAAATCACCCCACGGCAAACCTTTTCGGAATTTTCAAAGATCATTGCACACCATGGAATGCTGACAGTTCGCCAAGTACGAACGGAGTGACAGTTCGCCAAGTGACGAAACTCGCATTTTCATTTGATATGTGTTCAGTAATGTGAATTTCTTACTCATTGAACGGATATGAATCCAGGCGGTTCATATATCGTTTTGTAGCGCAGATCTAGGAGAATAAAACATGATGTACAGAATGGGCAGGAATGAAAGTATATCCGAGATTTTCTATTCCGCTTTAAGTGCAAAAGCTCAAGAAATAATTTGAATTGTTACCCGCCCGTCAGGGAAAATTTACAAGCATGATGTATACCATCTTGTAGCCGAGCTTGAGTGCTATAGAAATCCGCATTAAATATTGACGCTAACTGTCAAGTTACGAGAGGTTTGCCGCTTGGCGTGATCAATGATGGTGTTCAATAGTCATAATTGGTATATATATACTGAAGTAATTGAAATCTCTCCGTTATCCACGGAGGAGCATGCGCAAAACTGAGATACTTCTCGCCATCTTCATCGCAATGTAAGGAAGCCATATGCAAAAAACACATAGAAAAGTGGCCAACGGAAGCAAAACAATACTAGCAAAGACTTGTTCCTTCGACACATCGGAGCGTTCCAAACAGTACTTTATGGCTCCAGTCAAGGCTGACGGCACCTGCTTGTATAGGGCGCTGAGTCTCTCTGTTAGCGCAACTGAAGAGAACCATGTGGCCATCCGACGGATAATTTGTGAATTCACTGAAACACAGAGGAAATTTACCGTGTTGGTTGCTAGCACTGAATGAGGTTTGTAATTCTTGTAATGAGCATTCTCGTTGTTTTACTTTAGTGTTATTATTATTATCATTGCTATTTACGAATCATTACTTCTCTTATATTAAAAAAAACAATTTCAGTGACAAGGAAACGAGTGTAGAGATCTTTGTTGCTGAAAATTTTCGTATGATGACGAGAGAATTTGATTTCAGGAGAAGAATTTAAACGATCTGTTGAGTCTACTGTTGAGTTACAGCCATTTAGAGGTCACTTGTTGAATACTGATGAAAACGGTTGAATCGACAAGTGATACACTCATATCGGCACATTCCCGTTGCACACTTCCATATCATCAAATTGATATTTTCTTTCATTTAGTCAGCAAAAATGCAGATAATACATTGAAAGAGGTGAGGTTCTGGTATTTGTTTGACTTTTCATTTGATTCTTTTCCCGAGGAAGTTTTTCTTTTGAATATTATTCTGAGACATTTTGTTTGTTGGTTTAGAGGAGGGCGCAAAATTGGATTAATAATCAAATTTGGGCAAAAAATTTTTGAACATTGATGAAAATTTTTTCATCGTTAATTTTAGCTTCATAATCATCACTGCCGCTGTTATCATTACACGTTTCAACAGCAATATCACCGTTTGTGCTTGGTGAACCGTGTGTATACCCACACCATCATACGAACAGCATGCGAAGCGTACGAACGTGTTCGCTCGATGGTCGAAAGGAACGTCCGCACTACACTAATGGCACTATTACATAGAAGCCTGCAGCTTGTTGACGAGGAAATGCAAGGAAATTTCCCCCACGTTTCGGGACGAGACATATGTCATATTGTAGAGCTCGTGTAGCGGTTTGTTGCTTGTGGGTTTGGTTTGTTTTTCTACTATGATGGGGTTGTTGTGTGAGAAATTCGGTGCTGGTGACACTGCTTTTGCAACTAGAGAAGAGATGAAAATGGCGCAAAGATTAATATATATTATAAAAGGGCATGTGGAGGGTGATGAGTTGGAGGTGGAAGAAGATGAGGAAGTTTGTGGCGAAAGTGAAATTGAAGTGGAATAGTCGATGGACCTAGATAATGGTGTTCTCGCCATTCCGGATACAATACTCTTCAGTAATAGCAAAGTGATTTGCGCACCGGATGTTCGTCGCGTTGTTGATTACTGTGGCTCACCAACTGATGGATACGGAACATGTTCATCCGTGCACAGCAAGTTCAGGTTCATTAACAACAAAGATGACCTGAAACGGTTACGCGAATTTGAAAAGAACCAAATATCTACTGTGGATCGTCAAAGCGACATCAAAGCATTGTCGGTCAAACTCAAAGAAATGGTCATCGAGAGGATGTGAAGAGGGGTCGTACTACGTGACATTGGTCTGCGAGCGCTTGCTCATTCAGTAAATATGAGATACAGGATACTTTATTTCGAGGCTTCTGCAGGATGGCTGAAGAAATTTAAACACATCATCCATTTCACGTCAAGACGAATAACAAGATTTGTGAGTCGATGAACATTGCGTAATCGTCCACAAATTGATGAGGTCTTCCACAATTTTGTTGAACTGATCAGATCGAAAAATTTGGATCCGGAGTGTATCTTTAACGCAGACCAGTCTGCATTATCTAAAGATTTGTACATGGCATGGACCTCAGCGCTTCGTGGGCAACGGAACGTAGAGTGCATTGCTCAACAGCTCCAGTCTTTGACACATTCGCTTACCATTCTCCTAGTCATAAGGGCAGATGGTGTTCTAAACTGTATGTTGTACTATATGTTGCCTAAACTATACGTTGTATTAGCAGAGTATAGTGGCGAATTTCCACAGAGCTTCAACTGGCAATCTCTTAACCTTATCATCAAATGGGTCAATCTCATATTATGACGAACTCCCATATGCTGTCATGGTTCAGGAATTGCGTTTCAACACTCCGGATGCAACCACGCATGCTTTTGATTTTGGATTCATGGACTTCATTTAATCGACATGATGAGATGAGAGAATTGTTGCCGCCAAATGTATCTATCATTTGAGATAGGGAACATACCCGCCGGCGCAACTTCACATATTCAACCAGTTGATTGATTTTTCTTCCGAATATTCGAAACATCAACCCCAAGATTCATTCTTATGTGATTACTCACGATATCGATTTTGTAACTTATCGATGTGAAACTATTCTGTGTATTCTCGAAGTGGTTTTCAATCAATTTTGCAATCCGATATTTCGAGAATTCAACAAATACTCCTGGTATCCATGCGGATACATTCAACAATATCCTCAAGAATTTGAAACTCCGGTTCGAGTGCGCTTTCCACAGCATGTGGTTCAAAAGTGTGATATAATTAATTGTGATCTTTTATCGTTTGTGAAATATTCTTATTGTGAATTGTATCTATGTTTCAATCATTTTGTTGTGAATAGGTATGCTCATTACGATTAGATATAAAAAATGGAAAAAAATCCCAATATTAGAAAAAAACAAAAAATGAAATAAAAATGTTCTACAAACATGGAAAAAAGTTGTAGGGAGGGCAACACAATATCATGTTTACTTGGATATGCTATAGATGTATGGGGAAAAAAATCCCCCGCTACGCGAAACCGAACCGCCGGGCATTCAGACCTGATCTCGGTTCGCTTCCCACTAGGCCAAGCCGCCTCCGACTGATAAACATTCAGGATGTTATTTCAGTACACCGAAGAGGTTTTTCCCGCCATATCATGCATCCCCTTTGTGTTCCGCCAAAAAAATTTTGCATATCCATGATCAGCTGTGCAAGCTCTACAATTTTGCACATCCGTGATCAGCTGCACAAGCTCTCCTCGTCAATATCAGATCGACCGAACAACGCACACTTTCTTTACATTTAAGGACTCGGAGTCTCAAATATATGCGAAGTCATAACAAATACATTTAAGGACAAACAACTATATGCGAAAAATCAGATCTCTAAATTCACTAGAAGTACAATTTTCAACTGTCCACCGAAAGATGCAGTGTAGTGATGCACATTACTGAAATTACAGTAGGTTACCATTGGAAGGGGCAGTTTTTTGCATGAATGAACTCGAAATCTCTAAAAATGGTTACATGCAAGAAATTAGATCTTTACACTGACTGGAAATACAATGTTCATGTGTATTCCTCTAAACTGCAATAGAGCGGTACGTGGTACTTAACTGCTGAAGTATTGCAATGCAAACAGTGGAAAGTGGTTGAACAAGTGTTATCAAATGTTTGACTTGTGATCATTTCAAATAGCAGTGAAATGCCATCCCTACATTCTTATATGTAATGACGATCGCTAGAGATAGCTATTTTACGTCTTTATTATTTTGGACCTTTTCAAATCAATACCTATCAATGTTCGCTGCTTTACATTTGTTCGCGAGGCCCTATATTCCAATGAATCCACTAAATATGATATGTAATAACATTCGCATCATGTGATAGTGTAGGATTGGTGATGATCCGATAACGGTTACTCTTTGGTTCGATTGAATGGCACTGCCTTAAATCATTTTGAAACTATTGGCAAGAAGCAATTTTTTCAAAAGTGTTTTTTTGAAAACCATTCCCACATGTGAATATGCTATATTATTGTATAAGAATGATCGTATCGTTAAAGTATTTCGTCGCAAGACCACAAACAGTGATTGACGAGCATCGTTCGTTGGATAATACTTACAAGTTTGATAAACTACAGCCGATGATTTTTTGAACATTTATGAAGTCTCATGAAAGATCAAGTCGTTGGTCACCTCAGTACGATTTACTTTATTAGTCCGACTGATTCAGGAACATCAGAAGGAAATTGAAAATTATTGATGAGTATTGATAAGTGATTGAACTTTGTCGGATGAATTTGAGGAGCATAAAAATCAAACGTGATGAAGCAAAAGTAACTTTTTTAGTGACACTCAATATCAAACAGCACGAAACTATATGATTTAGCTGAATACTATGAGTTTTCGTAAACAATCAAAGTTGTCAAATCGTGGTCGGTAAAGTTGTCAAATCGGAAACAAGTTTTGGTTAAATAATCATGATATATAGGTTGAGCAGCGAATTTTAATATTAGACGAATATAATAGAATGTTGCTTTAAAACTGAATCTAGAGAAAATATCCATGCTTGTGAATAATGAAAATGCACTCAAGTGGTCGTGGTTATTTGGGAATTTTTTGAGATTTAACGATAAATAAAACTGATTATTGAATTCTGTGATAATTTTTTGAAAGTGTAATGACGTTTCGAAGCGCCTTTGAGGATCAGACAAAATTTTTATCCCACCTTCAAGAAAAAGACTATTTTCTTTGCTTTTTTTTCATTATTCACTATCATCTTTTCATGCTCGAAGAGTTTTTGCGTAGTCGGTATCGAGCATTTTGAGATGTATTGATAAGGCGAACAGTGTGTTTAATTGTTGATTACTATGTGAGAGACATTGAAAGATGCAGCTTCGAACATTAATTGCTGCTTAAACTTTTTAATGCAGTCAGTCTCTTATTTTATGATAAGATGCTGTCAGTGAATGTAAAATCCTCATGCATGACAACAATATCTTTCACTTGATTTCACTTCAAAAGTTTTTTTTTGGTGTACTCCATAAAATTGTACAAATCAATGATGAGTCAGTCATACTCACAATGCAATGATGAGTCAGTCATACTCACAGTGCAAGAACGAAGCAACTATCTTATTTAAAACATACATCTGCTTGGAATGTTCGCTTTAATTCTAAATGTTTTTCTTTGACCATTACGACTCGTTAATATTCTGAATTCAAATTCTGGTATTTGCTTCACAATAGTTACCATACATGAACTTCATTGAAGATCAGGGTACTGAAAAAATCCACTCCTTGATAAATGCTTTATAAATATCTATTTAGATACGTAAGTTTCAAGTTGATGCGATGGAAACTTCACTGAATGAACCGAGAGAATCCGTCCATCAAGGTCACACGATATATTGACTTTTGCTATTTCATTATTTTTTATTGCCCAATCTTTTTTCATGATTTTTTTCCCACAGATATATATTGCGAAAGTTTATCCTAAAAAATGTCGGATCAATCATATGTTCCGACAGCATGGACTCTAACCCGTCCAATCAAGGAGTTACACTCCATTAAACATTTTTTGCTAATGAAAATTGATGTAACCGACCGATTGTTGATTACCAAAAGCAGAATCAAAGTCATCATTGTTGGATTTGATTTTGCTTTTGACAAATCCATCAAAGTCATTAATAAATAACATTAGGCAGCAAAAATTTTATAAAGGAAGAGCGAATTCTGACATCTAGATTTTGGGTAATACACAACTGAGGCAATTGCTCCAAGTGTATTTCTTTCTTAGTTTGCACTTCCAAACCAATACTTTACTTTCTTTTCCTTAAGATATCGTATGCTAATTTGAATAATAAATCAAATGGCATCAAATAGACGCGATGGACAATATACACCCAAGAAAGAGTATAAAAAAATAACAACAAAGACGAAGTTTGCCTCTAAATGTCGAGAACCATTGCAAAGAATATTACTGGCTACCTAGGAATGAGCAGTTTGTTGGTAAATAGAACATGGAACACCCAGCACTTATTGACCTTCACAGAGGGTCGACAAATGCTGGGTATTTCGTAAAAAAAGCACTTTGGGAGGATAGTTGATCGCAGTGGTGCGTCCAA
This sequence comes from Anisakis pegreffii, assembly GCA_035041965.1. Classification (NCBI taxonomy): domain Eukaryota; kingdom Metazoa; phylum Nematoda; class Chromadorea; order Rhabditida; family Anisakidae; genus Anisakis; species Anisakis pegreffii. Next base: position 178,636 of record JAPYMA010001288.1, on the reverse strand, counting down.
CCATTAAATAATTATTTGACTATGCTCACGTTGCCGCATGAAATGCCGCACGGAAAAATAGCTCACAATTAGACTGCTTTCGTAATGTTAGCGGGACGAAAAATTGGGGTCTTTGCTTACAGAAAATATAGACGTGATAGAAAAATTAGATAACAACTCTGAAATCAGCATCATTAATTTAGTAGCAGTCAATAGTCCACGCGTCTGTAAAGTTGAAATTTGTTGCTCAGCGTAATTTATGTTATGGTAATAACGTATCAGTGGTGATCAAACTGACTGAGTGTTCCTTACTTTTGGTCAGGCTAAGGTATTCGTTCGATCCATATAAGGTTGTAAAATTTTCTATATTGGCATTTCATTAAAAATTATTTATCACGAAAAGGCCTGCATACATGCATAAATATGATAGATTTAACGATTATATTGTGTCATCCAATTAAGAAAAATATTTATTTATTTCAGTCACATCACGATTGCGTACCTATGAAGATTTCAATTTGGCATCGAAACTTCAGGATGAAGAATTCGATTATCATTATACACAAAATCGTTGTGAACGACGTAGAATGTCTCATGATTTGAGACAATCGAAACAGCAACAAGCCATCGAGGATCTTCTCGCTGCACACCATCGTAACATACAAAATACTCAAATGTTTATTTTACTCCACATTTATTATATGTTTTTGGATTCATTGTATCCAACTATTCGTTGCACAATTGAATTGTCTAACTGACATATTCACCACTGATAGGATGATTAGTAGGTCTAATTTTAAACTAGAGTGATCAGTTTTAGTTTTGAATACACCATAATAACGTTTCAGAGTATTTGGTTAATTGCAGTGCGGAACGTGATGAGGCAATAGCGCGTCGCATACAGCAAGAATTTGAGTGTGAAGAGTCATTGAAGAGGGAATCAGAGGCGCGTCTGGATTTGGTTAATTGCAGTGCGGAACGTGATGAGGCAATAGCGCGTCGCATACAGCAAGAATTTGAGCGTGAAGAGTCATTGAAGAGGGAATCACAAGCGCGTCTAGATGCCGAGTTTGCAAGACGTTTGCAGTTAGACGAAGAATCGATACAGAAAAGGGTTGGCGATGAGTGTTTATGAGGAGTATTGTATAAAATATTCCGATGGCATATGCGATTTAAAATTGTTACATTTTTTGATGAAATGAACTGATTTAAATTGATTAAATGCGATGTTGGGTGATCATTTAAAATTTAAATTTTAGAGGGTCCATAAGCATTCGAGACCTGAAAATGAACATGGTTTGCGTTCGCATCAACAACAACATCAAAAACAACAACGACAACTTATCAATGCAACACCACTTACAAATACGGTTCGCCGTATCGAGCAATCAGCTAAAAAGGTTTTACCTATGTTGGCTTCGGTAACGCCCAAAATTCAATTCGGTATATTTTCTCTTCTGTTTTTTATATTGCAAATTTTCAAACATAGTTGACAACTCATCATTCGCCATCAACTTTATGTGCCTCCTTGCAAAGCGAGGCAAACCAAAGAAATGCAATTCCCATGAAATGTTGGATAGTTTATTAACGTTGTCGTTGTGAGTTCCTTAATTGATGAATAATTTTGTTGAAATTGCTCGGAAGCTCAGATGTTGAATCTTGAATAAGTGGTTGTAATTCCTTTGAAGACCGTATTCAGTTTATTTTAACTGTAATTCATGGTATAATCAGGCACACCAAAATCTTCAAGTGGACGTCCTCGAAAAAATTCTGGCACGATTGCTACTGCCGATTCCCAGTGGTGTGACAAAATTGACGAAAGAACACAAAATGAACTGGTGCGTTACTTCCATTTAAAATATTCACTGTTTACTCGTTACATCATTTCATTTTAAAAATTACATAATTACTGTTCCTTTCGAATGATAACTTCTTCAATTTAGAATCTGCAAATGGCCACAGCAAGTGGAATTGTGGAGGAACAGAATGTGATACCTTCTACAATGTGTTTTGATAATAGAGATGCACCGAAAATCAGTCCTAGACCACTGGTATCAGTAGCTGCTCGTGATACTTTTGCATCATCGTCACGTCAAATAAATTCATCACATTCATCAAATCACTCAATAAAATCAGGAAGCAATCCGAACAGCGATCATCAGTCTCAAAATCCGTCGCTCATCAGTCTACGATCGTCTCCTTTGATCAATGATCACCAACAACAAATCGTTCCTGGTGATGCACCGTTGTATAACGATAGCAATACTTGCCCAACTACACCCTCTTCAGAGTCAAAACAATTAGTCTCCTCACAGAACACAAATGCTTTTGTTACTGATGTCAGCAAGATACGATCACCCACAACATTATCCACTAATTTAACGCCATCCATACCTAACAGAACTGGTAATGTACCGTTACCTCCTATTCCAAATCACACTCAAGCCAATTTTCTAGAGCCTAACAGATCCATTCAGTCGTTGAATGAAAGTCACCATCAATCTGAACCAATCAGATCTCCTATTCACCATCCACCTCCTGTGCCACCAAGACTCCTTACCAATCAAGCCTCATCCACAAATTCAATGCCAACATTAATCAGTAACAATTATCAGGCAAATAACACAGGATATCTTTCATCGAATGAAACGTCACCAAATAATATCGCTCACTTACAAATGCACAACATTCCTTTTGAAACAAACAATCAAATAAATCAATCTGCGGAGGGTATTTTGCATTTACATCCAACAAATCCCTTCCTACAGGATATCCAATGTTCATTATCATCTGATCAATCCACTCACTCAGTAACGTCACCATTACCACTCTTATCTTGTACAAACCCAATTCAGTCATCTCAGTTGATCGCATCAAATCGATCAAATATTCAGTTTGTTTAATATTGCTTTGCTTCTCATTTATCTCGTTATTTGTTAAGATCATTTGGATAGTTTTTGCATTATCATCATTTCCTTGCATCATATACACCTTTACGATGCAATTTTGAAGCGTATCTGATAAGTTTCCTTTCGTATCAATTAAAACACTGCTGAGTGAATGAATTCAGTGGCAAGCTGTGAAAATATGATTATCAAATTTTTGACTCATAAAAATTCTTTTTTAGGGATTATCAGTTACTTTCACCTCCTTCTGCTCTAACGTCAGGACTAAATATGGATTCAACCGTTCGACAGCAATAATTTCAATGGATCATGGACAGCTTTTGTGACATAAAATGCATACATTATCATTTGATGAAATTTTTAGTGTGATTGTTATTCCTTGAAAACTATTCGTCGATAAAATGTTCTGAATAAAGCTTTACTCAACATTTTCTGACATTTGTGATGGGAATTTTTTTCATATTTGAGCATAGACAATTGAAGTGAATGAATTATGAATTGATGTTCGCATGCGATGTTTTTTGTATAATATATCATGATATCGATTGATATTGCAATTAAGGAGTGCTGTTAATGGTGAATTCTGATACTGACATGAGCAATCCACAAGTTGGAAATTGTACGATGAAATATAGGAAATGTAATGCTTTCTGGTTGATGAATAGGATCAGCTAGATAAGTTTAAGAGTCTTTCATGGCTGCATTGATTTAATTGTGGGATGAAACCAAATTTAATAATAGTCACAAAAAAATTCAAGAGTTATGTATTGAGTCGTCGATACAAACTTAATTCGCTAAAAATTAATTTATTCAATACGAAGAGACATCGATTACGATTTATTCACCTATTGTCAATATAAATGTGCTACTGTTTAGGGATTACGATGAAGCCAAAAGGTATACTTGATGAATATGATGATGATCAATGACGATTTGTGTTTATTCAGCTGACAATCACAAGCATATCGCTCTTTCTACAAATATTCTCTATGGCGAGGCACATCTACCATATCCACAGAAACAGATTTTATTTAAAACACTCTTGAAATCGCATTATCTCTCGTCCATACAGTATTGACTGTAATCAACAGTAAGTGTTTGATACATTGCAATCTAATCCGCCAACTCAAACAGTATGAATGAACAGGAGAAGCTGAATTGCGCTAACATCCAACAAATATGGAACAGTAATTGTATTTGTATGTGACAATCAAATGATACGCCCTAAAAAGGCATTATTAACTAAATTTTGTGTTCAGCGATAGCAGCGATAAGAAACCTTTTGATAATTACACTCCTTGGCTCGTTCCACATTACTGCCAAATGCAATTGCGTTTTCTGGACCTTCATTTATTCGTTTTTAACATGCTTCATTATTGTAACTATTCGATTGAAAACATTTTAAAATGATTTTCATTGATATATTCCATCACTGAAAGTTGCAGTTATTATTTCTTTATTCATAGATTTGTCAAATTGAGCGTGAATCGCATTATGTAACAGTTACCCGTGTCACAAATAACTCAGTCTCCAAGTAATTAGTCTTACGTATTTAGTCAAATTATTAAGTAATTAGTCAAATTATTATCTAATAATTTTGTTTTAATTAATTGCTTGACTGATTGTAGATATTCGCTTTTATTTCTGTTATTCATATTAGAAGCAAAAATTGAGGTGATACATTGAACGCTCATTGTCCAGAATGATTTCATCTCCAATTTGCGGATTTCTGAAAGTTCACTCACAGATCGTTTACACCACATCCAGAAATTCCTTATTACTTCATGCCAAAGCAACTTCCCACCCTATGAGTCTGGATTACAAATTCAAGATGCTCAGTGTTATTTCTGCTTACAATCAGGTAAAAGAAAAGAGTTCAATAGCCAAAGTGCGTGCAGTGATTTTATGCTCAAATTCTTTTATGGTTTTCTACAGTACGCTGATTTTTTTGCCCAATAAACTTTGAGATCAACAATATACTGCTATAATACAGCTAATGCTAAATAAGTTTCAGTTAGGAAAACAGCCAAAATCAAAGAAGAAACAGAATGAAAAAATGGAGGCGTGATAGAAAATATCCTCATCCAAGTATCCAACCCTTTGAAAATACTCTATATAGTTGTATTGTACAACTTTATATTGCTTTACCAAGTATGAAAACATGGTAGGATAAAACTGTGATGATTATTGGTGTTGCATAATCAATTTTGATTTAAGCAACACGAAATTGACCATCAAAAGGCAGAAATTCCAAAAGCTTTATTGCGGCGCATTCAATTCACATGAATCAATTTGCTTGCAACACTACTCAATACTTATCGATCCTTATTTATCCTGCATTTATCTTATCAATTCGGTATTTTCGAAATCGTGTCTGTGGTCAGATTGATTTTCATACCTTAGTGAATACTTGTTTTAAAAAATGTTCAGAATATACTGGGAACGGCCTGTTTTCCTGTGCAATGTTAAACACATCCGATACTGATTCCAAGATATCTTTCTAGGCAGATACGGTAGGAAAATAAGAATGTTTAGTTCATGTAAAAACAAAATACAATTGTCTTTTAAAACAGAATGTGCACGTGAATGGAGCTATCCAGTTTTAGGCGATTCAACGAAAAAAGTCGCCGTCCTTAAACATCAATCCGTTAAAATTTTTTCTTCGATTCGTTAAATACAATTCTTTACCAACGTCGCTAACACAGATTTAACGAAAATTCGAGCTCACTTGTTAAACGAAACAAACCATTTTGGTTAATAACGGATTAACGATTGGCACTTCACTGCTCACCACCTGAGAAATCGTTTCGTGTGTTCTAAATTTGCTGGTGAACTGTTTGTTATTGATATGGTTTTCGATATATCATTTGAATAAGGGGTTCTTAGGCAGGGGTACTCGCACTCCTCGGGGAATTCGAGATAGTATTCCAGAGGATGCGTGATAACATCTTTTTTTTATCAAAGTAGGCGAGGACGGATTTCAATTACAGACACTTACTGTAGTGGATGAGAGATACAGAGTGGATGTTGTGGAGGATGCGAGAACCATTTTAACCATTGTTGCAGGGGTGCGAGGAAGTTTTGAAATTTTTTAAGAAGTGTGGGCGATAAAAAAGGTTGATAACCGTTGACCTAAATCAATGTTAATTTGAATGATGCTATAAATGGTCAGTTGATTACTGGCGACAGCTTCACCGAATTGATCAAATCATCGCACCGATACTCATTCAAATAACTGATAAATAATTTCAGTGTTTGCCTCATGCATCCAACTACAGCATACGTATCAGCTTTTCAATGTGGGAACTCACTTCATTCGGTCATTTCTGCAGCGAGATTACTGAAACTGCGAACAGGTGAGTTTAGCTTTCGTAAAGGTACCACAGGCAGTTTAAATGTTTGACGAGATGCCGTAAGCAGTCCGGAACCAATCCTTATCGTAGTAAAAAGAATGATTAAACGTGCAACTACTCAAACGTATTTGTGGTGTATTTTTTTAAATGAGCTCACTTGGCTATTTCAAAGAATTCACTTAGGAAGAGCATGTAGCTATCAATATTATTGCAAAAAGTCAGCACAGACGCTATAATGTAAACATAGACCTGTTTCTCATAAACTTGAAAACATGTAAAACAATGAAGAAGCGTATTGTCAGGCGGTGAAGTAGGGGGTATTTGAAAACGATTAGATGACGCAGCAGTTTTAATGCTTCTAAAGCAACTTTACATTATTCAGGTAGCACAACAACGAAAGAAGAGAAATCGCATGTGATCAGTCCGTTTTCACCAGAAGCGAGAGTACCACTACCTTGTGAACTGAACGAACAGTACGTTTCTATGCTATAAAGAAATACGTCTTGAAATAATGCTGAAGTGCAAGGAGATGGAAACGGATCTCATCTCGAATAACGATACGAGACGAGAAATTTCGCAATGTGATGACAGTTTTCGAGAGAATTAACAAATTTTCGGAACGAGGAATATTTCTCAACGAAACAAATGAATTTTCCTAGATAAAATTAGGTTTTAAGAAAATTTTGTTGCAAATCCCATGATGATTTTATTTTTCTTTGTAAAATCATCATGGAATTCTATGATTATTTTACTTTACTTTGTAAAATCATCATGAATAAATATTTCGAATTATCAGGGTGAACCCTAATTTTCACCTTGTAAAAGTGAAAATTAGGGTTCACCCTGATAATTGTAGTTTGAAGAATTTTGAAGAACGCTCACTAATGACTTCAGTAATTTTGGAACATCCGTATGGAAGAGGAACGAACGTGAGCGATATCGTGTACGATGTGTGAACGATGGTTATGAGCGTCTCCGTGATCATCTGCCATTAAACGACAAGTCATTACCTAATATTCTCAGTACTTAATCTTGTAAAGCTGAAGCACTATTTCGATCGCTAACTGCTTTCATCATTATCTGTTCACATTCACATAAAACTACGGTGGCGTTTTCATTTCTTCAAACATACGACAAATGAAACAAAATTTGGAAATTAAAAGCTTCATAAATCTTCCACCAACTCATGTTTTCCACTGAGAACACAATGAACGAAACATTTTTTGTGACAGCTGATGATTTAATTGCATCTCATCATATCGTTTACAGAAATAATGGTATAGACGAAGATGAATGGATAGAAAATGTATTCAAATCAAATTGCAGCTACCATCGCATAAGTAAGGTTGACACACTTCGACTCGCCATTCGTTATATTCGCCATTTGGAAGCTGTTTTATATAACGATGATCATTGGACCAAATGCGACTGCTTTGATACGTTCAAAGTGGATGGTGAAGAGAATATAGAAGTGAATCGAAGATCAAAAGGTAGAAAACGACGATACGATGATGAATGAATTTCATTTAAATGATACTGAAGAAAAGAATAATAGTCCAACATTTGAATAAATTATTTGACGATCGGTAACTTTCTGAAAGTGACTGGTGGCAATGTTATTTATCTAGAACAAACCTTTCGGTAAAAGGCTATGAAAATGTGTGACATGAGTAACAAAAAAGTCAATGTCAATGTCGAGATCAACACAAAATTTAACCATGAATGAGAATAAACACGACAGATGCGACCCAACTCACTTCTCTCCATTCATGAACGCCACACAACATTCACTCATGTTCACAGAAATTTTCGATCTTGTAAATGAGTCACTAAAATTTCCCACGGTTAATTATAATAGCACAAATACAAACCATCGAGAACAAACGTACAGCATTCGTCCATTTCATAACTTCGAATTTCTCGTTTATCATAAGCATATCAATAGCAACAACGTTGTTAATAAACAAACCAATATTGGTAACAACAACAACGAATAACGATAGAACCTTCAAAAATAAAAACAATTAAAGTGATAAGAATAATGCCAAAGTAACAGTGACGAAAGAAAATGTTTGAAAGCATTTGCTGACAGTTACAATCAAAAAGTTCGTAGGCAACTGAAGGTGAGTAAACGTATAAAGTGGACGATTAACATTTCCAGTTTAGTGACATAACATCAATCGGTAGTAGAAAAATTCAACACTAGAAATTCAGGCTAGTATTAACTATACGAATGCAGGTCCATAAAATACGCTCTTTCAATCAGTTCTGGAATTGTACAACAAAAATACTTGCGATGAAATAATGACAATACAAAAGTGAGAAATTAACAATCTCTGTTGCAGTTTCTCGTTTATCATGAAAGAAAACCATACATTAGCAAACGAATCAGTGGTGGTAAATAATTTCCTAGAACAATAACATATAACGCATCAGTTCGGAGTAATATAGTAGTAATAGCATTGGTAAAGAGTAGTTATGTGAATGTAATTTTCTCATGAGGTAAATGCCCAATATCGCCTAATGAACGCAATGAGACATTGCCACTTGGCCGAATCACGAGCCAAGTAATCGAACAGTTCCCAAGTGACATTCGCAGCCATCCTTCCGGTGGAAATTGCAATGCTCTAAATATATTTCATTCACACTTGATCTATCGATGTTCCAACGGATGCTTATTTACTAATCAGTACTTAATATCATCAATTTTCCATCTCAAAACTCATCAGATTCAGTGCAATGAATTGTGAACGTAAAATAACAGAAACAACAACGTTCACTAACCGACAAACAAAATAACGAATGACATTGGCATGACAAACGATCACTTCATAGCTATCTTGTTTTTGTTTTGGATTCGCACGATGCATGTACTTTCGAAAGGCAGCTTCGATCCTCGAACCCTCGGCGAAGAATTTCAAACAAACAAACAGTTAGATAGTTATTCTATCAGTTTTGTTATATCATAGTTATTCTATTATATGACAAAACGTTTCGTTGAATATGCTATAACAGATAAAAGAACATCCACCAAACGAAAACATCTCAATTTCAAAAATGAGTTCAAATAAAACAAAAAGTCAAACTCAAAAAACAAGCTCACTTTTTGTTTGGGTTTCCAATGCGTGACCGATGGTTCTGGAGGATATGGTGCGCCTTCTTCAAGAATTGCATCTACTTTCGTTTGCATCGGACTTATTTCTTTGAGTATCAAATTGGCCGTTTCACAAGCACGCGTCATTGAAGACATTATCAAGACGTCGAATTTTTTGCCACTTTCCGCTAGACGTTTACCCAATAAGACTGCCTGTTCTCGTCCTGAATTCAAGACCGTAAACATTCCGAAAGATTAACATAGATGGAATCTATTCATTCGGCTAAAGCAATGTTCACGTTAGGAACAAAGTGTAAGTGTTCAAGGTTCAAGTTACAAAAAGCAGAGGTCACTGAAGCCTCACCAAGAGGAGTTAAATTCTTCTCATCTGTATCCATAGCGTATTGTCCATGACGGATAAGAAATATATTACGAGTGGCTGTAGGCTTCACTTTTTTAAGCATCTCTTTACGTTCACTTGCATCTGCAGCTTCATATTTGACTGGATCAACTAACGACAACGGATCACGGCTAAATTCATAGCATATTTGTTTTATTTGATACTCAGATTATGAGCACCTTGTTTCGATTCATTCTATGTACTCGACTAATACTCGGATTTCGCGCAACAAATCTGATATGATGTGTAAAAGAACAAAAAACTACTCACCTATCCCAGTCTGAATGCCATTTATTTCGTGGGAAAAGATCCGTGCTCAACGATGGGAGACTACCATCTGTGTGTGTGCTGGTGACTGGCTGTGCGGCACGCGTTGTAAAACCGTCGCGTAAGTTTTCATAGAACACTGCACTTGCAGTTGCAGCAGCGACCGTCAATGGGATAGCAATCTTGGCCATACGCGACAGAATCGCCATGGTACGGCCACTGTTTTACTGGAACGAGCATCATTTCATTGTTGGCTCACTCGCTGAGAAGATTGAAAAATACAAATCGGCAAACCCACACCGCTACGACAAGCGGATTTAAGAATACTGATTCGTTCTTGTGAACGATCATCACACATACACTATTGCTCAAAAATCAATGAATAACTGTGATACCCACTGGAGGTAAAAAATGAATTACTGATAAAGCAGTTCGGGTTCTCATCATTCTGAACCGATTTCAAAATGCGTTAACAATAAGCCAGATCTATATGCAAAATAAGTTTTTATTCACGTTCAAACTTTAACAATTCGTTTTTCGTTCATAATTAAATTTCACTTTTGTCATCACAATATAGCCCAATATTACAGTCTGAGGTCACTATTCGTTTCCACTTCATTGATATGTTTACAAACAGTCATGCTTCGCTAGGCTACCTTTAGGACAGTGGATGGTTGATGGGAAAGAGAAAATATGAGGATTCAGTAGGTGGGGGGAGGCAACTGAGGAGGTTGGCAAATGAATCTTCCTTGATTTTTTCATATTATTATCACAATTGTTCAATAATACTTTCGACATCTGAAATTAATTACAAGGAAATGATCATGTATATGATATGCCTGAGATGAAATTTTTACAGCAAACTTCTTGACCAATGAATCACTTCGTTGCATATGGTAATCAAACTATTTTTTCTGTAAAGATAAAGACACAACAAACTGATATACCAACACGTCATATAGGTTTAGATGATCACATTGACATTCTATTCTTTTACAATTCTCGCACATTTCTAAAATATTTTCGATGAACGCTGAACCAGTAAGTAGTAAACATGCAACACTGCACAATTTTGATTATTCAGATGACAACGAACTACAACCTATGGTATCATCACAACGTATATGATCACAAAATGTCATAAAATTGTGTTCCAAACAAAAGCGTATAAATGGCTTGCATGTGAAGCTTTCAAACTACGTAAGTTCAACATGACGGGGTAAACAACTCGCGAATAATCAATTTCGGTCAAATTTTAGCGTATATAAGAATATCGTTCGAAAAAACAAAAACTAATGGTCAACAGGTGCGTAACTGATTTCAAATGAGAGATTTCCACGCTATGAAAGATTTGCTTTTGTGATTCATCTGTGTAACATTGTGGAAAAACAAGATCGTTGTTTGTTCCATCCAAAAACTGTTTCAGTGTTAGGCTTTGTGCAGAACTAATGCATATCTTTGAGTACGAAACTTGAGGGGTATAATTTTTCGAGACATGTGGAAAAGGATGTAATATTTCGAAATTTTTCACGACTGGGGTGAGAGGGGGTGTGAGAATGGGTGTGATGAGAGGGGATGATTGAGGGGAGCAGGAGGGATACAACATATTAAGGTTTTATTTTTTATATAGTAAAATAGGCGAGGATGAACTTCAACATATTTTTGAAAAGGCTAGAACTTACTCTAATGGTATACACTTATCTACACTACTGACACTCACTGTAGTGGATGAAATATACAAAGTGGACGTTATGAGGGGTGCGAGGACATCTTAAAATTTTTGATGAGTGCGGAGGGGAAAGAAGGTTAAGAACCACTGTGGTAAAGTATGAACTGAACGTGAAATTTTTTAATGCGGGTAGGAACCATAAAGAAGAGGAGGTCTGTACAGGGTTGGTTACTAAAGAGGATCAGGATTATTACGAAAATATCACATTGAAATTGATACATCTTCACAATCACTTTTGCGTTCACATTGGCAAGTTATTTATTTAATTACGTGATGTTAATTTTGCATAATTCTGTAAAATGTCGTTCGTTCACATTCGCAATTGAATGTGAGCTATTGTAAGAGGACATCATAACCATTCGCAACTTCGTCTACAATGTTCGCAACGTCGTCACATCTATAATTTCAAGGCAATGTAAATGATCCGCATAGAGTGGTGTAACAGCCAAAACATTGTACATTTCGATCGAATGAAAATTATTCCAAATAGCGAAGTGAAGAGACTTGCAGACTTCAGAACATACAGTTGAATTAACAAAAATGAAATGTTGATGCCGAAGAGATCGCGTGGAAGGAAACTGTAAACATTGTATTGTACTTTTAGAATTCTCAAAACACCATTTTGATGAAAGGTGCAACTCATAACATAAAGATGAACAAACATTTGCTTCGTTCGAATCTGTCATTCGACGACCAATCGTCGCAAGTTACCTATTATTCCTCAATACGATCCTACGTACCTCCCATAAACCAACGTGAGAACGTTCGCTCAGAGACAGGACGAGAACTTTGTGGTAAGCAGACGAGAGAGCAAGTCCAGTCGAGAAATCAAGTCAGGCTAAGAGATCAAGTCAACAACACCAAGAAACCTGAGTCTTTTTTCTCGCTTTTTCTTTCCGCTTGATCCATCCTTTCGCAACTGCAGTCTTCCTTGTTTTTGCTTGTTTATTTTCTTGTCTCTGTTGTTATCAACTAAGGGGGAACACTGGGCCTTTAGTGATTCAGTCCACCTTCCATCAGTTAAAAGTCACCCCCTCTTTTATCAAGCTGATAGTCGGTACAGTCAGTACCAGTCGTATATTCGTCTGCCAAGAATGGCCAGCTAGTATTGAATCGGCGTTTTAAATGATAATCAAAGTTTCGAAGTATATTCAGCTGTGTGTATTAAGATTAATTGCCAGAATTGGACTGTAATATCTTATTATTGTATTGTTTCATATCCACGGCTGTTATCATATTGTATTATTATTCAGCCCAACATATAAAAATAAAAATTATTTATTGTTAGCAGCGAGTGGTTAAACTTAAAATTTCGTTCAATTTTGTTGCTCTTGATTCTCATTACAAAATCTGACTATCTCCGTTAATCTACATAGAAATGCATTAAATGTTACGCAAAAGTTCATCAAGCTGTCGTGCATCATGCCATTCATTTGACCTACATCAATTTCCTTGACCATTCATAAATGATTGGTGACAAACAACAAAGATGACTGCATATGAATGAGCTGGGAATGATTAAGACTTGCTTTAGGATGGACGTACTATCAAAATTCATACAAATTGACTTGCTTTATCAAAGCCCGAGATTCAGTTCTGATATGGGATCGGGATCAGAACTGAAATCCCGGGATCCCTTGTAAACCCTGTCTGAAACAGGACGGTAATACGCACGCGAGAATATAAGTTATCTGTATTGCATACAACATCAAAAGTATTGTATGTAATTTATCTACTATTTCCACAGTCATCTAACAGTAAGTGCATGTTAAGGGGATATTGGAGTCTCTAATATGTAAGGCATATATAAAGTCGGGCGATTTTGCTTACATTCAGAGAAGTATCTGATGGTGCAATATCTGAGTATCTGTTTTCTGTCCATTTCAATTTTTTCAGATGAAATAATATCCCATGTTATTAAATTCTCATCCGTTAAATGATGCATGCTTTTCAAGATCTTGAGTCATGTTTCTTGAGTTGGATATCAATTAATAAGGTTGAGTCCCCAACCTGAACGTTACATATGTGATGCCTGTGGACAACAATAATAAGCAATTCTAGAGCAATGTGCGATCTTTAGATGAAGCTATATATCAGGGTATGTATACGGGATGAAGCTAAATATTCGAAATAAGCTATCAGGGCATGCGATCTTTAGATGAAGTAACACTTCGTGTTACCAAATTCCCATCCGCCGTGGTACATGTTTTTCAGAACAATGGTAATAGAACAAAATTTAAGCTCGTCGGAATCTAGCCGAATGCACTTTTTGAATCCAACAGGGTTCCGGTCGGATTTCGCTGAGTTGACTTTTTATAGGTTATAAGTGTAATGATTACTTATTGTTATATAATCTATAAAATTTATGTGTCATCTATACTTATTGTTAGTGGTGACAGCATCCGAACGAAATTTCGGTTCGGTCTGAATGTGAAGGAATCAGCTTTTCAACATTTTGATCTTGGATATTTCGACCGAAATTCATTGGATTTTACCGATCGAGCGTCGGTCGATTACCACCGCCAGGCTGTGATCTGTATCGATTACACAAAAGCTTTCGACACCGTCAACAATCAAAAGCTGCTGCACAAACTAAATTATATATGGCATTCGAGGTTCATGGCTTAAACGTTTCCTTACTAACAGTCTTTTATATTCAAAATTTGTGAATAATTACCAAAATGTTATCAGTGGCGTCCCTCAAGACAATATGCTCGGTTCATTTTATTTGAATCACGAAACACATTGTTTGATTCACATCTTTATTCAAATTCTATAAAAGAGTTCTTCTCTCGAAGTGTATTCCATACACTTTCGGTTCAAATGCACATATATACAGATAAAATTATGTATAACTTTTCGGAACTTGGAAACACAAGAATAAGACACAATTACTCAATATTAGAGTGCAAAACTTCAGTAAAAATGGTTGTTTTTTGATGGGCGTTTTTCCGAATAAAATATGAGAACTGAAAAGAAAAACATAGTGAACTACTTCATGAAATATTAGCAATAGTTCAATAAAAGTAAAGCAAAAATTTTTTGAAAATCTTTCTAATATTGAAAGCATCAACTAAATGACGATAAACAAATCAAGTATGCTACATGCATTCCAACGTTCACCCAATAGAGGTATTATATTTTTTCACAATAAATCAATTTTCGATCACTAACTTGTAATGCCTAGTCACATTACCCAACTGAAAGCTTCCTAAAGTCGCTAAAATGAAACCGTTATAATTTGAGAGCGAGCATTCCAAACTAGACTGACAATTTCTACGACCCATCAGAATATTCTTTCAAAAATTACTCCTAACATTTTCGATATGATATCATGGGCACAACCAGACTTAATAAGACAAACTGAAGAAAGGAAATGCTTATTTATTTAATGCGTAAACTTCTAAATATTGGGCAACGTATAAAACCCCTATGGATGTAGCAGCACGCAGGGGTATATTTTAGGCGTTTGAAAGCTTGAATCTCAGCACAAGTTTGAGTCTGAATTTGCACCCGAGAAAAGGATACTTACTGAACATTACCCCTATGTACTGCTACACTCGTACAGTTTATCCAAATTCTGCATTTTTACGCAGTCAGTTCTTTTGTGAAAGTTCACTATTTTCTCTTAGACGTTGCACTTTGCATTCTTCCGATCCGGTGATATTTGGTATCGATTCTGAAACAAAGTTCGGCAGTTGGAATTATTGTGGATGATAAATTTCAAAGTAAACTTGCTGGAAATATTTGAACCGTTCATGATATTCGATAAAGTTCTAATTGTAAGAAAGAAACTATCATTACCCGAAGAGCACTTTTGCGCTTTCCGTGAACCGAATTCGCTGCACGGTTATTAGTGTTTTGTTCAGCATGATGTTCACTAATCGGATCTTTCTCATGATCTTCAGATGTTGAATGTTTGAATCGGAATTGATCTATCCTTGAAACCAATGCAGGGAAGCACTTACGCATTATTTCAATCCAAGCACTCTGCAGAATCCCGCTGCTAAAACTAACAATAATCTATATGCATGCACCTTGTAGCTTGATGTCATCATAAGAATATGTAGTAAGTGACCATGAGTCAACATGATCAAATCAGCTGATCGATGCAAATAATGCTTAAGAAATAATGCTTTACCGATTAATTCGTGTTGTGAACGTAAAGTAAACTAACTTATTGTTGATAGGCCTTGGACCAACTTGAGGATGCTTCAAAGCCATATGAGTTCGGACATGTGCTGCTTCGCTACTCGTATAACTGCATTCAGAACACTGATATTGTTTCACATGATAATGGCGTTTAGCATGATTCATTAATGATGATAATGAACGGTTGTTCGGCATCTGTTTATGACAAATCTGGAAAAATGGAACGGAATGAACACTTCATTTATACGTTCCCTTGTTTCGTGCAAGAATAAATTCTCTCGAATGCACTCAGCGAAATGCTTAACAAACGTTTCACATAACTTCTACTTTCATGACAAAACGCACAAAGTTACGTCGTCATGTGTGCGTAACATGTCACTCAACTACCACTCTAAATCTGTTGAATTTGCATCCATTAAAAACAAACGAAAGTCTAAAAACCATATGCCAACTGAAGCATAAAAACTTTATTGAAACAGAGAAACGGAATAGTTAAATTCAAACCTCACAACGTATTGATGATGTGTCATCGTTTTCGATTATTTCAATTTCTCGACTTGAGACGTCTTCACGACTTATCGGTGATATACTACATCGTTCTTCTTTTGGAGCAAGATTTTGAAACTGTGACAGCATGCGAGCTTCTTCTTCATCAGCTACAAGTGTTATAATAATACATCCATTGCCAGGTAAACAACTGATGATTAGGACTGATTTGAAAAAAAAAACGGTGATGAACAGCTCTGTGCAGTTAGTTAGCAGGGCCCTGAGTCATTGAGCAATGCGGTCAACGTCTAGAGCAATCGATTTAAGCGAGAATGAATGAAAACACACAAAATTAGCAGTAAATTTAAACGAAAAATTGAAGCAAACCTGGTATTTCAGGAAAATATTTATGCAGGAAAACATCTAAATTACTCCCAGCTTCTAGAGCCTCGACATTCACTTCCGCTGCTTTTTCTGAGTGTTTCAGAGTGATGTGTAACCGTACCCTCCACTAAAACAACTCATCGGTAATACGAACAATCATTGTTGAAAATGAAGTGTAAGATTTTGAAATTATTGAGATTTTGTCATGAATCTGGATGTTTTTTGCTTTCATTTTCAGAAGGAAACATTAAAAGAATTATCTTATTTTACTTGGGAAGATGAAATGAAGTGTAACGAAATGTTAGCAATGAATAGAATGAAGACGAGACAATGTACTTGGAAATTTCTAGGACGGTTGATGGTCAGCTCGTTATAAGGTGACGATTTGGCAAACAACTCAATGAATGCAACTGATATTTGAAGAGTAAGAATGAAGAGAAAGTACGATTCACAAAACGTTGATCGAACCTGATCGGCATTTTGATAGCCACATTCTTCGCACGAGTAAGGAATACATTCAAGACGATGAACAGTGTTCAAATGAGAACGAAGCGAATCCAGAGAAACTCGTAAACCGCATTCTATACACGTAAATCTTTCGCTCTCATCACAAACGCTTTCTGATGATCGCTCAGCTATACCCGTTCCTTCGACACAATTCTGAAAGTTTCTGCACTATTCTATTACCCACTAATATTACGCTGCACACATAAACGTACTACTGAACGTTGTTGTAGAGGAATGAGTCAAGCATACCTTTGAGTATCCTGGAAAACACTGCTCCATTAACAGATCCCATTGGCTTTGCATCTCTGGTGATAATGCATCGAGTGGCTGACTTAAGTGATCTTTGTGGTTATGTTGCATATGGAGACGTACCTGCATATTTAGTTTGTAGAAGAGAGCATTAAAATTGTTCGTTAAAACAATTCAAATCTTTATACTTCACTATAAATCATCAGCACTCCCATAAATCTTTTGTAAATCATTCGACAATAACTGCGACGTTAGCGTTCGCATTTGTGGAATTATTCACGAGCATTCTAATCCAACCTGAATGCTTCACGATAGCGCTCATAACTCATAGTACCTATAAGCACTTTCTACAGTTAGAATTCAATACTGTAAAGCCTTTATGATACCAAGCCTCATGGCTTCAGTTCTCAATGGTATATGAGACTACCTCTAGGGTGATATCGGCTAATGTGAAATGTTCTGTTATGGAAATATTTTGTAGACAATTTGCATAAGTAAATTTATACGAGAAGATAGGTTGGTATGGTACTGTGATGCATTCGTAAAAGCTAAACACATACATCTAAAACGTTTTACCTAGCCCTGCAATGTCACACATATGCGTTGCTATGACAACTGTAGAATGTACATGTAAGTTTCCTATATGAATCAGATTTTCGTCAGCTGATCAATGACAGATTAATTTATCAAAAATACAATGTTATTGCGAAATTTAAAAAAATACTTCGCGTTAGCATGGAACTCATTTTTAGAAACTTTTGAACGTTTCAACCTATTCAAATGCATTGATAGAGTTATTACTGGATCATACGACTGAGCGCTATCACATATACAAATGTAATGTGCACATGTGTGAACAAATTGAATGTATTTACATGATACAAGAGTCAGTAAGCAAATCCAACTGTCACGTATGCCCAATGTGTTCGTGAGAACTTCATTAGATAACCCCTTATATCCAACTTGCTTTGCAATCAGTCGTTAAATGCGCATTGAAATTCACAATACAATCTCACTGATGGGCATGTTGACGAAAAACACAAGAAAATGTCTGAATCGTTGAGAAAAATCCGCTATCGATATCTCACTAAAAAAGTCGCTGAACCACTGATAAAGCGAAATTTGTCAACTATCGCTGTCGCTATTGCTACTTTGTAATGTTCTTCTTCTTCTTCATCTTCTTCAAAAAAAAAAAAAAACGAGAGGAAAACAACAAAACCGAAGAAAAGTTCACTGCATCGCCACGTAAGTTATAAGTTACTAAGAGTCAAATATCATAATAAGCTGGATGGTAGTAGTGCACTAAAGGCAAACATTCGAACTGTGATTCAACTTCGATCCGCTGGGAAGAGCACGAGTAGAGTGGGTTCGAATTTAGTGCAGTGTAAAACATGTACTTGCATAATTTAATGTTGAGAACGATATGCATTCGTTTGTAGACGAAAACTTAGCGGAAGTCGCTAAACACACGAAAAAGTAGCTAACCAAAGACACTAGCAGGCGCTATCGCTGGAAAATTCCGCTATTTGAATACAACAGTGCGCTATTGCTGAATCGCTGATCCGCTACTAGCGGATCAGCGCATTAGTGCCCATCTCTGCATACTTTCATCACAAACAGTCAGTATCAGCTGACAGTTTGTGATGAGAATTTTCAATTTATACGTAGTCACTGACGACGCAAAGAAAACTGTGAAATGGAAACTTGTTGGGAAGAGTAATCGGTGCTGAATGGCATTATTAAAATTTGGTTTTAATATGACATAATTCATCCTCACATAAAATTGTAAACAAATCCATGTGTGCTTACTAATGAATCCATTCGAAGGATACAAAACAAAACCTTTGCTATTCGTAATGACAAATAGTACGAATAAAATAAATTCGGTAATGAAATGAAATGAAACTCTACCTTGGCCATTTCATTATGCGTATAAACACAGTAGATGCACTGGAATTGCTTCAATGAAGCATGGCGTCTGACGTGATTCGTTAGATTCGATAGTCGACTAGCCATAATCTTATTTTGGCATAGCTGACAAACTGCATATAAGTTCGGATCATCTACAGTGACGGCACGTGATCCACGAGGACGTGCTACAAACGGTATCGGCGAGGGAATATTGCCTGTTGATGACGCACTTGCCAAACAATGTACTGGTGTTGAGCTGGATGGTGCTGGTGAATGTTCCGCATTATTGGGGGCTGTTGCAAGCAGCACTGAATTCGTATCTTGTACCGCTGCTAACGCATCTTCTTCTGTTAAATTCGCATTACCATTCATTAATTCATTCAACTCTCGCATCGAAGCAACGGCTGGTAGAAATGCATTCTCTCGAATTTCATTCACAAATGATACTTCCGGGAAGCCATTATTCAACTAAAAGTGTCACTGTTACTTAACAAGCATTCTTTCGTTATCAGCAGCAGCAGCAGCTTTATAATGCATTCACAACCATTTCTACTGAACAGAATGTGCGAGTTAGCTTCATTTGAAGTAATATAGTTATAAGTTTTGAAACGATTGATTTATTTCTCACGAGCACATTAACGCTCATGCTCAACACTCCTGTTTATGCACTTTCAGTGTCTGCAATTTATTCTACAAATATGCGGTTTCCGTATATTTTTATGCGTGATTCTACATTCAGTTGTCTTACATAGCTACGTAGCACTGCTGCTATTTTAAGAGAAAATAACCGAATTTATAACTGATTGACTGATCGCAATTGCTTCTAAATGGAATCAAAAATTTGTCATGAAACTATGTTCTTGAAATTTCAATAAGTGAATTTTCAATCAATCAACTCAATTGTTAAATCAAGCAATCAGCTACATTATTCTCGTGAAGCTCGCTCTAAAAGGTGCCTTTTGTTGTAACAATACTAACTTTTCTCATTACCACGGACGGATCTTCACGAACTGTCACAGACTAAACGCTCGTTCATACAATTAGAACACCAAAAAAATACGGTATTTGAAATATTTTACCAGCAAGCTGAAGAGCTTGATGATATCGCCACCTTCGGGAATTCGTACAATGGCGAAGTTTGGTAATCCAAGGATATCGTTAGCGGTGTTGACGTGCTTTACGGAAGGTAAAGCCATCCAGATAAGCGTGTCAGTCGTGTCAATGTCAAGCGAGCAAGCAAGTAGAAAGCACAAGCAGCTGCGTGATAGATAGTAGACAAGCTGTGCGTGCGAGGTGTGTTTGTTATGTATATATTTATTGAAATATATTTGTGTTTGTTATGTGTGTATGGTGTGTGCTTGCTGTGTTCTGTTCTGTTGATGGGAAGATGGTCGTGCGGCGATGCCTGCCTGCGTTTTGCTTGCCTGTTTGCTAGATGCCTACCCGCCTGCGTGCCTGCTAACGTTTGCATTCTGCAATCAGTGAGCGCGACGAGAAGAGATATAAAGAGATGAGAGGGGATGCGAGAATGGAGCGGTCGTTATCATCCTACTCGAACACGGAATCGATTTGCACATGAGCAAGCAGGCGGGCAAGTAAAGTTGTCGTTGTTGGTTGGCATGCACTGGTAATTCATCATCATCCGATGGGTAGGTAGTAGGCATATTGCTGGTGATGAGTCGAACTTGCCGAATGGAAGTAAGTGATTTGTTGAGGGTCGATTATGTGAATGGTTGAACGATTGCAGCATGCGCTGTGAACGATTCAATTCTGTTGTTCACTTTCAGAATTTTTTCATTCGTTTCACTTTCACCAGCAATCGGCAAGCACTGCCTTCCTTATGCCGTCCACAAACACCACTTCCGTCGTAAATCTAGCATACGTCTTGCTGGTGTAGGTTTGAGCACAAAACTCAAAACTAATCTATCTATAACACCCCTAACCTAATGCAGCAGCATTTGCACCGTTGTGTTACTATTCAGCGCACTAGCATAATTCACCTATCTTTTTCGTTAACCGTCAAGCATGCAAGTAGATAAATCACTGATCATTGCAAGTAAGTTTCTTAGATGCGATCTTTCGTCGCAGCTTAAATGCGATCGCAATGAATCACTAGATGAACAGTACGCACACAAAAACTAGCTTATTTTTTAATCATTCATTTATTTAGGCATTTTTTCTTTGTCTATAGATCTATTTCACATCTATCCATCATTATCATTATTATTTGTTATTATCAATTAATTTATTATTAAGTGATTTTTTATTATTAATCAATTAATTAATAATAATTAATATTATTACTATCATTGTTATTATTATTATCAATTATACGAAAATAAATTATTACGCGCATCTCATCGCCCATTATGGAATGTTATGCAGTGATGATGATCACGACTATGATTTTGATTAGGATAAAGCTGGATTTTCGATTCATTTCAGTCCGCAACGAAGTTTGTTACAAGACTGTGCCAGAGTTTGCATTTGTGATTTGCTGCAAGTTGAATGAAAATGAAAGTATGGATGTGGTGCAGTTCATTGCAGATAAGATGCTATGTAGAAAGGTCTTGTTTTAAGATAGAGATCTCAACCGCGTGCTGATCAATTCAGTACAGTCATAGCAGTTTGTACGACGAACATCGTTAAAAGTCTTGTGAGAATGGCGCTGTTATCAAATGAAATCATCATGTGCCACCTACCAGATTATTATTTATAATAATAATAAAGCATTATAGAAATAAGCAGAGGCATCCTTTAGTATCGTGCATTAGTTCTCCAACTGGTTACTTGAGGCTATATATATCAGAATCTCACCATTTATAATCTTTCGTTACCATTTCGCCATTGTTTGCTCTGTAAGAACGGTCTGTAATTTAAAAAGGAAAACGGTTAATAATGCTTCCTAGGTACGAAGGCTCTATGAACCAATTAATACAGCTAGGCGAATGCACCCGAAGAATAATATCTCACTTGCGACAGTACATCATAGGATAGTATTCTTCACAGACTGTACGTAATTTGATAGCATGGGCCAATCCCATAGTTTGATGAGTAATTTTGATTGCAGCTTTTTTTTGTATGTACGATGCTGACCACTGATATTCAGGTCGTACAGCATATTTAGACAGCACAGCTTTTTTGAACCTCACGAAGATGCAAATGTAAGAAAAACGCGCTCTAAATGCGAGGACAATTCTAAAGGCCGTAACAACATACATGGAAGGAATCATTCTGGCATCAGGCAGCCGCAATATTAATTTATATAAACACTAAGAGTTTTATATATTACAAAGAAGAGACGAATAATCACGATGAAACTGTATTTATGCGCATGATTTTTACAAACTATCACATTCGAGCACAAAAAAGCACCACAATATGATCATAATGAAGTTTGTTACTGAAATGCAATATTAAATGTTCAAATGAGCATGCTGTGTTGACACTAATAAAGCACACTAGATACAATTCAACGAGCGTTAAAGCGGTTATTATTGGTTCATACTACACTATAATATCATATATAGAAACAATTAATCACAACGATTTGAACATTTTGGCGCGTCGAAAATTTAAATCAAAAAGGTTGCATAAAATTATTGTAATCAAACCAGTTTAAAAAAAGTAACGGCACATTAACGTCATGCCCAAAGGAGAACGATGAGAATCACGAAGTAATTTTAAAATCATGCTCAAGATTCTATTGCAATGAGCATTATTTTCGATAACTTCTTTTCGATCAAAGAAAAACAGTTTCGTTGAAGTCAGCATGATAATACCATTATGCATAATCTCGAACAATTTTGTACATTAACTCGTAATGTGCAATATATCATTCAACAATACATCCAGATAATTCATTCTCCATAAATACTACTTCCAGGTTGAACAGTGACCAAGTGAGGAGCATAAAAATGCACGTGATCGTTCGTTATCACACGATTTATCATCTTCTCAGAAGTGGAGAGTGAAAGCATCTGATTAAAGAGTGGAATCTTTTTAGATTCGTGAGCTACGAGAAAAATAACAAACACACAGGCACATGAGTAAAGAAAATGTTTAGGAACGTTATTTAGCGTAAAGCGCTTCAAATGCATCAAATATCACATATATACACATAACGAGATATTTATAAAACCTCGACAATAGTTTTTGGCGAGAAGAACAGTTAGAGTGACTGGAAAGGAAGAAGGCATTTGCAGAACATTTTATACGAACAGAAACAAACTGAGGAGTGTTGTACGATTCAATTTGAGCAGAAGATCGCTCCAAATTCTCAAATGGAACGAAATGGTGCAAGATCACGGCATATAACGGGCACGTGAAAATTCTTTATAAGAAAGGGCGATAAAGATCGCTATCGGAACAGGGGAATTCCCGACGTTTTTATGTAACATAAACACATACATATAGTCGAATGAAACATCTGAAGCGTTATCTCAATAATACAAGCACCGTGAAGCGTGCCTAGTTAGATTTCCTATTCAATAGTGCATCTGAGAGAACGCAATTATTATTACCATTATAATTGTAACCAATCTGCAATACCTCTGCAAAAAAACGAAAAACAAATTTTAGCGAATAAGAGATAGTTCGACACAGAAATCAACTATAGATGATACGGCTCGTTGTGATTCAATTTATTGTGCCTATTCTGACTCAACGCTGAGGTATTGATATGTGGAAGCATAAAATCGAACGACTCTGGATTGCACAGAAAGGAATGAATGCATTAAAAACGTTATATTCAGAAGTTTCCGAATTTCAAGTAGCATATCATTCTCATTCTAATCCGCAGCCAATGCAAAATGATAAGTGCATTCAAACTCCATATGAACAAGGAACGAAAAATGTCGGGCACAACCTAATAGGTGCATCGTGGAATTGTATAAACAGAATTGAAATGAGGATAAATAACTAAAAATAAAACTAGATGATATTTTTGTAACAATAAAAACATTCAACAATGAAGTGAAGGGGCATTATATGAACAAACAAACTGTGTTGTGACGAGATGAATGAAAATTGCAGAAAAATTGACTATGCGACTGATTGAAAGGATTAAAAACTAGGCGATATCGAACTCATCGATCGATGATTGTATAGAAAAACGCTAGCCCAGCTTCACGAAACACCGTTAAATCGTCTTGAAGCTTCTCTTCATTATCTGCGCTCAAATGAATCGATTCGACTGTACACATATACATATACATACTATATTATAGAATGCATGGAGACAGGAAATATTCCTCAGAAATAAATAACATCAAAATCAATATATTAAATACTCTAGACGAAACTATAATTTCGGAGCAAAGCAACGAAATTCGATTGGAATAATGGCGATGATGAATAACGAATGAAATTATGGAAATTGAACTTGTTTAAATGAGATAGAAACAAAACTGAGCATACATATTAACTGTAGCAAAAGATATTTAAAAGAATGTTGTTCACGAAGTGGATATGTGAATACGAATGTTTTATTGGAAATTGATAGCTCAGTTTCATTTTTTTTTTGGAATATTCAGTTCAAACAAACGTTAAAACAATACATCATACGATATATGCTTATCAAAAACATATAACTTAGCACCAATGAAGCGATTTCGCTACGTCTACGTTTCTTAGAATCGTGATTTCACACAATAAGGGTTAGGCAACAAATTCGAACGAAATATTGTCTCATCGAATGACCCTTATAATTATTCAGAATGAGACAGAACCGCTAAATAATAAGCCGTTTGGAAGTGCATTATCGAGGAGTAATTTTGAAGCAATGATTTAATGAAGCATCATCATATGTTAATAAAGCAGTATTTGACTGTTCAATATAACAGTGGAGTAAACCTTTAAAATGTTTCGAAACTGATTGAATTTCAAGGCATCGAAAGTTATAATCAAAGACAGCATTACATGTGGATTTATCGGCAATGAATTGGCAAATTTAAAATTTTCGGTTATTTCACTCAGTGACTCCAAAAATAATGTTTGAGGTAATTAGCAACTGAGGACAACTTCTAATTGAGGCACGTAGCGAAAGCGTTTAAAAGCGCGAACACTGGTTGAAAAGAGAATATTACCGAACATGAACGTAGAACGAAAACGATTAACCAACGACGAATATATGATTCTTTGGGAACATTGTTGGGAATGTGCATCGGGATGCATTGATAACTTGAATGGAATAACTAAGTAAACATACTCATGGTAATGATTATAACAATAATAACAGAAGCAGTACAACGAACTGAGATAATAACAATGATTTAATGAAACAGCACAGTGGATGATCAATTCCTGTGATCACCAAATATAAAATGACCGGATGCATATAAGAAACGCATGTATCAATTGAACAGCTAGACAATTCAATCCCAGTAAAATCAACAACGTCACAAACAAGCGCACAAACCACTTTCATTTTGAGATCTACACATGCATTCGCATTTTACCATTACTAATCCAGTTTCATGCATTTCCTAACACTTATATGATTGGTTTCGATCGATTTCACCGATGATCTCATAAAATTAACATCCGTGTCTATCTGCTCACTGAAACAATACTTCTTTAACCGACAGCAACAATGTGAGGCTTATGGAAGGAAGACGCACCGGTTGAATAAGTGCAATTAGAATCAAAACAAAAACAATAGATAAAAACAGTTGCAATAATACTGCAAGAAATTTAATGAGTAAGGGAAAAACGAAACTGGTATTGAATGTGGCACTAATTTAAAAACTGCAGTTACAAGCGAAAGGTGATTACTAAAAAATGAGTGGATGAAAAAAACAATGATGATAATAATGACAAAAGAAACAAGCACCACGACGAATCGATGAAGCATTCAATCGATGAGTTAACGAATCCGACAGCGAGACATATATTCGAGGCGAATGCGTATGAGGCAAGATGCTCGAAGTTTGAAATGGTTTAAGGACAAAAGACAGGCATAACCTCTGCAAGCAATCTAACCAATGATATCAGTATCAGTAATCATTTGGTTACATAACGGTTGAATGATACCCATTGTGTCATCCGTTGGTGATGGTAACATCATATCCAACCATTCCATATTCATTGACTACAAAACAATTACTTTTAATTCAATTACATAACCAAATTGAACACGTTAAAATTCGAATCAACAAAAACATACCTGATCAGTGAGTTGGTTCGACTCGAAACAACAGCCCATCATCGAGTCGCTGTGCTCAGCACTATCACGACTATCCATGTCATCATTCAGCTGATTAACCTTCAATAATTATATTATCATTATGTGATTAAAAGAATAAATAGATGCAGCACCTCATCATGAGCATACTGAATGCATGTCTCATCATACGAAAGATTCGATTGCGCGTGTTGCATATTATCATTATCAAACCATTCTCCATCCAGTAGTGTTGTCAATTCATTCGATTCATCACATTCCGTACTCAACCCAAAATCATTTCCTTCCACACATCTTCCATCCGCTGTTGTCGCTAAAATGAAAAGTTTCATAAATAGTTAATACGAAATGATTCTGTTTCGTTTACAGCAAACAATTCAAAACAATAACAATGAACAGTATTTAGAAGTAAACACACCTTGATCGTCACGTAAAACGTCCATGAGATCATCGAATGCCTGGTTTTTGGAATACTGCACTGGACATTGAGCGTTAGTGGTACCGTCTGTCACTACCGTCACCACAGCCCCTTCCTCAAGCACCTCCACTCGTTCCTCATATTCATCCACATTTGTCGTCGTGCATTCTCCTCCCCCCGGATGTACCACTTGATGATCATTTACAAAGAATGCTGACGAACAACTTTGCGCTGTCGGCTACAATTCAAGGCGATACAATCTCGAATAATTTTATTCAAATGATAAATAACAATAAAAGCAATCAACTCACAATGAAGGGATCTGTATAATGGGCACCATTTTCCAATCCATTACCACACATTTCAGTAGTAGATTGACAAGCAGTTGCATCACTGAAGAGCACTTGTTGCTGTTGAGATTCAGGTTCATTCGACTGGCACTGTGAGGTGTTCTCATGTGTACTGTACATATCGGCGGTAATCTCTTCTGAAGCACTACATCCTACTGTCTCAACGTCTTCATCCGACTTCTTTTCTGCAGCAGCAGTAGTATCACTCAATAATAAAGCACGAGAAGCATCTTCCAACACTTTTCGAAATATCTCTTCCATATCAACTGGGGCACTTGATGTTTCGTTCTCTTTACATTCGCATGATGAATCCACTTTTGACGCGGCACTTCTGAAACTAATTATTTATCGAGCAGTCACTAGTTATTCCTTTCGACAAGCATTAATTATTGGGTTGGTGCATGATCAAATTCAATTTAATCAAATTCAATCAATAGATTTATGAAAATTTTGCCGAATAATATCCTTCCTATTCAACTGCTGAGGAATTCACCATTTCATGCATCCCAAAGAAGTAGTGGGTGCTCACTGAGTTAAAGAACACTTGTTACTGTTGTGATTCAGATTCTCTTTATTGAAAACACTCCTATTTTCAAGGTTACCATTTATTTTTACATCTTAATGGCTTATTTCAAATTCCCATTTTTGAATTTTCCTTCTTTTTCTAAACCAAAAAAACATCATCATAAGCTACATCCTTAAGTAATAGCTATCGATGCAGCTTTTGTACATAGGAAAATCAAAAAATATGAAATGTACAATAGAACTAGCTGAAATTTGATAGCATAAAGCAAACGTACCGACTGGTGACGGTCTTCTTTTTGTTTTTTGGTTTCAGTTGACCACTTGAGAAAGTGGCATTATTCGTGTCTTCGTCGACGTCATTACTGATATCAATGGATGAGGAATGTTGTTTTATGGAGTTCGCATCACTTGCGGTTGCATCTTCGTTCAATACAAGTTGATCATTTTCACACCTGTTTTGCAACTCAGCAGTATTACAACAAGTCATTATTTGCTGCTGTTGTTGTTGTTGTTGTTGCTGTTGTTGCTGATTAACCACATCCTCAGTCGCTTCATTCGACGTCACATTCACACACTCTCCATTTGATACCACTATTGCTGTACCGTTGGATGTCTGAATATAATTTCATTCATACATCAGAATGGCAGCATTCATCGACAAAATTTTATTGAAATGAGAATGACCTGTCGCCCTCTCTCCAATTGGTATCTTCTAAGCAGCTGTACGATAAGGAGTGCAGTTCGTGCATCTTGTTTGATCAACCTTACAATATCTTGAACTGCCTGCTCTACATGCAGTTCTTCCTGAAGCTTTTGTTCGGTGGTCGTCAGTTTCTGTTGTTCCACCATATATTCCTTAATAAATACTTTATTTATTAGGAATCATGAAATGAAAGATTAATTGTTTAATGTTCAGTTAGATGGAAGAGACCTACCTGCATCTGTTGTTGTTGAAGTTTATGCTGAAGAAACAACTGAATATGAAATTTGTTGAGATGTCGTATGTCAAGTTGATTCAACCAAACATCTGCTTGTGACTGTTGACTGTCATCTTTCTGCTGCGCACATTCTTGCCGTTTGCTCTGCTAAAAACCATTCAACTTTTCAGTTTCAATATTACACAGTATTATCACACTCTAAATCAGTGGTTCTCAACCTTTTTTCCCTCCACACCCTTCAAAAAATTTTAAGATGTCCTCGCACTTCTTTCAACATCCACTACAGTGTGTGTCTGTAGAGTAGCTAAGTGCATTACGTTCTAGTCTTTTCAAAAATATATGTTAAAGTCCACCCTCGCTTACTTTACGCACATGAATGCACTGAAATACGTTCTCGTCTACTTTAATGCATAAAAACAGGGTTTCTCAGGCGAGAATGTTCACACCTCGTACCCATCGGAGGTGCGAGCACTCCCGCTTGAGAAACCCTGCTCTAAATCAATCCAAAATTAATTGAAACCTGAGCTCTCTTCGCAGCTAAAATCACTTGTTGCTGATGTTTTAGTTGTTGTTGTGAACGGTGTAATTCCTTTTGCAATTCTTCAATCTTGCGCTGTTGGAAACGTAACATTTCCTCGTGTATTGAAAGTGTTGTTGCAGATAATCTACGAATAATTTTTTCGTTTAGTCATCGTATATTGACGGTTCAAAGTAATTTTATTTCATTTTGAGGCAACGCTTCCAGATTTGACAAATTTACGAAACTTACAATGCATTAGTGTCATTCGGATCGATAAGCATAGGATGAATTGCTTGAGAGTGATTTGATGATGACGTTGTTGATGAAGATGATGAAGATAATGTTGATGATGAATCGATTTTAGCTGGAGGTGAAGGCAAATTCGGTGAGCTGCCCAGTGCAGAATCACCGATGACTGGAGAAGACCCGGATGGAGGAGGGACTGCAGCATGCATTGGTGAACATTGAGCACACTGAGCCATTGCTCCTGTCATTGTTGTTGCTGCCCCAACTTGGATCACATCTTCCTGAACAAACCGGTTGTGACGAAACTCCCCGTCAGATCAGCGAATCTTTCTAATTTGCTCCTTTCTATTCGTTATTCACCTTTTCAAGCAACACTCTTACTCTTGTTCTCAAGTTGAATGCGTCTTATAAAACAACGATTCGATTACAATGCACAAAGATTATTTCAATAGAGAGTGCCCAAAAGCAAAAAGTACCAATCAAATAAATCATCCATCTTAATACAGTAACTTTATAGATACAACATAATTGAAAGATAAAAATCGACGTGATCAAATCAAAAAAGAAGGATAGTGAACCCGACCTGTTGTTGTGGCTGCTGTAATTGTGCTTTAGAGCTGACCACATATTGTGTTGTCAAATATTGTAATGAATCAATATTATTATCACTATTACCATTATTAATACTATTACAATTGTTATTATTATTACTATTATTATTATTATTTAAACTATTACTACTGCCATTGTTTGGATGAGTAATGAAACATGTTCTTGATGGAGGAGATGATGAATTGGATGCTATATGCGCGTTTGCAATCAATTGTCCAGATGAAGAAAGCTGCAGAGGTTGAGTAAGAATTTGAACTGTTTGGGTTGGTATCAGTTGTGTAGAATTTTGGGCACTCATTGGTAGCGATGCGCTATTATTATTGTTATTGTGGAAATGAGTGGTTAATTGGGAGTGTTGCGATTGAAGAGGTGTAATGATGGATGATGACGAAGAGGATAGACTACAGCAGGATGTGGTACGTAATGACTGATTCGAAGATGACTGCTGTTGTTGTGGTTGATTAGGAGTTAGCAAATCTGGTGAAGTGCCGTTCGGTAGATTCGTTATGAGACATTGTTGTTGGACGTTATTATCGTCGATTATTGGTGTTGTTGCGGATGAGACGGGGCATGAGCCACTTGAGGTTTTATTTGGTGCAGTGCTCATTGCTGCATTTGCATGCGAATTTGAGTCATTTGACGAAGTGGCTTGAACCAATGTGAACTGCAACAGTTCAGACATTTGATTGATTAGCCATTGCATATATGCCCTGACATTGTGCCGGGATTTGGGCTTGTTCCTAATTTTTGGCTGAACATTTTACAATCGACTTTTTTTTATAATGGCAAAATGAGCTGGATACACAACCCAATGGGAGAAACAAGAAACATTATTTACGAAAGATAAAAATTGGCTAACATAAAATGCTGAGCGAATATTTTAACATTCCCTTGAGTAAAATAGAGGAATAGTTCGCTGAATGTTTGCAGGAAATGTGAAGTAATGCAAAGTAATAGGAAAGAAATCGATTGAAAAATACCTGTCCACCAGAACCAAGCTGTGCAAAGCTAAACGTTGGTTCATTATGTAACGGAGATGTTGTCGGATGGGATATCGAAATGAGCTGAGGCTGATTATTATTACTGTTGTTAGCATTGATAATTGGATTATTATTACTATTATTATTATTATTACTGCGATCAACATTATCGTAGTGATTGATTGTAGACGCACTGGGTGCATGTTGTTGCTGGATATCACAAATGCAGTCTGAGGAGACACGACAGTATTGTACATTACTTGGTACACTTGCCATTGCTACAATCGATCCATTCGAATCGAGTAACTTAAATATACATAATGAAAATGAACAAATGCATTCATGTAACAATAATTCAAAGGTGAAAAAAAACATTGCTTACATGCAGTAACTGAGGGTGTTGTTGCGATACACCGGGTACATGTAGAAGAAGAGGTTGAATCTGCTGTGTGTTGATTTGAGCTTGGGACTGTGAGGATGCAGATGAGACATTATGTCGGATATAATCATTGATGACATTACTTATTGGTGGTAAACGATTGCTATGACATACGGCTGTCGTCGAACCGTTCGACCATTCAGTTGACGGAGTTGCGCTTGTGCTGGCTGTATTCACCTGGTTCTCATCTGCTGCTGAATTTGTCGATAATATAGCTTCTTCGAATGGTTTCAAACGCTCAACAAGTTGCGGTTTTGCGCCAGAAACTGGCAACTGACGCTTCTTGCATTCATTCTTGAGATCTTGAACCCGATAATCCGATAACTTCATTTTTGGTTTATCACCTGCAGCTATTGCTGAATTTGATATTACTCCTACTGTTGCCCTTGTGATCGTCGTCGAATTAGTTGGCGACAATTCATTTGATGCATTAGTAATATTGTTAGCATCAAATGATTGTTCAACAGTTGAATGATCACAAACGAGTGCTCGTGAATCGTTGTTATCCAACGGACTGTTATTATTATATTCACCATTCAAATTCCTATTCCCTATCGTCTGCAGCATTTGCGTTGACGTATCATTCACTGAACAACATCCGTCATTCGATGAATTACGCATCTGTCCTTCCTGAACACTCGAAAAATGAAGTTCTGAAGTTGAGCACTGCAAAGAGCATAAATTTAAACGTCCGTTAACAATCCATTTATCACAAGTGAATTTAATATCTCAAAAAAGAACGAACGAATTTATTGTGAATACAGCCAATAAATAGTCAACACCAGCAATATAAAATATAACATATAGGATGTGCGAAGAACTGATGTTTCATGCTGTACCTGTGAGGTATTGCTATTATTATTACGAGCTTCTTCCACTTCTTTTTGCCACTGTAAAAAAAGTTGTTGTTGTTGCAGCAATAGATCATAGCTACTCTGCACTTCTTTTGAATCGCCATCCTATAAAAGGCATCATTTCTTAAAATACTTATTATCATCTATTTTTCATTAGTTATTCAAAAGTGCAAATCATACCGATTTACAATCAGTCGCTGATTCACTCACTAGCGGCAAAACGTTTTGTGTAGAAGTGCTCTCGGTACGCCATGAAGTTACCTGAAAAATGATGTCCAAATATTATTTATTCCATGCACTGATCCATGACAGTTATATCGACTTTCCATAGTTATTTTGATGAGTAGCCTCAACTATTCAGAAGTGATGGTAAAAACACGATAATTTCAAGGCTAAATGAAAATGCAGACTGAATGCAATGCACCTTAGGTGATGTGATACTCTTAAGGCTCGATCTCGTTGAGCTGGGGGACGGTATGGTTTGTTGATAAGGCGTTCGACATTGATGCGTTTTCTTACGTATTTTCGATTTCACACTGCACGGATTTGACGAAGATTTCGATGTGGAACTCGGTGAAAATGAGGACAAGTTCGATATAATTTCCATCTCTTCAATACATTCAATCGTTATTATGACGAATACGTCAGCAACGTCCGAATTATTCGATGTCACGAAAAAAGTTTGAAAAGGCATCTTCATGAGTGAACAAAACTGACCTGAACATGGAGAGTGCTGAACGCGACAATCTCTCTCAGGAAAATCAGATGTTTTCGTGAAAAGAACACGACCCTCTGAAAAAGAAAACTCATTGTGAATTTCATTAAATGCTGAATATTGTCTTTTGATTCCTTTCATAAAAGATTTTAGAGAATGTGACATCATATTGTATACATGAAAGAGAAACCTTGGATGGCTTGTTCTAATTCGGCATCAGCTTGGAGAATCTTTTTTGTCACTAATTCGAGCGGTCCTGGACGATGTTGCAATTTCTTATTCAGGCTATCTTTCAATTTACAGCGTTTGAGCACCTCAGCTTTCTTTTGGATCAAGGAATCGGCACTTGACGCTAAACATTCTTGCATAATACCACATATATATATATACATACTATGAACATATTTCATAAGAAACAAACACATTTCCAAATAACTCATCATGGCAAATTGATATATCACATCAAATAATACTGGTCAACAGGTAAAATGATTCTGAGACAAGAATAATAATTTTTAAGATAATTTTAAGTCACTGATAATGGGAATTAGTTATGAAGATACACGTACATGTCAGAACAAATTCCAACAGACTTGCGGTATTAACAAGCCGTTAGTTCCTGCGGGCTATGCACCACATATGAAAAAAACCTATGAGAATATACAGTGTATAATTCAGACAGAAAATATGATGAACATCAAGGGAACACTTAGAGATTGTTGCTACTGTGATGGGTTTACAGGATGGATACAGCAAACACAGTTGCTTCCTATTTCAAAGGGCATCCGTGCAAGTGATTCCCACTAATTTAGGAAAAAGTGGCCACCTCTCCACTGGAGCTTAGAAGAAAAATACTGCTACCACAGCTGCAGATA
The DNA here is from genome assembly GCA_035041965.1 of Anisakis pegreffii. Lineage (NCBI taxonomy): Eukaryota > Metazoa > Nematoda > Chromadorea > Rhabditida > Anisakidae > Anisakis > Anisakis pegreffii. Next base: position 144,564 of record JAPYMA010001288.1, on the reverse strand, counting down.
AAATTGAGGCTTATGAAGAATTTCGTAAAAACTAGGGATAACTCCCGTCAAGGATTCAAGTATCTAATAGTAAGAAAATTCCCCTCACTGAGCGATGCTAAACTATTATAAATGAAGGAATTTTTATCAGTCCACAGATTCGTGAGCTTCTTAAACATGGCGACCTTGAATAGGCCTTCAAGGGGAGGAGAAAGGTATTGGGAAGCATTCAAGTTAGTGGCAAAGGAATTTCTCAGAAACCGAAGGGAAGAAAGCTATGAAGACTTGATCTAAAACCTGATCAAGGCTTACAAGAACTTGGCTTTTAAAATGTCAATCAAAATCCACTTTTTCGACTCACACTCAGACTTTTCCACTGCACTGTGATGAAGTCAGTGAAAAGTTTCACCAAGATATTTCAATCATGGAAAAACTGTACCAAGATAAATGGAGCACAACCATGCCTGTTGGTCATTGCCAAGTGTGTTTCCTCAGCCGAATATGAGTATCAAGCAAAAAGAAAGGGAATAGATAAGGAATGAAACATAGCACAACGTAGACAGTAACGAAAGACTCAAATATTACATGTTTCGTGTATCTTTATAACTATAGCCAATAAGCCATTTTTGAGGTGATATTTGAATTCAGAGCATGAAATTACATCAGAATTAACTAATCATATTTAAGAAGCACACAAATTTTCAAAATTTATTGACCAGTTTAATAGTCGTTCATTAAGAGCAAACCTCTGCACGATTACATTCTATGAAGTGAATATTACGCAACTTTTGAATATTAACAATTCTTGAATACACCAAACTAACGAGGTGTACATCTACTATCAAATATAACGGGTGGAAGTACCAGAAAGCAAAATGTGTTGTGTGACGAGCTTTTGCTTGCAAGGTCTTTGCTCGATCTTGCGTTTTAGCGCCTCCTTTTCGTTTGCTCGCAACAGTCCACTTCTCGGTGCATCACCGCCTTCAGCTAGAAACTCGAAATGTTTTCATCAATAAAGTCAACTTGGATTAAATTACACACACATCCCGTCTTTGTACGATCCTACCATATATACGTCCTTCATCAAAATTAATTTTTTTCTGCTAATAAATGACGAATATTAAGCAATAGTCAACTAATAACAACAGCGTTTCATGTAAACTATTGAATAAAACCTTGAGTTTAGAGCAAAACTCGTCATCTCAAGTGAGGTGACTGTGCTAGCAGAGTTTAATAAGTACATATTCTATTATACGTATAGTGCAACAACAAAATCAGTCAGTGATATTCCATTCCAAAAACAACGAAGATGACAGAAATGATAAGAACGGATGTCATTCTGCAACTGTCTATCGAATGATTCTGAATCATTCACCTAGCATATCTCAGTGAAAACGAAGAGGAACAATTCAGCGTTAAGTTGATGATCCATGAGTGATCGCTCTAAAAATCACTTAACGGCGTCAGTTCCTTTTCACTTTTTTCTTTATCTATGATATAATATCTCGGAGTCGAGTCTAGATCCATTCGCCCACACCGCTTCATTTTTCGTTAATGAGGAACAAACGGGAATGTGATCACATTTTTTGTTTCCCGTCTTTCGATCCCTTCATCATTACGATCATAAACAAGACCACACCAAATTTATCATCACTTTTTGGTGTTTATTATGACAGAAGGACAACGAAATGAGGAAACTTAAACTCAGAATAACAAGCAAAAGATATGTGAACGAATGAAGACACATCATTCTAACTAATGGGTGCAAATAAAATGAACAATGATCGTCAATTTTTTGATTCATGACGAGCGGTTGAGGTCAAGAGGATAACTGAGGGTATAAACTAACTTGCTGATAAATTTCAATTTCAATTTTCACTGACAAATGCTTTTTAATTGCTTTTCGTTGTCAATTGCTGAGGTTTACATTCTTCCTGCAGTTGATAAGCAAAGCTCTAAAAATACTTGTTTCAGAAAATTAATTTCTTTCAAGCCACTGAGAATTTTCCGGACCGGTTTTCGATTTGATTTTGACGTTATGCGTGAAAATAGTGAAGTGGGAGGGGGAGGGGGAAGGAGAAGGAAATGACGATCTGCCAGACCACCGATAATGGTGCTTTCAAGCGGGGAGCTTTGAAGACACAATGAATGTCGTTGTTCGATGACACGAACACAAAAAATTATCAGAAGTAATTGGAAAATGCAACAAAATACGACTGCTGGAAAGGCAAAATAGAAATGAAACGTTCTGTGGATGACGTGAATCAATGATGTTAACAGAAGGGGGCAATGAGTGAGTACTTTAGAAGCAAGTAATTAAAGACACACGAAACGGTAAATTAATCCTGCTTCTGGGGTTGTATACTTTGATATGAATCTACACCGCAACGGATGAAAAGAATCAAAGTGAGAAATTTTCACTCGATTATTGTTCTTCGATGATTTTGAATTATCGATCCCATTGTACCGCCATTATTTAGAGGAAAACACGAGACGAGGCAAAAGCAAATTTTTCGTGAACGACAAAAGAACCCTCGAAGAATTTCATTTTTAGTTTCGTGACTTTCTACATTAATAAACGCATAATAAAATATAATTACGTTGTTGGTGGTCTGGCACTTCGAGAATGGTTGAGCTTTTCTGAGCGTTTTGTTTTTGGATCGTGCAAAGCATATTTATTAAATGCTTACGAAATTTTGTTGATATGCACAATATACCAATTATACCTACTTATTCATACAGACAGTGGCATAAACAGAAATATCCTTCGGAAAGAGAAGAGATGAAGGATATGCAATCAACTTGGGTATGAAGTTCGTGATTTTGGAATTTTTTGTAGTCCTGAATCACTTGGGTCTCAATCATACGGTCTAATTACAAGCTCACAGCTTTACCCCGTGGACAATTTCGAGTTTAGGCTAATTGCGTCTCACCGCAATGTTTCACATTTGAGTTAGCACAAGCCTTCCTCGATTAGAATCAAACGACACAATAATATTAACTGAAAAGTTTAAAAAATATCCTGCACTCGGATAAGAACAACTGTCTTCGTTGAATCTACAATTTTTTTTTCAAGGCTTTTCGTTCTTCTTGTTTTCGTCAGAGAAATAAATACATATTTCAAACTGATTACGTGATTTCGTTGGATTGTCAGTGACACCACTGAATATGATTAGTAGTTTAGCACAGTGGCACACCACTCGGTTTCGAGCAAAACATATATTCGCTCATGTTTTGCTCGAAACCGAACGGTTGTTACCCAGTGGAAGGAATCATGCGAATATTTCTAATTCTTTATTACAGGAACCACAGAAAGGATTAATAGCATCGAACGAAATTCTAGTTCGATTTGGATCCGATTGAATCGACTGCTCAACATTTCCACACTCACAATTCCTATCGAAACTGATCGCATTTTTCAGACCAAAAATCGGTCGAACAATTAATGTTCGCCATTACTAACGATTAATGCAAAATATCGAACGTTGTTTATTATTGATGCCGTTGGACGCAAGTTCAATCAATCGCGCGGAGTCTCAATTTGGACCCCCATTGGGTAATGTTCGAGAGTTGCCCTACACCTCTATGCTCGTTAAATTAGAACTTCATGAAGTCGGATGATTCCTTTTACTAATGTCTTTAGCGGCGAGGAAAATAAGGAAGGAGGAATGTGATATTCATGATGACACCGAATCATAAACCTATAACTGGTGAATGAATAAATCATAAGATATTATGATGAGTATTACTATTATTCTGACTAAAACTTATTATTGTTACCAATGTTGTTAGTTTTCATATTAAAACCATTATTAAAACGGATGAAAAAGAAGAAAAGATGGAAACAACACATGAATACAAATGTTTGGGAAGAAATTTGTTTGCAAAATGCGTGCAGTTTGGCGCTGAGGTGCAATATGCGTTGAAAAGAGATTTCTGGCTGAATAAGAAACAGTTGGTTGTATGCCGACATGTTCATGGTGCTGGAACACGTCTGTTCTTTTAAGTGGTGAGAAAGCAGGCCTAAAACGCTATTTGCAACTTTATGCTTATTGTAGCAGTGAATGTCAGGTTTGTCGAATTCACCGACATCCTCAACGGGAAGAACATTAAGATTCTTTTCGAGCTATTCATGAGCTTTGATAAGTTTAACAGCATTCAAAATCACGCGAGCTTCACTGCAATCGAACCATAGTAAAGGCATTAAAAACTTAGAAAATCTAATAAACCCTTTAGAGATCGACGTTCGCATCTACGGAACATGATTTTAAGCGTTCATGAAAACTGAACCAAAGCACCTATTCAGAGAACCTTTCATCAGTGGCGTAGTCAAGGATGGAGTGAAGGAGGGTACTCGCCCCTCCCTTGAAGGTAGAGGAAAAGGGAAAAAGAATACGGAAAGAGAAGGTAAAAATGGAGAAGAGGAGAAGGAAGAGGAAAGAAGATGGAAAAAAAGATAGGAGGAGTGCAGAAGGAAGAAAACATAAACGTAGAAAAATCCACTCCAAAATTTATTTATTCTTTTGTAACAGATCATTTTACGCCCCCCCCTCCTCCCTCTCAACAAAACCCTGTTTACGCCACGACCTTTCAGATACAGACTGCTAGTTTCGGGGTTATATGTTAGATAATAGGTCATTTATAATGAATTCAAGATAGATAAATTTACATTTTTTCCTCAACAAATTTTAAAGCAACAAATAAAGCTGTTGAATTCAATAATTTGCTCAAATTTCTTATAGTTATGTGAAAGATAGTCTGAATATCCGGTGTTGGCACTTAAGATGATGAAATTATATATAACGGACAACTTATTCAGCTTTTATTTTCACCTTCCAAAATGGGAACGCTGGATTTCTAGGGTAGTAAACAAGTACAGCTTTTGTCCACCTTTGCTTGAATCGCTCGCGCAAAACCTTTTTTATCAAATTTTGATTCGCTTCCGAATAACAGATAACTGTCGGGAGGAGAATTTTTTGTCGAAGTTAATCCCGTCGGGCAGGAAAGGGGGGGGTTGAAAACGAGCATAAAGTCGGGGAACAAATTGTCAGAAAACAGCTCGTTATCTGAGCTCTAGTCCTCGACGAACGCTGAGTATAGAGCATAACCAAAGTGAAATCATGATTCACGACTACAGTCCGTTCCCAAAATTTGATTTCAATTTAAACCACAGCATTTTTCAACCTTAGCAAGTGAAAAACATACTTTGGTTTGCAGCCAACCCAGTCGTTGATACTGTAAGCTTTTATTCCCTGAGCAGAGTGTTAGCAGTTCACAATTCAATGTATGACAGAAACAGTGGCTTGTTTGGAATCACGATCGTCTTCTACGATCATTATTTCCAGAATAGTCACTGGATTAGCATCTTTCAAATTCACCACTGCAACTAACTTATGATTCGATGGTTTCCTATCTCACTGAGAACTCTTCTCCACCATATTCAACTCGTACTTTGCGCAATGAACAAAAGTTTATATTATAAAGGACCAGATTTGTTGAGACGAATAAATCCACATTCTGCTGATTACTACTCAAAAACATGTTTTGTTTCGTAACGAACTCGTGTCACAACCAGTGTTGCCTAATTTAAAAAACTGACTCAATCCGGTTCCAGCTCCATCTTTCGCATGTTTGAAACTTTTGTTCCGACTCTAGCCCCAGACGTTTCGAAGTCCTGTATCCCGCTCCAGATCCGGTCCCAAATCTCCAAAATTTCGGCCCCTGCTTTTTTTTCATAGCTTCGGCTCCAGCACCCAGTTTTCGGAAATTCAGCTACGCCCACGAATTTTTAATAAGTTCGGTCCCGATTCCAGTTCTTAAACTAAATTTTCTAATTCAATGTTTGGCTGCCGTTCGCGTCTTATTCCATTCCAGCTCCAAGTCAAATATTCAATATTCTTCTTGGTGCACATAACTGCGAGGAATGCGTACATTAGCAACGAAATGTTGCGATTAAAACAGATGGATACTGATGAATCGAAAAGATGACATTACCAATAGTTCTCAGAGACAAATGATACTAAAAAGCTTCGCTAGGATTTCAACGAGACCCCGACTTTCGAATTCCGATCCCAAGATTCAAGTTCTGGAAAATCGCGTGATTCGAGATTTGATGAAATAAGGCAACTTTGGCAATATACTCATCTCTAACCACGCATTAATCATTCTGAGGTCATTTGTATGCAGTTATATTTGTTGTTTATCGCCTAAGCTGTAAGAAAAAGATGAATCACGGTATAATGACGCCAACTCAGCTTCCGTTTCTCCGAAAACAATGAACAAGAACTTCGTATTTCTTTATAACCGCTGCTTCGTCCTCCATTTGTTATGATCCATCAATTTCCCATTTAAGACACATCTTCAAACAATGAAAGATCCTTCGGATATACCAAAAACACGGTAATCATTCTCGATTATGGGAATATTTTCTTTCAAAAAAGACAACGGAGCTGCGTGATGTAATCTGTGCGGTGAAATTGCAAAGCAAGAGGATCGTCCAAGAAAGAGGATCCAAGAGGATCAGGATACTTGTGTGTTGAAGTCGAAGCGCAATACAATATTCTGCAACCAAACAAATGCCCCAGCGGACGAAAGAGACCCACTGATTACCAAATTCCTCGAACCTAATCGTGCACCAACTACTGATCCGCTGAATGGAGTGATCGCAAAGCTTTGCTTTGTTATTTTAATCGGTTTGAAGCATTTGCTAATTTCAGAAGTAAATTTGTCGAGGAATACGTTTGTTCTTCTATCTCCAATATAAGGTACTGAATGTTAACCCACTGAAGTTATTTGCAAAAAACGTTAAGATTTTATCCCAAAAATCTATAGTTGATGTTTTATCTGAACTGCATTTGTTTTACAGTACTGATGCTTTGTTTCAAGATTTTATGATGTGATTGCCCGTATTTTTGTCGTATAAGTTGTTTTCTGATTGATTAGGAACGCAATAGTTTAAAAAGAATGTGTTGAAGACGTGACACTTCCATATTTCAAAAGTTGCCTGACCCTATGACTGCAAAAACCGTCGAGATTTTGCTTATCAAGAGGCCGCAGCTCTTTCCTGATCGATTTGTTGTCCGACTTTCTAGTCCCCGAAGAAGTGCTTCCTTTCTCGACGACGACCAACCACTACTGGTCATGGACTATTCGCATATGAATTCAAGAGGCTCACTTCATGCTGCACAAGTGCTTTAAACAAGGACGGAGAAAATGTGCGCTTGTTACTATTAAAAAGTCCAACTTTGCCACATTCAGAAAACATTACATTTCAAGGAAACTGAGTTTACATCTGTGTTAGTTAGTTTGAAGAGAGTAATGTACAACAAAATTCTAAATTGTACTTCAATTGCACGACTCTAAAGGGTTAGTGTTGCGAAATTTCGGCTTACTTAAACGTTTAAGAGGATGAAGCAAACCGGACGGCTATCGCAGGATACGCAAACGAGGCTGCTATTATAGCACAAACTGTAGGCAGCAATCTTGTCGCTGGCATTCATTCACAACGTTCATTAACGAACAAATTATTCATTCTTCATTGGTGTTCTCCGTAAATGATAATCGGTCAAATTTTACGAAAATATCACAGTCACATAGTTGAGAGAACCGCTTGGTTTGCAGCAAATTCTAGGTCGTGCAAAAGTTAATGATGCTTCTCATTACACTTCACACGCAAAATTAGATTGGCACATAAAGAAACAATGTTCGCGATAAATGCTTGATACGAATAGCAAAACGACCATTTGAAATCGACGTTTTGAGACGTCAGGTAAACTCACTGCAAAATCAAATGCAGTTAGCAAGAAAAAGTACTAGTGATTCACATACTTCAGACAGAAATGTAATTCTTCACTCGCAGTTAACCTGTATTTTAATTTTGTAATACGAAATATGTAAATAAATGAGTGAACTGTGACAAAGCTGAACGAGATGGGATCTTGAACGACTATTATCCATCAAACATCAGACTCTTCCCTCAGTTCATAGCAATTATTACTGGCAAATAGAGTGTTTAGTCTGCAGAAGAATCACACAAAATGCACAATACTATATGACAGCCAGTTACTACAAAGATAAAATCGTTTTGAAAGATGTTTGCAGAATAATCATTCGGTGCATCCGTTCATCTGTAGAACAAGAAGAAATTACAACTGGATTTATATAAGATTGTTGGAAAAAAACAACTGAAAGATTGGAATTTTGTTTGATCAGGAAGAATAATTAACCTTTTTGGTTTCAAAAATTGATAATTGGGATGATTTGAATGGCATTTTACAGCACAAATATAATGATTGCAATTCAAACCATCTTTGCTACTTCAGACACAGAACATAAATTTTCAAACAGAACAAGGTTTAGAGAACGAGTGAAAAATCAGTGCAACGGTGCAGCAGCTATTAAAAACACAAGAAATTTGTGTTAATGAAAGGATTGAAAATCGTTTAAATGATCAACAAGCCTGCAAAAGAGATTCAACAGCAACACAGAATGCTTCTTCCGGATATCATAAGAGTGCTATTGCAAGGATCATGAAATCTACTTCAAGCTATTTCCGAAGAGTTTCATAGAGATGAATCATGAATTTCTTCACGGCAACAACAACTGCAGCTTCTTTTATAAAAAATCATCGCAAACTTTATAGCATAACTTAAAACCACAATTTCTCTTTTATTCGCAAAATGCTTACTTTCACATTACTAATGCAAAGCACAAATTTTAATGACGGCGCCAACGTTGATGATGATCGATGGTTCAGATTTGAGACTGTTTCTTAAATGACTAACAGAAAAAAAATGAATGAATAAATGATTAATGAAGATAAGATTTATTGAGAATTCATCATAATAAATATTATACTGGGCATCAAATCATGTTTTTGTACCGATCGCAGAAGCTACATTCGAATGAAAACTCACCGAATAGAATTCACACTTGTATGTGACTTCGTGTTAACGAGTGATTGCTGCAGTCAATCAATACACGTATTTGCCGCACGTTGAGAGAAGACACAAAAAGTGAACGATGTGCAGCTATAGCTGCTGCAGCAGTTACTGCAGCTATGGGTGGCAGTATGAACTTTAGTTATTATATCACAAATGAGACGAGACGAGATTATTGCTTAAATATATGTAGATATATGAAATAAATGCATTCAACAAAACGTTTCAACAATTCATTTGTAGCGTTTCTGCAAGTAAAAACAATTCGACAAAAGCTACAAAGTAGCGCAGAAATTCAAAAATTAAAACTGTCACACTGAATTTATGAATAGCCACATCCCATTCCATATCATTGTTATATGTCTATCAAGATCATATCGACTTAACAAAATGATTGCTAATTTTTTAGAAGAATTAAATGAAGCCATCAACGATAGTGGAATCTCGACATTAGGCTTATGACATCTCGCATTTTCTCGATTATGTAAAAGTCAGCGAAGCGAGGATATTTGATTAAAACGATAAGTTGTATCCCATATTTTTCTGCATCAGTTGTTTTTGTTTCATATGTATCAGTTGTTTTTCTCAAAACACTGTACAATGTTTCATACGATGAGAATTCATCGAGCGTGACTTTTCATCGATACAACACTTCATGTAGCTGTGATGCATGTTGCGTTTTTATAAAATGCTTGCAACAAATTTCCATAAATTCAGTCGATCAAGTGGACAATCCGAAAAAAGAAGCTAGCAATTTTTGAAAAAAAAACGGAATAGCAAAATATCGGTGAAGGTATATTTATGGATGAGTAATTTTTCAATCTTTTCACCCATCTAATTGCAATCGTACCGTGTAATTATAAGGCACTCAAAAATTCAGCCTTCAGTAATCGCGTCAAAATCAATTCATTTTTTAACTTTCTTAATATTACGTTTGGTTATCTATATTCCACAAAAAACGAATAGTCAAAATCAATCAACCAAATTCTTTTCCACAACAATATCATGTATTCAGTTGGTCTTGGTAAATTCGACGACTTAATATCCTTCCGGTTCAACGGAAAGGCTCACTGAAATCTTCAACAAAATTTATTTTCTAATCGAGAAAGTTTGGCATTTTGGATGCTTTAAGTAGTAAAAGTGGGAGAGACAAAAACAAGCAAAGACAACGTTTTTAACTAAGAAAACGAACTGACATGCTATGTGGATTAATACACTAGATATGCAGCAATGAACGATCTGTCAGTAAGACGGAAACGTGTATTTCAATTTCGAATGTGCAATCTTTTACGAAATCGTCTGCCGTATTTTAAGTGAAAACAGAAAACGAACTCATCACTAGTTCCGAGCAAACAAGAATCTAAAAGATTTGAATTATTTTTCCAATTTAACAAACGAAAATAAAATCCCTCATCATCAGCTATCACCAAATCGAATCAATCGCGTGCTTTGCAAAGATGAAAGGATGGGACGGGTGGATAAACTCCGAACTGAAATCCTCGAAAATATCTTCGACAAATTGTTCATCAACATTTTTTTGGACTTAATTGATGAGTATTTCCTCTAAAAAATTTTCATATTCTCTCTGCAAACAAATCCTTCCTTGTCTATACCAGTGTAAGTAACAAACGTTCAAATAGTGTACTGATAACAATTCGTTGAAAGATTTGTTTGCGCTTATACAAAAATACGAAGCACTCAATCGTTCGATTATTTAAAAAAAAACGTTCACTCCACAGCAACAACAACAATACTGTGCATTCCACTGCATACACACATCACATATAAATCGCATAAACCAATCAAAATTTTTAGCATTAAAAAGCAAACTTTTCAATCATTACAGTTAAGCAATCTGATCCGCTTTGCTTGTCAACGAATAGTTTTTGAATGCCAAACTTACTTATATTCATTCATTGCAAAAACCAAACAAAACCTTCAAGTTGAATTCGTTTGGCTTTGAAACACACTGACCACATTTTCAATTCAATTCCCCGACTGTTGTATGTGTATACTCATCGGAAAGATAATTGGCTTCACCTACACAACGATTTTCCACCAATTCATGGAATACGACAATAAAAATATGATAAGTGACTCAGATATTGTTCCGAACCGAAACAAAACTGGCATCTTGAATAAATAAAGTGAATCTGGAGAGGATATTCATACAAACTACACGAAGAAAAGCGTTTTGAAATTAGGAAGCTTTCTGCCAAAGGAGTAAAATTTGGAATAAACGGTTGAAAAGGCTGATTCCATACAGTCGATTTTTCGAAGCAGATAACGAAAAAAGTAATGACGCTTGAAGAAGCCGAAAGTTTTATCAGCTGCTGGAGCGTAACTGTGAGGTCGACCGATCAGCCACCATCCTTTGTTGTTGAAATGAAAACACAGCGCCGGAAGTTGGTAAAAAAACATGAGAGTTTCAGTGTTATGCTACTTTCATCTGTCCATTCACTATGCGTACGAATCGAGGAAAATATAAAATGAACAAAACAAAAAATCGAAACAATTGAGTATTTTGATGTATTATGTGACAATCAAGTTGGTTATTGAATCCATACTTCATCAATAATCAAATGCTCTTAGGCGCATTTCATATGCTTTCTTAATGTTCACAAAAAACATGGACGATGGGAATCATGTCACAAAAAGGCTGAACCAACAAAACATGCTATAACTTTAGCAATTCATTGGCTCACGTGTGCATCTCATATTGGAAACAATCTCTAGCTTTGACTGACTGATTTACAAGATAATGTGAAGTTTGCAGTCGCATTATCGTAATCGAATCAATAAGTTCGTTTTTGATTACTTCACTAGAAATAATAACATTTAAGATTCTGCACAGACAGGACTTGTGAGATTTTCAATTTTAAAAAAATGGAAATGCCGAAGAGAAATTTGTTTTACTGAATGGCATTTCGAAGATGAAAAAGAAATATAAATTGAGCCTCCAGCAACCGAAAGCGAAACTTCAGACGATGGCCACATCCTCATAACAATAATGATAAGCCATATAAAATCGTATATCTGGATCAGTATTTATGTGCATGAGTGTAACTGTGAAGTGATGACGATGATAAGAGGAATGTTGTTCAGTGAAGTTGGAAATATAAAAATCACATTCACCAAGCAGCGAATATACGTCAAATCACATAATTCACTAATAATTCGCACAAAAAACAACACGAATAATCGCGTAATTATTTTTGAAATGATTTTAAAAAACGGCTTTAAATGAACGGAATATTGAAATAAATCAAAATAAGCACGTCTGCTGAACAGATGATTCCAAAATTCTATCCCTCCAAAGAAATCTTTTCATCCCGCTTCTTCTAACGTTTCAGCACGTTTCTCACAACAAACAATCGCCCAAATTCGCTCATTCGAATTACCTGTAGAGTGCATTCGATACTAAATAAAAACAATTATAATATCGTATTTAATCCAACTCAACAGTACGCTGTTGCCACTGGAAATGGAACAACGATCGTTTACTGCAGTGGCCAAAGCTGTTAAAAACAATAAGAGCATTGCATTTGTCTCACTGTGAAATGATGCATTCTTTTCAATCAAAAATGACCACTAATAAACTGGATATTATCAATCATTTCAATTACACAAGTAGAAGACAAACATTCGATTACGAAAGAACAGTTCTACTTAAAATATTAATTCAATTCTTCACGACTGAACAATAATCAAAAATACATTAATAATAACGGAACTGAGAGTGTGAAACTCATGACTAACTACCTTTGTTCGATAAGATTTGTGCATTATTACGGTCAATATTGAACAAAATTCGCATAATTTCAATTTTCATGAAAAAATGAACTACAGACGATGATAGCTGTGTGTAAAATCTTCGAATGCACCTGAAGTGGTAGCTTAGTTGAAAAATTGCACTGAATAATTTAATTGGTTTTCGTTCAAAATTAAATTTAAAACAAAAAAAACGCAATTATTCGAATAATTCTCCACAAAAAACCACTCATTTGCAAATGTGAATGCATGAAACCGCATAAATAATTGCTTGAGTGCTTGGTTATTATCATATTTTCAATGTGGAAGGCAATACATTAAATTTTGACAATTCATATGACTTCCTCCACTATATATAGATGTAATGTAATGCCAGCATTCTGCAAATATCAAATTTAATTTTTAAAAAAATCACCTAACAAATGTACTCGATAAGGAAGTAATTAGAATCTTTCCTGGTACTTTAATACGAAAGTAAATAATAATTGATTAAAGCATGCCTAGCAACTCAAATTCATCAAGCACATGTTATCACCGGAAACATCACAAGGCAATGCACATAATGAAGTGCTGATAAGACGGAAATTTCACCGAAGGCTGAAGAGTATTTAATGAACTAAGAAGTGAAAATGAATCAGATCAAATCTGACTGCAACCAACAAGAAGATAATTATGATGCATACGTAATAAGAACAAACAAACAAGAGCAGTTGTTCAGCTTAAATTGAACCATTCCATTCGTTCAACTTTTACCTCAACTTTCCTTGCCTCATCTCACCTCACCTCAGCACAAATCAGCGCACTGATTACGATCCATCAATTCATTCTACTACTTTCAGCTATTTAGTTCAACATTTACAACTACACACAATCATTGCACATAACATTAAAAGAATAAATAATTTAGCATCGTCAACTCATAAACATAACAGTTCTTTATAACACTTCGCGCTGTTTTATGCAACCGTTATCATACAACAACAGGATTCATTCGTTCATCTGTCATGAAAAGTATTACACTTGTAACACTTCAGTGTTGAGGCTAGGCTGATTTAATGCCAACTGAACGTGATTTATTCTTTCACGTTTGGAAGCAAGTTCACCCAACTTAAATGGTGAATAAAATCGCGACGAAATGGTATGTTCATTAAAATAGGCAAGATTCTCAAGAAATATGAGATATGCATTAAGGTGAATTATTAAGCCGGATTTATGACAGTAAAGTGAGATTATGAGGAAAAATGAGAACCATATCGAGATTGGTTACAACATACTCTCTTTTGTTCGTATTTCAAAAAAGAACACGCAAGATGGGGGACAATGGAGCAAATAAACTATCTGACATATTTCAGCGGCGCTACAAACATTACGCATTGATAACCATACAGTTCATCGACTACCTGCAGAAATCACTCGAACACCGTCTAGCTTCATTTATTTGAATCAGGTCCAAGCTTTGACTTAAGTTAATGCTCAGTGTGCTAAATTGACCCGCATGAATTTCAGAGTTTCCCGCGTTTTCCAGTTACACCACACATATATTGTAGAACAAGAAGGAACTGAGATAAAACAACGTAAGTGCTTGATCAGAACTTTTGTGATTGGTGTTTCGGAAAAATTTTTTTCATACGAAAGTCAAGCTATTTCTGTGAGCTACATTAAATACTCTTACAACAGTGCAATAATGAATCTTAAAAGCAAACAGAGAAACCAGTGTACAATATACATCCCAAGTATACTCGTGTAACTATTGATATTGGTTTATGTTTCTTTCAGAAAAAAAAAGAGAACAGCAATTGAAAGAAAAATTAAGGAGAGAAATATGCTCGTTTTACGTAAAAACAAATAATTTCTTCAAAAAACATTCTCGTAATGAAATCAATTCAGCTGATATGAGCTTTCGTTGATAAGCTCTAGAACTTGTGGCACAAAAATTTGGACTTCAACATTCTATATGGCTGATATTCGTATGTGTTGTTTGTTTGTGCATATATATGCACATAGTTATTCGTGAATATTAACACAGCTGTTCGTTGTGAAACATTATGAAAACGATCATAATATTCCACATGAACTACATTTTCCATTCACTCTTCCCCAAACCTCTGCCGACAAAAACTTACCCATCCGGTACATTAAACCATTACGATATAATTATTACCGCTGCTCCATAAATACAATATGCAAAACTGTTAACTTTTCGCGGACAAGTAAAGCCTCTCTAAAATATACGGTGTTTGTTAAAGAAAAAACGTGGTCAGCAATATATTTTCAAAATTGCATGTGAATGACAATCCGCAACAAATGAACAAAATGCGTACGTTACAATGATGTAAGCTGAAACTGATTACCACTGAAACATATGCACATATTACGGTTAATCGGTGCGGTTTCATTGAGAAGAATGGCGAAATGAATTGATTCGTTCGATATGATAGCAGTAAACCAAGTCAATTTCTTTCCTTGAAAGAATATCACACTGAATCGCACTGAGGATCATATGAATGAAGAATGAGTTTACTTAAAATAACTGAGTGATGAATCAAAGCATGCTCTTAATTTTTTTCGACGAAGAAAGATATTGAAGCGTTTATAGACGTATATGGCATACAGAAGCGTTGGACAACCCTTCGATAACCCATCCCCCTACCCATTTAATTCAGATAACGCACCTTCAATCAAACAAATATGATTAAGACGGTTCAAAAATCTAATCACATACTTCACTTCACAAGAAATTATCATTTCAAGCGAACCTTCACAATATGTTAGCGATATAAATCGTTCATTCACATCATACCCCACCACTGTCATCTATTTCTATTATCATCAAGACTCATACTTACTTTCTATGCTAGGACTCAATCACTTCATCTTGCGAAAAACACCTTCTCAAAATTCTTTTCTGTTCGGTCTCTGATCTAATAATCAGTCATTTGATCGCTACTGACGTACAAGAATTGCAGCATTCGTTCAACGAATCTAACAAAACAACCTGATTAAACTTCCGCTGGAATTTTTGCTGAAATCAAATTGATCATTTTTGACTGAAAAGATATCATTTCAGCGTGAGAATCAATTGGATGCATTTCATCCTCACTAAAGCGAATAATCGTTTGATATTTGATGAATAATTCTAGCAGATGTTCGCTTCCGAATGCCAAGAATGCTTCATTAGCAGGATGAGTAATATTAACAGAATAAACTTTTGTCAAAAACTTATTATCAAAAACTTAAACTTATTATCGTCACCTCACAAAGAAATTTCGCTGTTGAACCTGATGAGACTCTCTCTCAGTTTAACACTATGTGATTTTGAGTAATGACTCACTCAACAACGAGCATATAATGATTCATGCCAACTATTTTTTCCGACTATGGTCCTGCAATGTAGACGAACACTACGATTCAGCGAAAATTCCCGAAACATGATCAATCGAAGCGAATGATTGATATTTCTTGAAGAGTAATTAAATTTCAATGATGGAAAAATGTAGAATGGATATGCAAATGACGCATTCAAATTCATTCGATTAATTAGGTTATAATTTGTTTAGATATTTATCAGCACACAATACACCACATAATAAGACAATTTTCTGCAAGACAATAATATTTCACATCCATTCCCGATTATCTAACACCAAATGCATAAGTTTGCTGTTGTTGTATTAATGATATACTTACTACAACAATATTAATGGAAGAATAATGAATGTAAATAATAAAATGATAATATAATAACTGAATTCGATCCGTAGACGAAGCATATGTTCAAAGATGTAATAGATAAAGCGATTGCTCCAACTAGGCATCAATACAACAATCTCGATCACAATTTCAACTCATTTCATAATGTCACGCACCCGTTATCCTCTTTCATTTAACTCCTGCTGCTGCTGCTGCTGCTACAGCCATCCAAATTACACACTTTTGCATTCATAACATCATTAATCAATTCAAAATATTTGATATATCACTTGCTAATTGTAAGCAAATCAATTCAAACTCCACTTCCATATCACTATCATCAACCACACAAACACATATTACAAATTATAAAATCACTCAATTCATTAATCAGTCTTTACTATATTCGAAAAACGAACTTGAGTCCATTTCTCTCTATTCATTTCTCGTCCTCGTCATTTTCAGCCGATCTTTCAGTCATTTTAAAGGACACACTTAACAGATGCTACCTAGGGTTTAAACACGACTATGTATTTCTCATTTTTGGGGTCACTTTCTGGACATAAAATATAATTCAATTAGCCATTAAATTTTCGCTCAAGACAATGCGCAAATCAAATTCAACTAGATGAAATCAGCTACGAATGGACTGCATATCAAATTGGATAAAACAATGATGTGCAATCGTACTGTGCGGCAAAAATACTGTAGGGTTTCGAATGGAGTTTTACATTAGTTTATGTTGCGAGGTTTCGGCGAAACGTTCTCCAGTTGGGACGAGATCCAAGGAACTCAATATAAATTAATAATCACTATCAATTCTCTTCGTTGACAGAATAGTACTGCTTCAAAGGGCACCATGAATACACAAATTTTTGTGAAGAGTTGTTGCGATGTGAAAAGTGCCGGAAGGTAATGCGATAAGGTAAGACAGGTTACAAGAGAAAAAGTTGGTTTGCCTGCCAGAAAAAAAAAAGCTGTTTCTTCTAGCTCGACTGCCAGAATGCTGAAAATGAGCAAAATTATTCAAAATCCGAAGGAAAAAGCCTTTTCACATCGCTTTTCTCTCGACTTCGATTCCGAACGTTGTGTGTATCGCTGTTCATATCCGTCTAACAGCTGAGAAGTTTTTTCAATGAAGAGGACGGAGAGGTCAAAAGAACGACAAATTCGAGATAGTGTGAACACTACACAATGCAACAGAATTGTTGATGTTCATAAAGAACCCACTTAAATTGAAAATGCCCACAGTGCTTCCAGGATTATCGCAATCCATTTAAGTCTAATACTTGGAGAGGTCATGCGTGACAAGTTTGATCTCAAAGTTTGATTTCGTGCTTCAATATACACTAGCTCTAGGATCGCAGCAATGATACGATTCCTTTCATAGCTCATCATTTGAAGCTGTAGAACAATCGGTTGCTTGTGTGACGGTATGGATGAGATTTGTAAGCTTAAAATTCGTGACGTATTTGCTAAGATTGCCACGGATGACGATGAGTTCGAGGAATGGTTTGCGTCACTTGGCTTGATGCATATACTTAATGCTGCTCTAGCCTGTGAGTGTGCCGATAGTATGAAACAGGTGAAATTTGCCAAAAGTGAGATTTATCGATGTAAAATGAGACGCTATAGAAAGACGCTGGGGTGTTTGGTTTGTACATTTCTGGAAGGTACCCATTTATCTTCGAAGGAGAAATTCCAGTTATCATTTCACTGGCGCATGGAATGGCATACTTATTTTGATGTTCAGCGTGACATGAATAGAAATAACAGAAGCAAGTTAGGATCATGTACACTGTTCGACTGGATGAATGTCTTCCGTGAGGTTACAGTACAGTAATACACTGACCATCCAGTGCGCATTGATGGACTTGCATGTGTATTTGAAATAGATGAGGCAGTGTTAACTCGACGGAAATATAATATTGGGAGAGTAACGGAACAGTAGGGGATCTTCGTAGGGGTAAAAAGAAATATCGATCGATGTTTCATGGTACTGAAGGAAAAAAGAAATGCAGATATATTTCTGCCTAATATTGTTGATAAAATTTTACCGAGCAACACTATTACGTCCGAGCTATAGTTGGTACTTGGCAGTACTAAAAACGGGCCGC
The DNA here is from genome assembly GCA_035041965.1 of Anisakis pegreffii. Classification (NCBI taxonomy): domain Eukaryota; kingdom Metazoa; phylum Nematoda; class Chromadorea; order Rhabditida; family Anisakidae; genus Anisakis; species Anisakis pegreffii. Next base: position 126,068 of record JAPYMA010001288.1, on the reverse strand, counting down.
AAAATTGTCAGCATTTAACTGTAAATCATTATTCGGAAAATTTTGCAAATCTAGTTACTGAAGCTTGCTCTAATGCAGTGGAGTTGATGTGGCACAAATTAAAATCCAAACTTAAGTTACGGTTCGGTACAGATCGTAACTTGCTGTCAACATGGAACAGTTCATTTGGAAAAAGGAATTTGGAGAAGAAAACTATTTATTCAATTTGTGGAAGCTGATAACAGCACAACTGTACCCTCTATATAATGTAGAACCAGAAGGGCACAAATTAAACTCAACGGCTCTTTTTAAGGCCATCAAAATCACGAAGCAAACTTAATGTCACAGTTTTCGCAACAGTGTCATTCACCGTTATCGAGGACCATTGTCTGAAGTCTTAAATATGTGTAGTTAAGTGATGCATCCATCATAAGAAATGTTGCACCTGGGTAGACGCAATGAAAAGGCAACATCGCACGTAAGAGAGGGAATGAGATAAAATACAACAAAAGAAAGATGTGATGTAATCAATCGACGCAGACATTGACCATCAAATGAGAGATTTTGGGCTTGGGAAAAAAATTATGCTGATTTTGAGTACTCTGGCAGTTATATTAGAAGAGTACCGAAAAGTAACCGTCTACCTGATCTCAAAACTTTCCTGTTTTTCAACAACAACAATAATAGGCAGTCTACATCAAACCAGATCAAATCTCAGTACTTCAACCTTCCTACGAAACGGCTGCTTAACTGCACTATTTATTTTATTCACATTCATTAAACAACCTTTTCATCCAATAACAACTGTTCTTCTTATTCAGCAATAACAACAATAAAAGTATGATTCTCCTCGTCATCGGACGATTAGTTCATTTTCGGGTCAGTCCTTTTCTAATCTTTGGAATTTACATTAGATTTCAGAGATGAGTTGCGGAAACTCTTCACATATACAAAGTCTTCCCTCACTGCTCCTGGATTCAATAAACTAATTGATTACCTGAATAATATAGAACGCAGAATACAAGAATCTAAATTTTCCATGGACGTCTTTTCAGACGAAACATCTAAATGACGACTGACCTATAAGACAATAACTAATTTAAAACTGAGTTGTTCTAAACCGATAGTAACGGAACTGGAGCAGACATTTCTGCATAATCTGCAGTTATTATCACAATTATAGTATCGAGTGATCAACTCAGAAAGCATCACTATCGAAGAAAGCCTTTCAGCAATGAAATGAATATTTCAGATACATTGATTTGATTCATTCTCATATATCACAATGGTTCGCAATTATAAATTCTCGAAATTCTGATTTCGTTGACCAATCAGTCAATGGATATGGTTATTAATACGAAAAAACTGGCGAAAAGACTGAATAGGCAATAAAAACATGCAGAACAGGAGTACTCAACGAAAGATCGACCTATCTAAGTTATCACAATTGTTATCATGTTCAATTATCATTTATTTTTTAAATTATCATTTATTCTATCTATTTTTGTCAATTATCATTTATTGCGTCGTTTTTGACGCTCATTTGCAAAAACTGTTAATATGATGGATTTAATGCACAAAAATTTTGTTTCTTTCCATTTCCGTTTGTAGTAAATATGCGATGATGTGGTCGAACGGCTGACCAAGAAGATGAAAAATGTGAAACATGTATATTTATCAAAACAAATTAATAAAAGGATCAAAAGATGAAATGCGAAGTGGTTAGGAGCAAAATATGTACGTTTAAATTTATGAAGATATGCTATGATATAGGTGAACTATGAAGAAGTATATATTAAGCGATCGCTTAAAGGACAACTCGGACAAGACGATTTGATAAATAGCGACTGATGAATGATAGTTATTGGTGTGGATAGCATATGAATAGTGGAACTGGGATGAGAATGACGACGATAATTGCGATGTGTAGTACACATACAAATCTCTCGAACTCGGTGGAATTTCAATAGGAATCTCAGTACGAAAACAACAACAACAACAACTGTCTTGTTTATTTCAAAGGAAGAAATGAGATGGTGAACTGAAAGGATAGTGATGAATGCATTGACGTGAGTTGATAAAAGAAGTATAAACGGAAATGATTCAACACCATCCAATCACTGCATATCTTCACCAACAATACTTTTACAACATTATCTTCACAACTTTGACCTCAAATTCAATTATTTTTGAATTCGGTTAACTGTTGTAATTCGAGTAATAAACAACCGTTTGTTTCCATAGTAGATAGTGACAAGTGATAATACGCAATCAGTCATCAGTCAATATCAAATTTTGTGTGCTTCCTAACTGCAGACTATTTGAGTAAACTTACGTTCAAATCAACCAGCTCTGATCAAATCTCATCTGTAACAGCTATAACTCCAGAAAGGGACATAAAAAACATTCGTTCCAAAATGCGATCCTTACTTTCGCAAATTTCACTTCTGCTCTCCATTCATCAAAAATAGTAACAGTTAGCCAAATTGTTGATTTTGAAGAAATTCGTTCACAATCAGACGAAAAAACCTGGTAATTCATTTGTGTCTTGTTTCTACATCCAACAGTAAAAGTATTAAGAAGTATAATGTTTACGATCAAAAACAAATTTCGTATTGTTTGTTATTCAGCAAAGTTATCTAACGAATAGCAAGCATTATTTCATATTTTAACAACTCCTCGCACGGCTGTTCGTAGTTCCGTTGAAAGGTTGAACGAAACTGAGAATGCAGATGAAAACAGTAAACAACAAACACAGCGTAACATTATCACTGAACTGATTACTACGATGAGCAATAAATAATAAGGATGAGTGCGTATGAACGGCTTACGCTTAGATTTAGACGCAATCCGATACGTATTGAAACGGCAACGTAAAATACATACGTCTTAATATACATAAATCAACGACGAATGAATGATACTATTGTGATAAAATGCAATATGAATGAATCGTAGAATGTTTATATAAATATCATTCCGGAGTATAGTGAGGACAGGACGACTGACCGTTTTCATGAAACGTCTTATCAAAATACGACACATCAATAAACTGATTTCAGTTATCACTTGACGCATCCACCTCGTCAATTAATAATAACTTCTGCATTAAAAATAATAAACTGATAAAATCAATCTGTTGGACATACGTTAAAAATGTAAATAATACGAAAGCAATTTTTGAAGAGGGATACTGCTGTCGACTTATAATGTGATATTGAATAAAGTATCAATTCAAATAGAGATTGATGGATATAAATAAAATCAAAAGATGAATTTACGATGAATTCAAGTTAACGATTGCTGAATAATCTGAAATCAACTTTAGTGCTGAACAATGACAGATGAGTTGTTTATAAAATGATCATATTGATTGTTTATTCGCAAGCAAGAATATTTGTCTGACAACAAATCAACAATAACATCTCATTAGTAACATATCAGGCCAACCTCCCGACATGTACATTTCATTTCTGATAAACAAACTTCAGTTTTTCACTAACAAAACACTGAAGATCCCCTCAAAAAACGTTGAGCACAACCTTAAACCACCGTGATTTTAAAAAATATTACAACTATTGTCTCTCACCACCATGACATGAGAAAGATTTTAAAAAATTTGCAAAAGCTATTTTTTTCAAAAAAAATGAACAATAACTGATGAATGTGAGTCTGTATCCGAATCCTGGTCGTGCTCAGTGCAAGTGAAAGACGAATGTATTAACGCAGATATTATTCATAGAACGAATGACAGATAATAATAGTAATAATTTTATTGTTTCTATGTTGAGAAGATTAGAAAATGTGATGATGAGATCAGCAGTAATGCTAACATTGCACTAATAATAGTAAATAATAGCAATATCAATAGTGTCATTATTGTAACAATTAGTATTTTCAATTAATAAATTTGTGCAGCGAATTTTCAACTTTACTGCATACTGCAATGATAATTCTAACCACAAGTGTAAGCAAGCAGACCTCAAATAAAAAACGATCTTACCAAGATAAATTCAGAATGATTATTTTAAGGAACATCAACTGCTGATTCAAACAACGAATAACGAAAAAGTGAATAAATAAATGATCGAAAATAAATTAGTTCGGATAAAAAGACAAACTCACCAAAGATTATCCCACGTTCTATGAGATAACCACGACCAGGCCGAGTGGCCAACTTTTTGCGCAGAGCTTAAAAGAAAATATTGATTTATTTATCTCTGTAACGGAATGCAGAATTCAAAACATGTAAAAACAAATATCTTTGATATGTTGCAATTTTCGTTCATAGTTTGTGTAAGTGAGATAACGATTTGTCATCTTCGAGGAAGTGCAGTGAATCTATCAGTTGCAATTAAACAGCATAGATCTATCTAATTATTGCTCCATAAATTCGAGTGACAGTCTTGATCAAATATTAGTTGAATTTACAAAAAAAACAAACAGAACAACTGACAGTTACAGCAAAGTCAATTACGACTGGAACTTCGATTTCGTAGAATTAATTCGAGGTAGTGCTGTCAAATGGTAATAATTTTCAGTATTGAATAGGCGCGAATTTGATTTCAAGCGGTATAAATTTTGAGGTGCATCCAATATTCGTATCATCAAGGTACGATTAATGAAGATCGACATATGATTATGAGACAGAAGTCATCGAGCTCCTTTGATCGCAGGCCTGACTGGACGTTTCCAGCAGTTTTGAATGACAAGTGGGTACTTGAGTATGACTATGGCATAATTCACATGAGTCTGAACAACTTTTACAGCTTGAAAATACTGCTGGAAAAGCTGTGCTCAATAGACTTGGTCCACACATCGTGGCTTATATTGAAACATGAACAAATAATTTATTTTAGTGAATGGTTCACCTTCACGATTCGAATGCATATTTGATTGAAGGCTCTGTGCATCTACGAAAACAGAACCAGCTGGAATAATCTGTGTTGGAATTGCAATCGCTGGCTGATGGCTCACTGGTACTAACAATAACGGTATACGGTCATGGGCATTCATCACTGCCGGTTTCGGCTCGATCCATCGCGCTATTTTGGCCATTCCCTCGATGGATATCCAATAACGCTTGAAAACAATTTCATCCGTGAATCAGATGGCCTATTTCATTCATACGATACAATATATCAAGCGTTTGATATTGATTCAAAATCAGTGAAATATGCACATGTTCGATCGAGAAATATAGAAAGCACATTATGAACAACGTTACCACTTCTTATATGTTTTCTTGGATATTGTTTGACAGGAGATTTTTCAGTGATAACTCATAACATCGACGGATTTCATACAACCAATTCTTTATGACTAAACAGAGATGATCTAAAAACGGCTGTCTGCATATGTTTCTAGCGATGAATTTGTATCCTGATGCATGATGATCACGGATCACTTGTTCACTCCAGTGATCGTACAGAAAATCTCACAGATCTATGCAAAGGGATTGTTGTGTTCGGCAGACAAAACCGCTGATGTATGAATTTTCATGATCCTTCACTTGCACGAACTATGAACGCTCATCAATCTTATTTTATTTTATACTTTACGAAATTTGTTTTATTCATGCTAGTACCATAACGCTGAGAAATTTATGAAATAATTTCTCCAGCCCCTTGTTTGACTTTTCCACGATTTCATATACGAACTTCACCGCCAATTTCTATTCCTATCTGCTACGATTTTACTGTTCAATGCAAACTGCTCAGAATGTTCAACTCTATCCATTAATCATGAAAGATGTTGCTAAAACTTATTAGAACTATCAATAAAAAATCGAACCCCATTCGTTCGACATCAGAAAATGTAAAAAATATATGATGAATGAGATAAAATGATAGACACGAAAATAAAATTTTCTCAACTTCACCACGGATAACGTGCATTATTGCAGCAAAAAATATTGCTTTCATTAAAATATAGCATTCACGAGCACAAAGCGCAAACTCCACGTTGCGATCCTGGTATACAAAAAAAAACAAGCGAAAATTAACGACCTTACTCAAATCAGACAAAACGAAAAGAGTGCAAAGAATTTATTTCGCTGTGATTACTAACACCGCATTGAGCACCGCACCTTAGTTTGCAGAACGTTACACATTGTCCAAAGATGAGAAAGCATTCTTACACTTGATAAGTTTTTTCATGCCTTTCCCACCGCAGTTTTTAGACCACAAACAGAAGTTATTCTCTATTGTTCAACCAAAGGCTGTATTTTATGTCATTAGTTTGAAATGTATACCAACTGGTTCGTCTTTAACTTCCACCATTTAAAATGTTCATCATCAATACCCACTATTCAGATATGGAAGGAGGAAAAGCCATCTGCGAACTAAACCACTAAACGGATTCGTAATTTCATCGCAAGACTAATTTCATTGATACATTTTGTACGGTTTTGCCACCGACTAATCGCTCAGTCGTCTGCGTCACTAGCTGCCCGAGAGAGCATGCAACACACATGAAAACATACGTAATTGCGATAAGAAGAGATTGATTGGTCGATACTACTTTAACATTGGAGAACGTATTCGGATTTTTAAGGTGCTGGATGAGACGAGCATGAATGTTTTATGAGGAGTTCAAATTTCTGCAAAAATCAGTTTACAGTTTGTAAGTTATGAGGAACTTTTTTTGAGGGGTGATGCTGTCGAGATATGTGATGTCGTGAAACAGAGAGGGCATAGCGCATCTACAGCAGATTACGATATACTAGGACGATTTTGACGAAAATCAGAACCAGTATTCTAAAGCGAATTAAAATCTCTATCATATTCAACGGGAAATCCGCGTGGAGAGAAAAGAGGACATGATTCAGCTCCATAGGTCCATTCGTTATGAAGCTACGGGCATTTTGATTTTAAAAAAAAAACCAAGATTATTGTAAATCAACAATCGATTTTTTGGAAAATACAATAGTGTTCAGAACCAGCCGAGGCGTCATGTCGCCTCCTCGAAATGCTAAAGTATAAATATGATGTGTAAGTGTTACTATGGGTAAATGTGATGCCTGACAACTATTTCACAATGAACGAGAAGTTTCAACTCTGGAGGGTTCGGCTGAGTGACATGTTAACATCCCGGTTCTCGAATAAAGTCCGATAGCGCTGATCATTGTACCGTGATTAATAAAACCACAGAACTTTCTTCATCGACTGTTTTACAGCCACCTCGAAGGACATCAATGTTAGGAATTATTAATTCTCCATTGTAATCAGCGCCAATAGCCTTAAGTCTGTCGAAACAAGCAAGAAGTTTACCAGAAATCAGCTTAGAACTTGGTGCTGGAATCAGACAGAACAAATAATCAGAAAAAATGTAAAAGATCAAGATAGCTGGATGAAAGCAATAGTTTAATCCAAAATGAATAAAAATAAGTACCAAAACTAAAACAAAGTGTATTGAAACTAATGGAATCTTACGATTTTTTGATGAAACGCACTCATGTTTCAGATCATTGCATGACAATTCTTAGTGTTGTTAACGATTATTTGACCATGATGTTTCACTGCCAGCTACTGATGCTATCAGATCGTTATGTTATTATTATACACGTATTGTCGGGCGATATTGCTTACATTTAGAGAAATAGCTGATTTTCTGAAGGTATCTTAAGTAGCTTGACGCCGCTCATTTCAATACACGGAATCTCTGTTGATTAACATCTGCATTACTTTAGCTCAGTGGCACCATATTCAAACCAGTGCTGTTCTCAGGTTTGCCCAGAAACGTAGTCATTACTTCGCACAGTTTTTTTTTCATTCCCCTGGATATAACTATGAAATACTGCACCCCAGGTCAATTCTGCGCAACATCAAATCATTCCCCTCAGTATAATCAGTTTAAAAATACAAATTGTTCTTAATCATTACTAATTGATTATCGTGACTTTACCACTCACTGCATTAGTCGAGATGTGTTATAAGCTCGTTTAAGGCGCTCACTGCGTTCATTCGAAATGCTTCTGCTTATCTCAAAAAATACTTGTAATCATCTGTGGCACATTGTCTTTATGGGTTTGTGAATGTGTTGGACCGCACCCATGTTTATCAGAAACCTAAAGTGCAAGATTAGCGGATGGATTTATAGGTGGATGAAAATGGAAGCAGAGAATGACAAAAGAAAGCAGTTTGGTACACGGTATTTGACTGATGACTCGGCTGTATTCACCTATAATGCGTGGGATAATGTCGAGTGGAATGATACACAATTGCGTGAAGCGAAAGCCAAGGTAATTTTTGTTTGATTTATTTCAATGCACAGTTATTAATCTCATTCGGTTTTGTTATCTCGTGATGGCCGGTGTGAATGCTGATGAGTTAATGTAGCATTCAGATATCCTCATCTTTACTGAAATCAAAAATCGGTTGTAATCCATTGACCCGTTTTCGGTCGGATAAGAATCTTATTTATCGTGTTATTTCTAGGTAGATAAACAGAAAGAAACGGCCGTTGAAGGTCAGAAAGCTGAGCAGCTGAAACAGAACGCTTCTCTACAATGGGACGAGTTCTATTCGAAGCATGATAATAAGTTTTTTATGGATCGTAATTGGTTGCTCACTGAATTTCCCGAATTGAATATGGACGGGAGAGTTCGTTTTTATCGTATTTTTTTGCCCTCTGGAAATCGATTTTTTTTTCATGAATCGTTTCACTTGAAGAATTTACGTTTTATATTACTTGATAAGTTGAAATGAAGTTATCACAATGGCTCGCTTTTCGGAGTGTCATGTGAAGTGTTTTTGGAGCGCCACTCCAAAAAATTGTCAATTTGAGGTTGAAAATAATGCTGGGCCATTGCGAGTGTTGGAAGTGGGTTGTGGTGTCGGCAATACAACGTTTCCACTTTTGGACAGTTGCGCTCATGGACAAATATTCGTTTATTCATGTGATTATTCAGCGAATGCTATTGAATTGATGAAGAAGAATGAAAAATTTGATGCTCAAACTTGTCACGCCTTTGAATGGGATATTTGTGGTGAGGCAACCGATCAAATTGCTGCAAATTCGTTGGATTTTATCTTGTTGATCTACGTCTTGTCAGCTATTCCGCCAGAAAAGCAACAAAAAGCAGTTGATAATTTAGTAAGGTAAATTGATTCTTGCAGTTCATCATCAGTCGTGATGAGTTTATGATCTGTGAACAGAATTTTCAAGTGATCATCAATCTCTAATGACTCGGCTGTAGCCGTTGAAAAATAAACGCTTCACTCGAAATTTCTACCTTAGCTGATTTTGCAGTTCAAGTCTGGACTCTTCATGTACCATCATTTCTTTTTTGTCTCTCGTCATAAAACAGTTACAGGCCATTTTTCAAAATTTGGCACTGCTGAAAATGTGGTTAATGTGAGCAGCTTCTTATATGTGTGGAAGTAAAAGCATATTATAAGAATGAATATGAATCATTATGTGGTCGTAGAATTTCATTTTTTTCTAAATTTAGGTTGCTTAAGCCTGGTGGATTGGTGTTATTAAAAGATTATGGCGAATATGATTTGACACAGTTGCGGTTCAAGAAGAATCGTTTTATCGATGAGAAACTGTATTGTCGCGGTGATGGTACACTGGTTTATTTTTTCACTCAAAATGAGTTGGACAGGTTGTTCCGAAATGCAGGACTGTTAAAGGAGGTTAATGTAATTGATCGTAGATTGATCGTTAATCGTGCAAAACTTGTGAAAATGTATCGAGTATGGATTCAGTGTAAATATTCAAAACCTTTATAGCGATCGTTATTTGTCATATGCAGTTTTCATTCTGTTATATTTTTCAAATTTCGTTTTCATTCAGCGTTCAAAGATTCGTTCTCGAGTAATTATAATTTAGTGCAAGTCAGACGTATTTTCATGTTCAAAATTTCAAACATCCATTGACTTTTGGAATTTCAAAAGTTATGTTTAAATTTTTTCACCGGAACAGAGTTGTAATGAGCTCACATCTCCTCGTTTGCGCGTCTTGCATCAAAATTTGATTTCTCCTGTATATATGTGCTTCGTACAGTTCCGTTTTGAGCTGTGATGCGTTCATGACAAGTTGAGTAGATAATTGTTCAAAAAGAAATGTGATAGTGAGGATTTGCATGTCGTTTTAGTGCTTTTTGTGAGACAAGCTTTTCGAATTTAACCGAAATGTGTCTCCGTTAACGTTGATTGATAATTTTTTAATGAATGTATATGTTAGTGTGGATAAGCGTGCGCTGTTCTCGAATATGTCACTTATAACATAAACTGAATGAAGTGGCTGCAATTTGCTCATAAATGTTTCTATTCGTATGGTTCAAAATCCATCGCTGATGTTCTCGTTAATCAGCTGACTAATTACTTCAAAGATTGTTCAAATGGCATAAATGTTGAGTTGTAATTTTTGTGGATATTGTAGAGGGAGTAAGTGAAATAAATGACTGATTGAGCTTGTACTCTATGGATAATCTCTATTACGAGGTAGCAAACGTGGTGAAACGAACGTTGAATAAAGAAAAAAACATTCGATCATTGGTGTATGCTAGCAACTATAAGGTGATTTTGCTTCTTTGCTCATTACACGAGTTTTTTTCTCAAACTTTTTGAATACCACCATAATAATTGTTGCGTTGATCTCTAGCAAGATGTTTTTGCAAATGATGTTCGGGAAATGTCTACCAAAAAACTGGTTTGAACTTGAAGTGCCGGACATATTAATGTTTTTTTTTATTCAATTGCCTCAGTCGAAAGTTTTGTGGTTTTAACGATTACCAGTTTGGTTATTTGTCATTTTAAAATATTAGATTAGTTGAATAAATTGTTGCATCTAAAGAAACATCCCTGAATGAATTTGCAGAACAAGAAACAATTACTGCGTTTATGTTGTGAAACAATCAGGTGTAAAAATTTTTTGGATGGTCTGCTGGAATGTCAACAGATCCGTGATTTGTTAACGAATAAATCTCTTGGTGATTTCTCACTTCTCTATGTGCTACTATATGAGTTTGTTTTGGGAAAGGGTATTCGTAATATCAGCAAACGTCTTTCAGCACCAATTCTGGCTATTTCGAAACTCATTCATGAGCAGGTTTGTGCTTACTTGGCCTTTTTGCATTCAATACGAATACTTTCTGTCAAACACAAATATTTTAGTAGATTTCATGCATTGGCGGGAATTATTTTCATACTATGGAAGTATGTTCAGTGTATTCATACGTTTATTTCTCTTCACAGCTATTATTTCCACAAAATTTCTCTTCATTCACAAGTGGAAATTTTTTATTTTTTAGATATCATTACAGAAAATTTTTAAGTTTCTAGTGTATTTGTCGTTGAATCAGGTTGATAGATTCATATCGTTGCTATGCAAATGAAATAACGATTGGTCTTCGATTGAATGAAGTAATTTAAAAACTTAATATAATCCCGTAACCATACTGATACTAACTGTTTGATAGGCCGAGCATTTAAAAGAGGCTGGTAGAGGTGTAATGGATGATGAGAAATGTGATAATGATGATGGTACTTCCATGCGGAGGATAATTCCTCGTTATGCTCGTGTCAATACTCTCAAATGGTCATTTGATGAAGCTCTTAAAGGTTTGCAGTAATTGCGCTCCACTTTTCATGTCAGCATATTCATGAATTCTTGAACGTTACGAAGCCTGAACATTCGCTCGGTTTCCTGCGCTCTTTTTTTCTAAATCGGTTGTTTGCACCTCATAAAATATTCACTACATATTAATTACATTGATTTGTATCACCTATACGTCCAGTATCGAATGCATTAAAAAAATTTCAGCGTTAGAACAAGAAGACTGGATTATTGAGAGAATTGAAAGCACTCAAGATATGGAAGTGTTCAGGGAATGTGTGAAGAATATGGCTGAAAATCAAATTATTATTGATCCGCATATTGAAAACTTATTGTTGTTTCGAGGAGATTTGGATTTGCATAGCTACTGGATTGTGGATGAAGGATATGTGCTATTGCAGGATAAGGTTGACGATTCAATCAGCTCATAATTCTATTTCTATTAACATCATTTTGCTTATCATTTATCGATCATTTCGCATAAAGTACAACGCCTGTTAAATTTCGTTCAGCTCATCAAATTTTCTCTCTTCTGCCTTTGTCACCAATAAAATGCCATTTTCACCGAATATTTCATCTAATTTTATATTTGAGCGAGAAATTGCTTTTTGGCTATTAGATTCATGATACGTGATCATTGTCTGTGATATTTTCTGTGAAATGGATGGATCACTTTTTTAAAGCTTAATAATTCATGTGTAGATGATCACTGAATGCAGGCAAGTTGTTTACCGGCCGTACTGTTGAAACCGAAAGAAAATTCAGAGGTGTTTGATTGCTGTGCGGCGCCTGGTATGAAAACTTCTCATCTGGCAGCTATTTTATGCAATAGCGGGTATGCTCTTGCTGTGTCTTTACTTCATTATTGGTATCGATATTTCAATTTTAACTATCTTCTGCAATGAATGATAATAATATCCTCAAATGCCATCAATTTTTATTCATCTGAATGATTGTTGTGAATAAAATACACTGATTGAGTTCAACGGAAAGAAATTTTCTAATTAAAGCTTGCAATGCAAACAGCCGAATGCCGAATCTATTTACATTATCATTCTTCCTTAACGCTGTACAAATCTCGTCTTGAATTTATCGTTTAAAATTCTCAACACCGCAGTCTGTTCCCTCTTCGTTTTCTGTGGTTTAGTTGTTCTTAAAATCGACCGCAAAGGTTTGTTATTTCAGTAAAATTTGGGCGATGGACAAATCGTCAGAACGTATTCGCACTTTACGTATGATGCTAAAAAATGCGGCTGCCACAAATGTCAATGTTTTATGTGATGATTTTTTAAGTATCGATGTAACAGATCAAAAGTTTGCGAAGGTAAACATGTAATCAATTCATTTCCACCAATGTTTTATCTCCAAAGCGCAGCACTGTTCGATCAAATGGACACATGTGACAAGTCTTGCTCGGACAGGATGAATGAGTGTTCTTCACAATAGATTGACTAGTTAAAATTATGGCGCAACTGAAAACGAAACGAAAGCAGTAGAAGACTATAGAAAATGTAATCTGAAGGTACATTACGCATTGGTTGATCCACCCTGTAGTGGATCTGGTATTGTGAAACGAATGGATAAATATTTTGACGATTCAGACTGCACGGATGAGCGACGACTGCGATCGCTATCGAATCTGCAGGTTCCTTATCGATATCTAATTCTCTTGATTTCACTTACTTCCACTACTTTACTCTTTTAACATGTCGAAGAAACTCTCTCAACCCGAGCATACTTTTCAATCGTTTATTTGACGAGGGAAAGACTGTAAAAAAATGACGGCAATGAACTTCCGATAACAAGAAAAGAGCAAAGGTAGGAAACAGAGCAAAACAAGTTGAAAAGTTGTGATGAACGTATGTATATGTTTCATTTTCATGCTTGAGAGTGTGGGGTTGTCTCATTATTCTTCTCAGATCACCTCTCATATTGTTATGTTCTTGAGAATATAACAGATCAATTTCAGGCGATGATTCTAAAACAAGCTTTTAAATTTCCTAAATTGAAACGACTGGTTTATTCAACGTGTTCCATACATACGCAGGAGAATGAGGCCGTTGTTGAAGAGGTTTATCGCTTAGGCTTGTTGTACCTTCTTTAGGGACAATTGATTAATTGATCATTTATTTAAAATGTTGTTTGTTTAATATTGTGAGGTTAAATTTTTTTGTGGATTTACTGCGGAAATGATGTGCAAGTAAAGTAGAGTTGTTGAATGTAAACAGGAGATTAGTTGCTGAGGTAAGTGGCCATCCAAATGCAAATCATCGCAAGACGGGAGGTTTTGAAATCGTTCAGGTCACACCTGATTGTTGAACACTTAAACTCTGTTATTACAGGTGCTTAACGATGAAACTATAAGCGAAAAATGGGAGTTGGAAAATGCGTTGCCCAACTGGAGTCATCGAGGTGATTCGAAGCATTATGAATTTGCTGATAAATGCATCAGGGCATCACCTACATCTGATCTGACGAATGGCTTTTTCGTTGCGGTTTTCAGAAAGAAAAAAAAACATCACAATGCTCCTTCATAAAAGAAATACCTCATAAATAATCTCAAAGATTCTGTTGAAATTGATAACCGTCTATTTTCAACGTAATGAATGATGAAGGATAACCTGTTGTTGGCAGCGTTTTGGTGTCTTTATTAGTCACGTTGTAGATTTGTCTGTGTTGTTATTTTCAAATTATATTCATGAACTTCGCATGTGAATTTAATATAATGAACTGTTATATGTATCTATGTTTTTTTGCATTCATTATTCATTTCAAATCGCATCCCCAAAACTCAATATCTTTTAAGAACATGTTATTGTTTTCAAAAAAAGTGTTGTTGTTATATCTCGCGTTCAAGCAAAACAGAGATCAGTTTCGTTTACTATTTACATCTTTCATTTAAACATAGGTATCATTCATTACGGTGCTCTGTCACAAAAGAAATGCTTCAAAAATAATCCCAAAGATTAGGAAATCTGAAATCGTTCAGGTTGAATTATCTATCAATAAGCGTCTCCCAATCAAATTCATCAGAATCATCTTCTCCGGCGGCTGTACGTGATGGCGTCTAAAAGTTATTAAATATTATGATCCCGTTGATTTTTCTGAAGCAGGCCTGAGAACCTGCGGAGTTTGAAGGGCGTTTGAGTTAGTCGGTTCTAGATCTGCGGGGTCAGTCTCGAGTATGGAAAACCTGAAAAGGCTGGATTTTCAGTTCGTTAAGACCCGCTGTGATTGGATTTGCCCCGATAGAACCCGGGATGTCCGTGTATTTAAGGTGCATGGAGCTGGAATGGTGTTTTTTGAGCGATTGAGGAATATTTTTTCAGTTTTCTGAATCGACCGGAATTAATGTCAATAAAATAAATGTTTTAAAGGTATAGAACTAACAACCTGTAACGATGCACAATCAACAACTGAGAAATCTTTGTTGAGTTCATTTAGTGAACAATTCGCATCGTACAAATATAAACCTAAATTATTTGCATCATATTAAGAGGTAACTCATTCTTTAGGAGGTGAACTACTGAACTGCAATTGTTTTCTGTATTCGCAAAGAAGTCTTTAATAGTTAAGGCGAGTTTCCTTCCAGCTCATACATTTTCAATTGATCTGGCAATTGGTGCTATTTATTTGAAAGCTATACATAAGAAAAATGAAATAATCGCTTTTTTTTTCAGTTAACGACATCTCAAAACGTTCACCAACCATTGATCTGCTTCTCATGATTTTGTACACTTGACTTCTGTGACATAGCTGTTGATTGTTGGGCAGTTGTTTTTTCAGCAAAAATGTTGCTAGGTTCTATTAATTCTGAAATGATTAGCACTTTGTGTGACCATCAGAATTGATATTAATCGTAAGATGTGAACAAAAGGTTGGTCACTTGGAGATACATTAACAGTTCTAACTGAAACGCTGGAATGTTTGATAAAAACCATGATTTATAAAGAGCGGTCTTTTGAAGTGCTCTTCTGCTTCAGTTTAATTGCAGGCAACTTCAATCTCTAATAGCGTTGTATGGTAAATGATAAATTCACTTCTGAATCGTTCCATATCGATATTTTCCATTTCTTCATCATCATCATAATCCAAACCAATTGTTTCTAGGCTTGATTTCAGCCAATCAATTTGAGCAAACTGAAATTTAAGATAGTTCCCAATGAAATACATCTTTACCCATATATTCCTAGCTTGAGCTTGAGATTTTTAGGAAATGAAATCTGAAAATATTCATCGACAGCCACTATCACCAAATGAATGAAATAAGCGCAGCCGTCATATTACCACGATTGGTTCATCATTCTTAACAATGAAAGTACTTTCGAATAATGCTCCGTAGAGTTTCCAAAGGCAATACTAAATGATAATTTTTAAAAATACAGCAGAAAACTACTTTACCTTTTCTTTATTGGTCTTCATTGAATCATGAAAAAGTTGTTCATATAGATCTTTGAAGGAGGCCGAAAGATTCATTGATTCAAAAAGATTAATATCAGAAACATCGTCATCAGTTGACAAATTGATGTTTTCTTGTTGAGATCGTTCATTCATATTTTCACAATCACACGATGTGGACGGTGATTCTAGTTGAGCAGATGCATTGTAATTGGCTTTTTGAACTGATGTTACATGATCCGATAGATTTTGTGAACAGAATATTTTTTGAATGGCTGGATTCAAACGTGGTCCTTCACATTCACCGTTCATCTTACAGCGTCTTGCCCTTGCGCTTTCGTTCTGCACAATACACCTCCAATATGATCCTTTACCGTTATCGCCGATTTCACGACTCTCCCGAATGAATTGTTTGTTCAAACTAAGATTATGTCTGATAGAATTCTGAAAAGTATCGCTCATTAAGTAATCAAGAGAGACCAAACGAAAGCTATTCATAGTAGGATGGAGCGAGTGAGTCTGTGAGTTTGACAACTTCTCCCGTTAACGGGAATCGAACCCGCAACTTATCAATTACTGGTTGGGTGCTTCACCTCTGAGCTAGTGTGCAAATTCGTCAGCCTCCACCAAATGGTTACTTGAAGTTTGTAATCAGTTTTTCAGCGCACTTATGCGAAACGGATCTGGTGAGCGTTAAACACCACAATCCGAGTGAACTGATCTGTGAGCGGAAAAAGTGACCCTGTTGAACGAAGATGACAGAAGAGTCAAATTCTCGTCAATAGTTGAATGATGCTTCACTATGCAAAATGTTAATAACCTTCCAACTGGGATTAGCATGTGCGCGGTAGTATGGATAATTCGACGTTATATAAGCATAAATTTCACTCAACGTGCATCGTTTATCTTTGCTGTTTTCAATGGCCATCTTTATGAGCTGTGAATAACTAAGATTCGGCTTTTCAACCGTATCGTATTCCTGAAAATGTGGCGTCCCTTAATCGATGCGTCTTTAAGAATTTATTCGAAAAATTCATTGTTTGTAAACATTATCATGTAGCTAGCACTCAGTGAGAGCTGGTCACTCATAAACAGATATTACGATGCAAGTGCAATCGTTCACATCCAACTGTTTAAAATGGATGGCTTTTCTGAATGCTTTGTTAAGTTTTGGATAGAATCAACCACAAAATTTGTTGTAGTTGATCACTTCATTTAGCGCAGTTCATAAACAGATCGTAATTTTAGGCCTCTTTTAAACTCGATGAAGTATGAATCTTCTAATCCCGCTAACTATGAATTCAAATAAACTCAGAAGAAGTAAATCATAAAAAAAGCATTTTTAATTTGGAAACGGTTTGTCATCGTTCTGAAAACTAGTTAATTGCTCCCTCAGACGATATATTTTGTGTGTCATATAAAGTCCTTCATCAACTTTGATTCACGGCGAAATTTTTTGCCTCATTAGAAATTCGTTCACTTAATTGCATTGTTCAACTTGGAATGGTCGTTAAAAGTTATAGGAATTAGAAAGGCGTCACAGTGATTCTTCATTCAATGTCGTATAACAAAGGTACATTGATGATATGAAATGAACGTCTAATGGAATATTTTCAAGATGAATCATTACCATCACAAATGTCATTTACTCCGTTCATACACCTGGAAAGGTTGAAACGATTGCACAATTCATTTACCATGTTTCCTCAGGACTCCCAATCAAAATGCATACCAAAATGTTTGAGAAAAATATTCAAATCCGTCAGCATTGATAAAGTAACATCGGGTGCAAACGATGAAAACAAGCAGTTTATGAATTGATACAGAGCTAATGATATCGAGATAGACTGACCCGTTTCGATTTGTTGATAAGCCAATTTAGCTGACTGAGACTTGAATCAAGTTGACTCATTCTTGCAATAAAGAACAGCTTAGTGTGGATTAATGGAAGATGCAACGCACAATCAGCACTCACATTCAGCACTTTATGAACACCTTAAAAGTAAAGATATAGACAACATGATACAACCATAGAGCATCACGTTCACGTATTCGTCACATACAAGAAACTGAGTGCTGCTGATAACAGATTAGAGCTATGAGCCTAGTGATGGCTATAAGCCGAGCAAGACAACCTGCCGTTTGAATTTGTCATATTCAACATAGCACCTTTCATTGATTTTCCTTCTCTAGGCGTTCTCTTCTATATTCGATTGCGCATTGAATTTTTTGTTAGTGGATAAGGAATTGATTATTATGATCTTATAATAATCGCCGTTGCAAGTGAAAGGACAAGCAGTGTACAGCCAATGTGTTATATTTCATCACAGCGTATCTCTTCCCAGTTCCATGCCTACTCGTACCTAATTTACTTCGTCTTTGAATTGCGAAATATCGAGTGTCCTTTATTCATCGAATTCAGCATTAATCAATGAAGTCATTCATCTTCATGTCCGTAACCGTGAAGAATCATTTCGATGTGAACGAATACGGACAAGAAAGAGTGAATTGGCATTATTGGTTCAAGTCTATTGAGAAATTCATGGCTAGAAAAAAGTACTTTACTGTAATTAATATCAGATCACATTTAGTTGATTGTTAATGTTGTTCCCTACAAGATCAGCTTTAATTAATCGATTAGTGGGCAATACCCGGCAAGTTCCCATCGATATTCAATTACTTTCAATTGATTATCACTTTTATTGCTTGAGATTATTTCTGACTTTTAGCGAATTTGATATTGCTCGGATACTCCACACGCAATACTTTCTAGTTGGCTTCTTTACTTGAGACTTTCGATGGAAACAACGTCCGAACATCCCTTAATGTTGATGTCATCAAAACCGAACATCAGTTAGAAGCAATTTAATTCATCATCACTTAAAATCAATTAGTGGGCAATATCGAATGAATACAAACAACTTTACTAATCCACCAACAAACAAATCATTAAAATCAATTAAAGACAACAACGATCTCATGAACTTCGCGGTTCTTCTGTGAAACTCAACTTGTTGCTACTGTTGTTAAAGTTCTGATTAAACAACTTTGACTCATTGTTGGCGTTTGATCGCTCATCGAGCACGGCCCATTTTGAGAATAAATCTGACCTATCTGCAATCAATTAGCAATTAACAAACAAAAGAATGGCACGAGAAACGAATTCATCATGGATTTATGGTATCTTTAAATAAGACAACGCCAAGTATATCAAACATACCTGTTAACATAAAATCAATCACTGGAATCGAAAAGATACCACTGAACCCTATCGACTGACCGTTAGTGGATCTTATCACCAACCATGGAGTATTAAACACCTGAAGAAAATGAATGATAAGAATCGCATAAGAATCCAGTTTTTTTTTAATCACTTCTGATCATTTAAACATTAATTTTCACTCATAATTAGATACCCATAAGAAATTTATTCGCTGAAATAAGATGAGATTGTGAACCAAAATCATAAATGTTATACGGACAGTACCCCACTGAGAGCCGCTTCCTTGGTTGCTTGCATCAGATTTTGAACATTTGATTGAATTTGGATTCGAGAAATAATATCGTCACATTCTCGAAATTCTAGTCCAATATCACGACACATCTATATGAAATGCCTATTCATAATCATTAAAAAGAAACAACCAAAGGTGAATCTGCAGTTAAAATATTCATATGCAGGTAATCGACTTAAGATTCCAAATAAAAAAATAACTCTCCCTACTTTAAATAAATGCGCAGTTTGTAATTTCAGTTCATCTCGGCTCCACACACGTTCCCATACAGCTTGCATAGCATCTTCATATAAATGTGGTCTCTCATTTCGTATTAAATTCAGCAACAATAACGCGTTTACAGCATCATTACTCTCAATAATGTCACCTAAATCCTGTAAATCCACCAGACATCTGTACATTTCTAGTTGCTGGATACCTCAATTCCGTAGTGATCTAATTCGAGAATAGATGCCGAAATTTGGGATAAAGCTATCTAATCAGGTATTCTTTCAACGCTGCGAGTATCTAATGATCCATTTAAAAAGTTTTGGATTTGGGAAGGATTCATTGAATAAATTGAAAATCTGCAGAAAAATGATCAGTGAATAAGTTGATTTTTGCAACCAACTATTTGGGCGGTAGAAAGATTGTGTGAATGCTTGTTATTGTGGAACAAACATGCATATTTAATGCGAATTATTTAGTTTATTCAGTTTACCCGTGGACATTTGATTTGAATATTATATTGATGACTGAGGATTTTCAACTCATTGAAAATATAATTCCTCTTCGCAGGACACATCGACAATAATGACCCGATACCTGAAGAGCGCATTTCTCAATTTTAAACAATTTGTTTGTTGTCACATGATAAATTCAATTGTCTGAAACTGGATGTCTCTTAAGGATTTGTTGCATGACTAAGGCAACGTAAGTAAATTGATCGTATCTCTTGCATTTCAAGTCGAGAATTAAACCACTGACGTGGTTACTGAATTGTCTACGCGAACGCACCAGCTGAATTCAGCAGTCTACGCTTGCGAATTGGAACGAAATTCAGCGAGATATCCATCCTGTTCCAACTCTCACACTGCAACCGCAGCATCTGAAGATGCACTTCGTATTTTAGAGGTCAAATGAATAACGTGATATGATGAATGGGTGGCTGTGCAATAACTAAGAGAATCGGCAGAAGGATAGTCATCGGATCGAAAATAAAATCTTGCAGTTATCAGCATCATGAATTGTAATGATTCAGCCATACCTTGTAAGCAATCCATGAATAGGGGCAGATAACGTCATAGAGAAAATCTATTTTGAAGCATCCGATTGCCTTCGCCATCCCTATCAAACAAAGGCGGTAGTGGATCTGTTGTGAACGACAGTATAGGTAGTTGAAACTGAAAAACCATTCTCATTATTCGTTTAACTTCCATTATAAGTGTGCTTTCTTTTCAAACTTTCAATATCATGTATGCAAATTTCTCACGTATTGCTCACCCTATTGTGACTGATAGGTTAAAAGTTTTCGTTTCATTCTTATTAAATCGACATTATTCAGAATGCATCCGATAAATATGTTACTTGATATTCACATAGCTTCTTCCGATTGATGAAAACACGCCATATTTATTTATTCATTTGAGAGAGTTATTTACTCTCAGGGTACTTTTGCCCATCAGATGCTCGTGTGCTCATACGCTTTACACATACATAGGTCGAAGCCTATCCATTAGCCTCATCACTGTGCTAAGCGTAAGTCCAAGCTTAAGCATACACTCTTGATTTCACTTCCAATTGCGTATTTACATATAAGGCAAAGCGATTATCTAAGCGCATGCGCACAGCGACGCTCTTCATCGGCAAAAGCGCCACTTCCAGAATACGAATTATTGTTAATGTTGTTAAGAACACGCGTCGGTCATCGCACGCATGAAGACAGTGTGCCACAATTCTCTCCGCACATTAACAACTGCTTTCTCGAACAGGCAGAATAATTTCAATAGGAAGTAATTCAATTTGAGTGAATAAACATGCTCGCAGCTAATTGTGATGCATGCAACGAGAAACAAACCAATGATAAACACTAAGTAACAAATGGGTATAGTTTGGATTCGTAGTACGAATATAATCAATTCACCTGAAGTGAAGAATAGGTCATTTGCAAAGTTATACTCATTGAAATGAAACCAAACTGAAGAGTATTGACCTATTGCGCAGAAGAAGTCAAATGCACACTAATACCAACTGAAATGAATCCGTGCTGGATAGCATTCACCGTTAGCTTGAATATGGTGATCCTGACATTATTACCCTCTTGTGTACATTGATCAACCCAGATACAATGTACTGGAATGAGCCACTTCGCTACGTGAGCTGGCTTCAGAAAATTGTTAATATTACTTATAGTAAACAAAATCGCCTAACAACATATATACTTTTCTGAAAATAGAGAATCTGGAGAATCGACGGTTCAGCAATAGCGTTTCGCTATAGCATTGACGATAATAGAGATAGCGCTTTTTTTTCAGCGAACCAAACTTTTTTTTTCTTCAGCCAATCAGCGATGGCGGAGCTACTGTTTTCAGCAGCGTTCCCATCTCTGGCTTCACCAATCAACAAAAACGAAAACCGCAGCTTTTATTTGATCATTAATCGCATACGAGATGCGATTTCCACACGGTTCAATTGTTATTCATAAATTTTTCAACGATGCCACTTTATCACTTGGAATGTGGACTTCGACAATTTATCGTTATAAGTCGTAGCAACAACAGACAGCCTGCACAAGTCGTTCTTGAAACGACATTCAGCAATGAGTTCATCTTGAATTCGATTGATTCAGTCTAACGTCAGATGCCAAACAGTTTTGGACGAGCCAAATTACCAGCTTGCAGTGATGATTTCCGCGATGCTAGTGAATTCCGCCGACTAGAATATAATACTGACACATACAGACAGCTCTAATGCATGCACTCAAAATATTTTTAATTTGTGGTAATCCTTTACCCTATTCTTCCGAAGAAGTCTTTTAGATGTCCGCCATCAAAAGATTATCATATGATTATTGGCAATAATACTTTATAGTGGTGAGCAGCGAAGTCTACTTCGAAAAAATTGACCTAGTTCCGGTCCCGGCTTTACGTTTTTAAAATTTCCGCGTCAGCCCCGATTCGACGTTTTTAGAATTTCGGTTCCGGCTGCAGATCTGCATTTTTCAAATTTTCGGCTCCATATCCAGCTTCGGCTCCGCTTTTCCGAAAATTTTAGCTTTGCATTTCGTAATTTTTTGGCAAATCATTATTCATCTGATTAAACAATGCGATATGAATAAGAACAAACATTTGACATCGAACATACCAGGATGTGGTTAAATGAATGCTTAAGAGTGCTTTCGCTTCTCAGATAACAACTCAGCTCTAACACTAAATAACACAAATTGCTCTCACACTAACACTAAATAATAAAGAATTCATTCATTTCAATCGTACAACTGATCGGCATCGTGGCAAATCGCTCTTACTGAACTAACTCGCTTTCATTCATAAGGTCAAATGTTGTTTTCAGTGGTTTCAAATGCATTTCAAATAATTTCATTGAAAATTACACATGTTTCAATTTTCAAATGGTTTCAAATTTCACATGAATCACATACGCTATTTATTCGCATGTCCATATTCAGATTTAAAGAAGCCACATAAATATTTCTTTGCTTTCTGATACTCAACTTAAATTGTATCTATTGAGTCTAGCATTTTTGTGTCTTCACTACCAAATCGATTCAGAGCCTAACTCTTCGCAAATCGATGATATTTTCCATAAGTGATTAATTGTTCGAACTGTTATTCTGTTCTTCATAGGTGGTCCAGGCATGACTGATTATGATAATTCTGAGAATGGTTCAACAATAATTGCTGGTATTCTTCAATTTCAACAATAATAGTTCGGGGCGAACATGAGCAAGATACCACCTGGGGGCCGCATTACAAGTTCGTCATCTCACTTTGCATGATGGCGAACGTGAAAGCTGCAATGGAAAATGACGAAAATCATTTTATTGGTAACATTTGAATGTGAAGCAACCAAATGTTACTAATACATGACTTCAACTTCAAAATTATGGAATGACAGCAGTTTCTTCTTATTCGTATTGCTAAATGAATCGTCAAACAATACTCCAGTCATTCTTGATCGTTAACAAAGTCAGTCCAAAAGAGGACCAATCATTCAAAATGAATGGTCTGAAGTTGTAAAAACAATGGTCAAAGGAAATCACCACACATATTTTTGAAATGAAGCTCATTATTCTGTTAGATCCGTTCATTTCACAGCCTCGCAAATATAACGGAAGCTAACGTCGGTTTGTTCCCTTTTGAAAACAGATCGTAATTATAAACACAACTGCTCTTTGATTAAGCATTATAAGTTCAAGATAATGCATCATCAAGTGCAGCTTTTGCTTGTTTGTGAAGTTGTGCAATCTAGCACGAAATTACATCACTTCAGTTGATTCAGTTACACTGCACAAATGCTATTCGAATCAGCAATAATAAAAAATTGTCCGCTTATCTCTTGAATTAGCTGTCGTTCACAAATTTAAGCGATAAATTTCAATAACTCATTCGTTGATAAATTAAATTATGAACTCTTACAGAGGTTCATCGAGATTATGCGAAAACATTTTGATATCTGAAAATTACCTCGCAAAAAAAACAATTACGAAAGTTCTAAGAAGAAGAACGGAAATTGAAGAAATACAAACGAAAGAGAATGATATGAAAGGAATTTGCATCGATGACGATAAAGCAACTAACTATAAATAATAAAAGATAGGCCAGCAACAAAAAGAATGATAAACGAAATACGCATTGGCACGGAATTAATGCAATAAAACGACGAACAGACGTTATTCAACAGGAAACCTTTATGATATCATTTGTTATAAACAAGTTGCTATTTTTATCTGAGAATATTTTCAATACAGGATAGTGGAATGAGCGAAGTTGAAGGATACGAATGTTCCTAGTTATGTGGTTAGGATCAGACTACTCAAGTAAGGTTCAGCTCAATACCACAGTGGAAAAAGTATAGAAAGGTGCTTTAAAAAGCTATAAATATATGATATTATCTCATGTTCAGATATAATAATGCTATTTTTGCGCTATTTTAGGATAGAACAACGATAAACGGGAATCTACAGTGCGGTTTGGACGACAATATTTCATTTTATGTATTCTTGAATTGAATTTAGGGTCACGTTATCATGTGTAAAATGTCAATGATTTTTTGAGATGATAAATAAAGTAGCTATCAAATTAATTTTACTATTGTTAGGCAGACTATAGTGAATAAACGATATGAATAGCAACTTATCATTTTTACGACGCAATATTTGATATCATTACTTGTAATGAACCAACAACTAACTCATAATGATAATAGTGACATGTTCAGAAAAAGAACAATTTGAATGGCATGAGATCGAGCATTGCTCTGACGCTTGGTGCATCATAATATTGAAACATTTCGTTCCTATGATAATAAACGTCGTCAATTTTCGAACTGTCGTCATGCGTTATTTTCATTTCCTTCTTCGGAACATCCGCCTCATTAACAGGGACCATACGTAAGTGGTTCTCTTCATTGTGACAGATCTACAAAAATTCGTGCAGTGCTTTGCATGCGACCAACGTGGTGGTGAAACTTTCTTCAAAACTGAACAAGAATTTGGACATAATCCTCAATCTGAGTAGGATGCTGAGCCAGATCCATTATGTACACTTCGGATAGGATAAGCAGTACTAAAATCTATCCGTAGCATTTATCATTCTTGCAGTTGTTTGCTTCGACGCTAAACATTTTTGCACTAAACAAATAAACGTATAATACTGAGAAACGGAATGGATGGAAAAGGGATTCAAACAGTAATGCATAATGAGCCTTGATCCACTAGTGAGGGTAGGCTTGATGATATCCGATCAAAGTGCTTGTTATTTCAATGCTTGAAGCGTTTCAGCGGAAATTTTGGTAAGCACGACATCATTAACAGTCTTATATACAGCAAATGACGCACATTTGTATTTTAGACACAAATGCAAAAAAACATTCATTCGATCAGCTGATTTTCCAATGTTTGGAATTATTTGTTAGGTGCTCAGAAGATATTTTTAGTGATTTGGTTAATTAGGAAAACTTTGATCTTTCGTTTAACAGATGCATTTTCAAATTTTCATTTCGAATCCCTTCATTAACGTTCCGTTACGGCTTGTGAACGAATGGTGAATAATCCTCTGCTTTCCTAAAATTTCATGCTAATTGGTTGGGATTATCTGTGTTTGAGTGCATTGCGAGTCCATAGTTTGCAGCATAACATAATATTTGGTGCTATAAGTGTGGTATGTATGCTTATGAGTGAACAGTTCATAGTGTAATCGTATTCGAGCATTTCAGTAATTACTGATTATATTCGGTTGAACGACTTTACGAGATGTGACATAATAATAGCGAAAGCAGTAATAATAATGACGATAATAATAAAGAAAATGCTGTTAGGATTATCAGTATTTATGATAGTAAGAATAATAATAAACGTAATGATAGTAACATCAAGTCGCTCAAAATTCACATTCCAAAGCGTCTTTTTTCATCAACCAAGTAAAATTCATGTTCTGGTATAATTGCAGTCCTTCTCGCTATCGCTGTTTTTTAATTTATGGTGGAGTCAAGAGATGCAGAAAATGAAAAGGAGCAAAAAATAAGGGAGATTGTCGAAGAAGGCTGCCATTCACTCGGTGACTCAAGTGCATTTAATGTAGGGTTTACAAAATCCCGACCATTTTCTCAACCCGAGATCGAGATTTGATCCCGGAATGCTTTTTCAATCCCGGGACTGAAAAACAACTTGTGAATTATAAAAGTGTGACATTTTCAACGCATTCTTTTTGAACCAATGTGTTCAAAATTAATCAGAAAACAGTCTATCCAACAAATCGCTTACCAAAACTCAATAAAACAAAATCGTAATGAAATGAATCACCATTGTGACGAAAAAATAGACTTTATATCGACGGAACAACAACAGATTCAAAAAACAAAATTTAGCGAGACTTGAAATAAACTTTCAGAAAGGTTAGAGCGTTGGTTGTTGCATCACTCATCCGATTTCTCAGTTTTGACCCAAAAAAAGAAAATGCGGAGAAAAAAAGAAAATGCTTACTTTCGACGCTTGTTTCGGATCGTTTTAATCGAGATGCATACTAAAGCGATCTCCTGATAAACTGTTCTGTTCCATGGAATAGAATAGAATAGTTCGCAAATGAGGAAGGAACAGTTTGGAACATAATAGAGCCGTTTCGGGCCCAAAAGAACAGAATAGAACAGTTAGAACAGTATAGCACAGTTTAAGAGGGGGGGGATAGCATAGACTAGAATAGAACAGGTCTCAAACGAGGAACGCATAAGATAAAATAGAATAGAACCATTTTGGAGCGGAATCGAACAGAATAGAACAGTTTTCAAAAACGTGGTATAGAGACATCACTACTCGCCACCCCTTTCTTCGTCACATGGAACAAATGCATTTCAGAGATTACTTTGCTGTTCGTGTCATTACTTTTTTCACAACTTATGGAACTTTGCGGATTCATCATCAATTCTATTTTCTTTGAGAAATCAATATCATGTTCATTCTCGTCTTTGGATGAATCAGTTGCCATCGATGGGTTAGACTTTGACTTATCATCATTTTTACTACTTGCACCGAGCAACCTCGAAGATAAAATCACTGCCAATTCCATAATATTTTCTTTCGTGATCTTATACCCCTTATAACCTGTTCCCTTCTGACTGTAATCGGGATAGTTCATACGTCTCATCAAATGCATTGAAGCTGGTATTCTGCACTCGTTAATCTTCACCAGAAGAACCTTTTGATTACCATGTGGGTGGTAAACAACAAATATAAGTGCATTTGAATGAGCTGGGAATGATTTACGCTGCATTCGTGATCGGTATAGTATCAAATTCACACAAAATGACTTGTGTTATGGATCCCGGGATCGGGATCGAGATTCAAAAGCCGGGATTCGGGATTCTTGGGATCCCGTGCAAACACTAGTTGCATGTTCTTGATAAGTTCATTGATCAAGGCCTAAACTTGATCGAAACCAAGAATTTATAATGTGTACATAATATGTTCACAAATTATGAAATGAAGTACCACCGAAACCACCGAAAGTAGGGCCGAGGGAATCGAGCAACTCACGAACACTAAGAGCTGATACTCTTGAGTGTTCTCAGAGGTGGCCGCTACATCATGTGAACCAGGCCAAATGCCCAACCACGAACACAGCCACAACATTTTGAATAGATGAGCTTAAAGTTCGATTGTAAGGCTACAACCGCACACAAAGCAGGCATTGGTGAAATCGACCTCGAAGATAAATTCCCGAATTTCCTCGAAAATGGAACTTTTGAACTTGAACTAGCAGGACATTGAAAACAGTTTTTTTGATGAAAAAACGTTCAAATAACCAATCCTTAGATTAGAAAAGCGGTAACTGCGAATCTACAATGCAGTTCCATCAAATTCAACTGCGAATGTGAACGAAATGCCGCTTTGAATTCACCAACCTAAAATGCAAAATTACCAAGGTCGCAAGTTGTTTTTTGCGGAACCTCACTTATCATTAGTCACTGGCCCGTGAATTTCAGGAATATGGTCACCTGAATAAAAGTTTTAGTGTTCATCGTGAAAACATTCATGTGTATGATTTCCACGAGTCCACTGTAATAAAATTAAGATAGCGATAAAGCAAAATCATTCAAAATAAACATTATCAGATGTTATGATTTGTCGCTTAAAATTAATATAATCACGGCTTATGGTGAATTCAGCCAATCGGAAGGCTTTTGCATATTTATATTCATGAAGAGACAAAGAAAGTTCCTGATGGGATAAGGCTTCCTTTCTCCTACTCGTTCACATGTGTGCATTGCGAAAGATTTCCTTGTGTGATATCTGCTAATAAGTAATATCATTTTGAATCGAATGTCACAGCACTATCCCATACACTTCTTTCATCATCGCTTCCTTCATTAAAGATTAAACTCCTGCATGTTATTAACATCCTTATGATTCATAACTCACCAGTCGCGACATACATTCCCAACTCCACCACATAGCAACAAAAATTTCACTTTCGAGGAAAACCGGGGAATTCAAAGAAAATTTTCGGGGAATTCCCCGGTTGGGGACGGGAAAAACTGGGGACCCTGAAAATGTCGTCAGCTCAAAATAGTCGGGAACGGAGATTTTGAAAGGGGTCCCCGAAATTCCCGATCTCCAAACCACACTAGTTCTCATGTCATTGCGTTCCGCTCCCATCTTCAACCGCACGGTAAATCACCATTCCTCCTTCCAACAATTTCAATACAGCAATTCCCTCACTTCTGATAATTATACTTCTCCTCTGATAATGATAATGCAAGTTCAAAAGAGTCATTCATTTACCATCTTTGGTAGGTGTGGTACGTGGTAACGAGCAAGTCCCTTCAGGGTAAGCATTGCTTCCTTTGGGCAATATAGCCTACTTCGACTACCACATTCCCTATTTTGACTACCACATCCATCTTGGGACACTCTAGTCACATTATTTGACAAAATTATTACATTTAATCCGATTGGGACGCTTGGAATGCCAACAATTTCAAAGTAACTTCGGCTTTCGATTATGAGATTTTGTTGGTATTGTTCATATTTATCATGGATAATAAAGTTTTGGTCCGTTATTAGTAAAGGGTTTGTTGATATTTGCGGGCTTAGCTTAGTCGTTATTAGGGTTAGGAACAAGACGGGGAGGAATTCGGCAAGAGAAGAATGCAAAATGTCAGGATTTCCTGCGAGGGTCCTCTGCTTTCGTGGCAGAGGAGATCGTTTGGTTGTTCAAATCACCTCAATATTTCCATCGTACACAATTTTACTTTGATATTAAAAATCCTCAAATATCAATCAGTCCATTCCTGTTCCATGAACAAGTCCCACCTTTGATCCACCACCATTACGTTGCTGTTATTTTACGACTGAAGCTTACCTTTCCCACAAAACTAAAAGAATGCGACCATCATTCCCTTTGTGAAAGCATCAACTGTTCTCACCAAGTTATGATACCAACCAATTTCAGCCAAACAACTCATCTTACGATTACCATCACAGTGATGACACCAATGAAAAAAGCAACGTTTTGCGGTTAGCTATCATTATTCCTCTCATTATACAAATAACAGGACAAGGCTGCAATATTGTTGCTATATAATAGCATCGCAACCTAATCTAGCTGATATTTGCACACTCCAAATTAGTAATCCAGCGGACTTCACCATGTCAGATGCAAGTGTAAAGATTTCAGTTCGGCTGTGTTCCTTGCTTTCCTTCGAAGACTGGGTGCAATGCGGATGGTGTTAATTTGTTGCACTTGAACGATACATGTGGGCAACGGTGTTATTGGTATTGATGATTAAGAGACTTCAGAAACGTCGTTCTCATTTATTCATCAAGCAACGTCGTCATTCAACCAAATTCAATTCAGTTCAAATCGAATCTGAATTCTTCACTTCAATGATGATGAACGATAACAAAACAATTTATTGGGATTACGAGAAAAAAAGGATTATAAAACGAGCAGACAGAATACAAAAAAAAAACTGCGAATGAACAACAAATGAAACAGGAAAAACAGATAAATTCAGTTCTCTTTAGGCTTCTCTCTGTGTAGAAAAAAAACAACAACTTCCAACTTATAACGAAAATATGAATCTCATCTAATAATAACAACCATAATAATGATAAATAGGTTCAATCACCTATTTCCAATATTATGGAAATCAAAATTCGTTATCAAATGCGCATTTCAAACAATTTCTATCGGAAAATTGCTTGAACCTTTAAACTTCGCCTAAAAACAATAGTTTAACGCGCAAAACAAGATGTGGTAATGAAAACAATTATCATAAAAAATCTGTTCCACTGCAATAGAACTCTTAGGCGCGATGCTGCAAGACAAAGCATTATAATATAAAAAAGTTTTCATCTATAATTAATGAAATCCGGCAATGAAACAAACAAATATCATCGACAAAAGATAACAAAAAAGCGGTCAAAGAGAGAGTTCACACCGTCGCAAACGCGTGCCATAAGCCCCTTTCACCAACAATCAACCATTCATCATAAACCAAGCCAATTCAAACCAAACCAAAACAACAAATCCGACTCTCCTCAACAACTAATCCTTATTTGGCATATTCTTGAATCCGAGAATCATCTCCTCACCACACGCCGATACCACAAGACACTGTAAAAAATGTTTCACAATTAAAACTTCATTTGCTTAAAGAAACATTGTAACAAATCAACGGCAAATAACAGGTCAAGGCTCAGCATATCGAAAGCGCATCCTTCGCTAACTGCATAACTTTGCAATACGAGTGAAACTGCGATCAGACGATCATAATGACATCAAAGCACGAATCAGTAACGAACAACATACAAGAATGCCTGTTTCGTCTTTCTCGAAAGCCTGTTTGATCTGATCACCAAGCTCACCCTCGGGTAGTTTAAGGTCATCCTTCGTATCGCATGAATCTAGATCCATAAGACTTACATAGCCATCGTCGTTGATCGCAAGAAGCTGAAAAAGGGGCTTTTTGATGTATGCATGGATACACTGCTTAACTGTCACCGGCAATTGCAATTCACTTATTTGTAAAATTAATCGGATAAGGAAAGTTAAATAAATTCAGATGAAGATTTTTAATTCATTTCCATCGCTTTGCAATTCAATTAGCAGTAAAAGATAATGTGAGCAATAATATTGCCGTAACAGAACAATGTGTCATCAACGAATAATAATCAAATAATGAGTGAATGAAAATTATAAAGTGAAACGTCTAAGGAACAACAAACAACAAATCCAACAACAAATGACGTTCACATACCTGGTATTCCTTACGTTTCACGACGGGTACATCCATATTATGGGTGGATGGGCAGATATCTTCGAGTTTCTTACCCGTAAAGATATCTATTGCCACAAGGTGAACCTTCGCATGACCGTGTTTACCCGTCTTTGAGGTGCTCATTTCCACCACCTTAACAACATTTTATTTCACTCAATCATTCCAATAAATTTATCGATCAATCCACAACGTAAACATAAATTTAATTTTGCTTACTACTATCACTCAACGATCGATCATTTACCCTGTGCTAAAACATTGCTTTGCACAGTCCATATTGACACAACCCATCCACGAAATCTTAATTTAAGCATTTGTAAACAAGTTCGTTATCATACCTTACAGGGACGCCCTTTAATCATAACATGTTCGTTTTTACGCAAAGCAGAGCACTGCTTAGGGAACGTTGTAGCCGCTCCTGCATCTCCAGTATGGAAATCATGATCATGCTCATGATCCGTCATGTTACTTGGTGGAGCTCTACAAAAATATACATTAAGCATTTATAGATGATCCAAATGAATACTAATAACAGTTCAACATTATTCGTTTATTATATTCACTCTTAGTGATTCTTTGAAAAATAGTCCAAATTAATGGATGCAGAACCATCTTCTTCACATTTCAATTATATCAATCAATCATCTTTGATGGAAGAATTATTAGAATAAACAAAGCGCTCATCAAATATCAACACTTTAAATATACAGTTGTGACTGCTGAGCCATTTCTCCCAAGCCGTGATTCTTTTCGTTAACTACGACGAAACAAGTAATATTCATCGACTTTAGTTAGAAGTAATCAAGCTCTTGTTTAAATTGAAAAGGTTGACCAATAACAATAACACTATGAGAAAATACAGATTGCTGTTTTTATGCAACGATGAGAAACACATATGTATGCATACATACACACACATGATCAATCTAGCTAGTGTAAAAGGAGGTTAGTGAGTGACTATCGGACAGAGATGCTTTTGATTCAGCAACAATAATGAGCTTTCAATCAATTCATCCTGTTATCGCCGCACTAAGTGATCACTTGAATAATTTCGATTATGCAAAATGCAGCCGAATCATTGAATTATGAAACAACTACGCTTATCTTATGGTTAGTGTATACAGCGCACGAGCAAATCAACAAGCGAGATCAATCGAACAAATTATGTTAAAAAAGAACGATTGATGATAGATACTTACAGAGATTAAATTATACGGTAAATAATGACAATGATAATATGAAGCGAATGTCCAAATATTTAATTAGCAGAATGAGCACGCCGTCTCAGATGACTGTTGTTCTGTTTGCATACGGATCCTAGATAAACATGACTTTCAACAAGCGGAGATAAGATTTGATGCGCGGTAACACCCGAAGCTTTCCGGAGGGGTATGGAATCAAACCAAACTGATCCAACGAAACGATTAAAACGAGTGGAATAATAACACGAACGTGGATCGTTGACGACGAATAATACCCTAAGCAACAATCAACTAATATGCAGCTGATGAAATGATTGAATATGAGAATACTTCGTCGCACAACTTGACAGCTACCACCGAAACTGTGCGTTCGAACAGAAACTTTATGCTACAAAACGATGTGGCTGTTGCTTGACTGACGTTACTGATTTTCTGAAACGTTTCACACCACTTCCTTGTTGATTACTGTTTTCGGCCTAAATCGTTCCCTGGTTCGTTCAGGTTCGAATGCGTAGCGAATTGCGAAAATAAATACACGAAGAAAAGAACAGAACGAGTGCCGTCTACACCATCACTTCAACTGATGTAAGTGTTACCTCACCGTTTTATTCCATATATTATATGTACACATCAGCACACATAACGCAATCAACTGACTATTCGCATGTCTAAAACGAGCTGACACGCACACCAGTCTACGACAAACTAAAAGTGCGCCATTTTGAAATACGTTTTCGACTGAGAACCAATTGGCCTAACAACCAACTGCAAGCCTCAAAACTGGCAACTCGTTCGCAATCGATAATCGAAAAATTTATCTGGGTACTTTTGCTGATAATGGGCGCCACCGCGCCATCACAGACGCTCGTGTGCTCATACATAAGTCGAAGGCTGTGCATTAGCCTCATCACTGGGCTAAGCATAAGTCTAAGCTTAAGCATACTCCTGATTTGACTTCGAATTGCATAGATAGACATGGGGCAAAGTGGTAATCTAAGCACATGCGCGCAGTGGCACCCGTTATCAGCTAAAGTGTTTTTATCTGTTTATTCCACCGTGATACTATCACCCTGGTTAGCTAACAATATTAGAGCAATATTTGTCAGCTTAACCTTTACGAGGCACTATCATTATTGTTATTACCAACACCATTTACAACAATATAAAATAATCAGCACCATATTTCATCAGTTGTATTTTAATATCATGTCTTTAATCAAAAGAAGTAGCCAACGGCCTATATCACTAGATAGTAGAATGGTGCGGGGACGGGAAAAATGTCAGGGACGGAGGAAACCGGGATTTTCGAGGGAAAATCCGTGAAATTCCCCGATCCTCGAAATCCTTTGCACCACTACTCGATAGTATCATTTACTATAATATTATCGTACCCGCAGATGATAATAATAGCAATTTTACAATACAGAAGAGATCAGTCGAACTGTAAAAAAAGAGTGAATACAATAGCAAAAACTCAATTGTGATTTTCTAACTCTAGGAAAACACGAACTGACTTACTATAACAAAATCAGGCTTACATTATTTTCGTCAGTTGCATGTCGCGCAAAATCAAAGATAAGTATAAATTAAAGAGCCAATAATTTCATTTGTTTCCGTAAAAGATTACAAAAGTAACCATTAATTGACGAAGAAGTGTTCAACTGTTTACGTGAACACTTAATACAGTTCTGGTGAATGAACGATTGCATTTATTACCATTCATAAGTGGACAATTCAGAACAACAATGATGAATACAATATGTAAATGAAACGGAGATGATCGCTCAAAGTAATTTTGTGCTGCGAATTCAGCATTACGATTACTCCATAACCTAAAATCGGCAGCGATCTCAATAGCGCACATGCGACTGAGACATACAACTAACGTCACAAACTGCATTCGACAATGCATTATTACGAACGGTCGATGTGGAGAGAGACAGAAACAGGGATAGGCAACGGACTACTGGCCGATGGGTCGCCTATACCACTCATACGAGCAACAATGTACGACAACTTCCTCACAAGATAACTACTTCCGAAGATATGGTGGCCCTGAAGGCAATATTATTGTTCTTTAAGATTACTGTTGTTATTATACATGTCACATTAATTCCACCAAGAAAATATGCCCGTGGGTTGAACTTGATTATGCTTTTGAATAATCAGATCCGACTACGATATGCGTTCGAGAAAATAAATACTTTCATAAAACGTAAAGGATCTTTTCAATTACTACTCAATCAATCAACAAAATTTAATGTTACTGAATTGGCTTACTCATCCCAGTGCAATCACCTTGCCAGCAGTGTGAAAAGCGATGACATCAAATGTCATCACCTTCAGGTACTTCTATATGATAAGCCAATAAAAACGCTACTTAGAAATGATTTCTCAGGACGATCAACATGTGAATGATGTAATATGTAAATGATCATTTTCTATAAGAACTTTCGCCTAGTGCATTTGGAAAAGCACACAACTAAACCACAAAATGACATCAGCCTCGTGTGTTTTGAAAACCATTCAACAGCACACTGCTTGTTTGTCACGCGAACACACACCTCCCTCATGTAAGAATACATATACTGGCTTTGACCAATAAAGTTAACTAATGAGAATTGATAATTATTGAATAATACCTAAAGGAATTTTAGCATTATGTTCTGAACCCTATATTCGCTGTTCTCCTGGATGGCATGCTTATAGTTAGTACAGTTGAATAAAAGAAGATGAGAGTGAAATTTGAACGAATTCGAATGGGATTCATAAAAATTATTTTTTACGAGAAGAAAAATTAAATAGTATGAGAGGATAATTAATAAAAAGTTCGCATTAAATTAAGTACAACAATAGCACACTGAAGTAAGATTTTGAGAAAGACTGACTGAATCTGCGCAAAATTATCAAATGGAACGACACCCGCTAGTTGTCGTATATCACCGATGCCGAGTTCTACGACTGCGGTGGAAGTAGTTGATAAAAGCAGTAAAGAAAACGGGAAGATATTAGGAAGATGAAAAGAGAGGAATCGAGAGGAGAACAATACATTTGAAGAAGTTTCCCGAAACATTTAAAAATTCGTTCATTAAAACGGAGATTGATCCTCGACTTTCAACAGATTTCCATTTGAGAATAAAACAATGAAAAGATCTGCGATGCATTCCGTATTTGATGTCTTTAGTGTTCGCAAATATACATGTATCATGAAATATCATGAAACTTTCCGTAACATCGTTCTTTTCACGTTTTGATTTCTTTTCAGTCTGACTTTAATTGTTAATTTTGACTCCTTGGAAACTGATTTCTGTAATCCTAATCGTAAGGCCATTCAACAATGATCCTTTCACATTCATGAATCAATCAACAAAAATTACGGCGTTGAATTAAATGTCAACTCAGCAAAAAAACTCAATTAGAATTTAATCAGCTAAAATCGAACCGTAATTTCAAGAAAACACCATTCCATTCCTACTGATGTTTGCTTTATTACTTCCAAGAGTAATGTATGATAAACCATCGAATGAGTGAGTGTGCAAATGGGTGAATTATGCAATGCGTTTACATAATAAATCAATACCGCTCAATCGCTGCCGTATGTTGACGATAGTGAACAGTTTGAATGCAGAGAAAATAGTGAGTGAACTGCAATCATAGAACAATAACAGTATATCTATCTATTGATAGTGAAGGAAAGAATGTAAAATGCTATTCGGTAGGTGCTGGCTATCGTCATCATCATATCTATCAGACAAGCAAATTTTAGTGTTGACGAGAGGAGGTAGACAGATACAATTTGTAAAAACTATTAATTAAATTAAATATGTAGTGGAAAAAGAGAAGGAAATATTTTTATTACAACTGTTTAATATTAGTTGCGTGAGTGAGTGAAATAATGTAACGGTATTTGAATAGAGCTAATATAATACGAGAACAAGAGAATGTTAGATAGACAGAAAGATATGAGTTTGTAAATGGTAGTTTCATCTAAGAAATTATCGTCGACTACAACTCCAGTTCTACAACCGCTTTGTTCCTTTCTTACAACCAGCCAGGTCGAACGGTAGGCAGGTTTCTTTGAGCGAAAAGAATCATTCGGAGGACTGAAATGATGTGCGGTATAGTCGAGCAACGATGAATTTCATCTCACATCTACCATCCTTGTAACTGCCCATTTCACCTAGTCGTTTCATCCAACATTACGAAATATTTCATACAGATATCTACAAAATGTTGAATTATAAATACCGTAAGAAACTGCGTTAAGCCTCTTACATCGTCTTACATCGTTTTAAACCTTGCTATGCTAACATCCAGTGTGGTGTAGATGAGCATAATACTGCCACACTTACTACATCAGTGGCAAAAATTATAACTTTTTGCACTCAGTCTATCCTTATAGTTAGTCACCATTCACAGAACAGATCAAAACTAACAAGAAATAAGTTCAATTTCTGCGTGACACATCAACGACAAAGTTAACAACTATCTTATTCATGAGGACAACGGCCTAGAAATTAGCATAGATTGCCGGAAGGAGAATTAATGCTCTATTAGGTGTAAAGCATTTTACGAGAAGGAACGATCTACATTGATTTTCTCTTTCGATTAGGCACTTAACGTTCATGATATACGTCATGTTTCTTGGGCATATAGCTATCAAATTTCGTAGTAATTATAAGTTGCACACAATTACGCATACTGCTTTTTATAACCGTAGAGTACCTTTTACTTGAGTTCGAGTATAAGCGTGAAAAAAATATTCCTTAAGAAAATCATCCAATTTGCTTTGAATTGATCAAGTAACAAGATGTGATTGCATGGGTCAAATCAACTTTCGGTACTTTTGATGATTACGGGTGCCACCGCGCCATCCAGATGCTCATGTGCTCATACACATCACACATAAGTCGTAGCCTGTGCATTAGCCTCATCACTGGGCTAAGCGTAAGTTTAAGCTCAAACACACTCCTGGTTTACATATCTACACATGAGGCAAAGTGGTAATCTAAGCACATGTGCGCAGTGGCGCCCGTTATCAGCAAAACTAGCCAACTTTCATAGCATGAAAATTAGTCATGGGTTGCAAGTGTTACTGGTAATAGTAAGATTGCAAGTAGCCGACAAGAATGAAATTTAAGCTGGAAAACAGTTAAATACTTTTGATAATGTTGCTGAACTGATCAAAATATATTGTTGGAAATGTTCAAGATTTCATTCGTAGACAACTTTATTACGTAAGAGAAGAGCACTCAGTTAAAAGCTGACAATAACGCTCAATAATCAACGAATTGTCACAAAAAACTGATAAGTTTAATCATAAACTTAGATGGATAATAACTTACGCCATCGTTATCGTCGTCTAAATTCGTGCTTTCCGTAATGTGGCAGCAATCAGCTAGAAGGCGTCCTTGCACGGCGAAAGCGACGTTCAAAGTGGCAACTGCACGGACACAACAGATAAATAATAGTCGAAACAAACACCTAAGCGTTCGTCGCTTCACTGTATGTGCACGCACGCTTCAACTAATGAATAATGTGCTGCACACTACGCGTACGTGTTTTTTAACAATTTTTCTTCGCTGCCAAGTGTGCGAATTCAGTGCGAAACAACTGGAGTTTATTTCGACGAAAAAAGACTATTTGCGGTGATAAAGACTTGCAACGAAGTGCTTAGATAGAATGCATGCTTAAGTGTCTTGAAATTAAGCTTAGAATCAAGTTTAAATTCATTTCATTCCATTTTTCATAAAATATTCCGTTGTATCTGCAGTGAACTATATACTTGTCTAATACATCGTATTAAGACTGTAATTGACAAATTTGAAAAGTGCAAATAAAAACCAAATGCGATGAAGCAGCCAAAAATTTTTAACAAATATTTGCAGAAGCAACTTAATCATAATGGGAATGAGAAAATAACAACTCACAGAAGCCCTTCACTATAAGCTATTTTCATTACGATTGTGGCATTGAATTCATTTTCTCCTTCCAAATGTGCAACTATATGAAGCTAAATGAAATGCTGAAAATTGGATACAAACCAAGTCGAGAAACTGACGGATGAAGTGTTGCTTTTCAAAAAATGCAATTAGTATGATACTCACGATAAGTCACTTAATGAGATTCGTGTGTAAAAGACGCTGCCAAGAGCAAGAATCCGAATCATTATCAACGTTGATCGCTTTTCAGTTATTTAGAAATATCATGAAATTTGGTGATATTCTGAGTGAAATATTCAATAATGTGAAGTCAATAACACAGTTTCACTTGATCGTTTAAGAAGTATTATGATTTGACCTGATGGCCTTTATCACCAGTTATCATCACTACAACTTGAATTACTTCAGTCAATCGATGAAACGCTCATTTTCAATAGGATCAAATCCACATGGTGAACACACATCTGAGATGTTCTGATTTCCCTGTGAATGTGACATGAACGTTTTCATTGACAATAAAACCAAGCTGATACTTCAAATGATTTTATCACGCCAGAAACGAATCGAAATTTCTCGGTACGGTTGCAGTATCACCCAATATGTACTTCTGTTTTCATTGTTGACCACCATTATTAGATACATTGCGCTTTGATCAGTAAAAACTTTTATTTGTTTAGGTTTATTGCAGAATTACATGTAAGTTCAATCAGGAGATGCGAACACCAATTTTTAACATAGTTCCGATGTTGTTTACCAAAGTTTGCATAATAACAGGTCTACGAACGAGAATATGCCAATGAAAATTCAAGGATACGGTCAATACTGACTGCCTTAGAACAACTTCAAAATATCATATAGCCTCGAAACACTGCTATTTGCTCATTTAAATGATACATTTCGTTAAATACCGCTACGACATTCATTAAAGAAAATCTGATAACAGGGCATAGCAAAGGAACTAACTGATGGTCACAAAAGTGGTGCAGGCGGAATGGAACTATTGTACGTCTGCTGATGGCTACTACAACCTTTGAACGTTGTTGTTCGTGCAAAACTGTTTATAAGATTCCCAAGTATCAAGAATATGCGCCCTCAAAGCATGATGCCTAGACCAAAATGTTTCCACACAAAACGTGATCAATTTTTAAAACTTTAATATTTCTTCAGGTATCTTCCGTTTCTGTTTCTTCACCGTTAGGATTTCTTTACGGTTCTTATTCAGTTCATATAAAAATTCTGAGTTGCGTATATAGACGGAATACTGTTTAAATGTCGCTTATTTTTGCAAACTTCCGCTGCCATCGTTTTTGGATTATTTTCCGAAATTATTAAAGTTTTATAACACTAATGCCATAACTATTGCTACGCAATTGAATCGTGTTCTTTTGCAAATAAACTCAAATATCGATTGCAAAAACATAACCAGCACGAACCGAAATCACACATACCAAACAAAGAAAAGTATTACTCAGTAGAAGTAACAAAGCAGTATTGGAAACAACAAAGAACTGTTTTCATAAGGATGTTTCGTCTGGGGTCTTTTTGCTGGAACACTTTATGCGAGGAGATCCTGGAGATGACTTGACTGGGAACGCTCAATCCAAAGAAGTTTTCGTCGAGAACCTCCTACTCGATGACTTCCTCTTGATGAAGTCCGTTATTGTTGTTTGTACGTTGACAAAAGCTCCACACTCTCATTTGCGGTTTGCGTATTTCTGAAAGAGGCCACACAATACGTCAGAATTGCTGAAGGTTTTACAAAGAAAATTGGCGATTGATTTCGTCGATTCTGCACTGTTGAGTCTCATTTGGTTACAGACATCTTTGCAGAAAATTGCATCAGTGAAATCCCGAATTGAGAATTATCTGATCAAAGCAGTGAGCGCATGAAAGTGCGCTCACTTACGTGATCACACATCTGGAAAAACTTCGACACAGAACTGATGTTTTAGGTTGGCAACGACCTACCGAATAGACTTCGTTGATATGCAATAAAAACATTTCGATGCTTCGCTTCAATAGACATACACAACGGTTTTTTTCTGTCCACTTAGAAAGCTTGCAACACAGTGATTGCAATAAAATATTGCCTTCAACAATTGAAGCTTAACGAATTTTGCAAACTATTTTTTTTTTGAATTTAAAACATGCTTACGCTGCTGTTCATTTTTAATACACACAAAACTGTGCCATTACAAAATACTCTTACCTAAAAGGAAAATTTTAAACAGTGATGTTTAGAATTTTAGAACATATAGAATAAATATAATATTGATCCAGCTGTTACCCATCACGTACATTAACCGCACTTCCAACATTGTGAAAGTGAAACGAATTCGTTGTATAAAATAGCACCTCTCAAAGGTGTCAGCTTTAAATCATTCATATCAACTAATCAGACGTCAGTTTGTACAGTTGCATTTTTTGGTGTAATTCATTGGCAAGATGATTTTGTGAATAACGAAAACGTCACAGTATAACAACACATAAAACATTATTTATATTCGCAAATGTCAATATATTAAATTATCAAACAGAAAAATAACGATAAAACAGTGCGACGAGATTAGTCATATTCAAAGAGCGGTCAGTGCACAAAAATATTCAATAAGATTCATTAACACATGCTCGAGGCACTACCGCACAGAGGGCTGTTCTTATATTATTACTATTAAGATTACGATTATTGAAAAAATAAAAATAGTGATCATCACCACCATTATTATTCATTTCATTATGATAGTCATATGGGTCAACCAAACGAGCTTTGAAAACAAACAAATTGCGCACAAAAACAGAGCTAATTGGCCCATTAAAAAAAACAACCAATGAAAGTTGATCTTAACTCATAACAGCATCTGGTTATCCGATGTAACGATTAGTTCTGAAGCCTAAAAAAATCACATGAAAAGTTTCCCTGCAAAGTAGTGCCGAAAATTTCCGCTTTCCACATTTGTTTACGATAAAAACAACAACAGGATTAACTTGCTTACTTAACTACTGGAAATTTAAAAAATTTCCGATTGGTTTGGTTGTTTCTTATTGGGAGTATAATAGTAACGTAATCATGAAACGATTACAACCATCATCATTTTAGTCGTTTTAAACAACCTTGACCTGTTTTCACAAATACACCAAATTCACTGGAAAAAACCATTTCCAAGCTTGCAGTCAGTCACTTAATAATATTCACATTCGTATCACCACATCCACATCAATCAGATTTTACAGTTCACACCTGAGCATAATTTGCAGAATGCTCATATTGAACAGTTGCATACGACAAACGATGAAAATGGTTGTACTCCTCGCTGTTCATTACTTGAAATCATACGAGTTTAATAAACAAAACTGACGTAATAAATTAGGACATCAGCATGACAGCATATGGAATAAAACGAACAAGGTATTGAAAACATCAACAAGAATAATTACAGTACAAATAATAACGATATTAATAATGTAAATAATAACGAAACATCTTTAGCAACATTATAACAAAAAAGAAAATTAGAGTGAAAATAGCAATGCAGCGGAATCAAATGAGAAGAAGCATCAATAAGGATGGTGATGATGATTACGGAAAATAGATTCAATGAAAATAATGACAACGAGAAGTTGCAAAGAATAAATAGGAAAAAGCAAACAAACATATAAATGAATAACTAATTAAATAATCAGGTTGTGCCGAAAATGATCGAGCCAAATTCGTTTCTAAGCGGTGGGTGGCTCAATAAGACAGCAGACAGTCGCTACGGCGGATGAATTGTTAAGAATTGCAAACGATTGCTTCAATTTTAGTTGGAACTGGAGGAAAAGTACAGAGAGATTAAGCATCGACAATGATTAAGCAATGCAATAATATGCAAATGTAGCTGTTTTGAACTGTTTGCAGAACTAATCTATGGCTACGATCCCGTAACACATATGCATGCATCCAATGTTGCACCCAACAACTGAAAAATTTCATCATCAGAACGTTTAAACTTCAGTTAACAAACGATTATCACACCCCGAGGAGGGGTATTAATATGATCAGTATGCTGATACGCTTATCTTTCCATAATACCCGCTTTTAAATGCACTGCCACTGATCTGCCGATGAAAGCGATTGATCAATTCTTACTCTTGGCTGCATATCAGTCGTCTATTTATCAATTGTTAAACAGATCAGCATATTCAAACTGAGTCCACCCCCTAAAACGACAATCATAATGACCGGAGATCGAGATCTGTGAGCTGTTGTCTCTGCTACTCTCGCCTCGCCATTATCATCTTCCATACTACATGTGTCACGGTCATCCTCTTCGTCATCATAATGCCTGCGTGTGGTCTTCTCGTTCGCCTTAGCTCAGTGAGTTGGGATCAGTGGAAGAGTCGAGTGAACAACATCTACTAGATGTTTCACATATAAATTAATGTGAGATAATACGATAAGAGAAAAAAGAATGAAGCAAGAACAATGTGTGTAAGATGTATACGAAATCGTTGTGAGCATAATCATGAGAGCGCAATATGATAGAGAAAGAATAAGAGACGAGACGATATCCGATACACAACAGTACCAATCATAAACAACACAGAATGCTTGTGAAATGAGAGTGAGCGGAGTGGAACGAAAATGAAATCGAGGAAAAAGAAGCATCGACAAGAAACGAGCAAGTAGCCAGAGTAGATGAACATAATGACGATCGAGAAATGAAAGAAGAGAGAATGTTACAATTCACAGCAACATCGTATGAAACGCAGACAAACATGGACTTCGTTTGGATTAATTCCAACTATGTGATGTGCTGCTGCTGGGCGGTTTGTGTGGAAAGCTCAGACGATACCACGATAAATAACACTAACGTGTCGAGAATGCATCACCCCTCCTTCCCACTTTGAAAGTTAAATTCTCTATTTGTTGTTCCTCAACATAAATCCAAAAAAAGTTGTTCTGAACTCTCAATTAACACTACCGACAAATCGTTCTCCATTTTGAGGAACTGTAATCGATGATGGACACTTGCGAAAAGAGTGAGCACGAAAACGAATTAGTATACTAACAATGAAATCACCAACAACCTTTCAATTCAGTTTCAACCGGAGCAACAGTTCCCAGTCGATTATTTCAGTGCAACAATTTCGAAGCAAATCGTCATCAATAATCCATGTTTGCAGCCTTTTGTTTCAGCTTAATTCACGCCACCCTACAGTATTACACCATAGTTT
This sequence comes from Anisakis pegreffii, assembly GCA_035041965.1. Lineage (NCBI taxonomy): Eukaryota > Metazoa > Nematoda > Chromadorea > Rhabditida > Anisakidae > Anisakis > Anisakis pegreffii. The sequence goes on along the minus strand of JAPYMA010001288.1, from coordinate 82,259 downwards.
TAATAAGAAGAAAAAATAAAATACTTATCTAAAAATGCTATTTACACTCAAACTTCCACATTAAACAGTTGAAAATTGAAATAGGAATCAGTTATGATAAAACTGAATAAATGAAGAAACAACGGAATAAGTTCAAATGAAACCAACGAACGAACATTTCGAAAGTTACAAAACGTAAATAATATCAAGTAACGTGAGGAAGAAATAACAAACATTATAACTTATATCACTCTCTGCTAACAATGCACAGAGCTTATTTACAAACAATAACTTAACAATACATATCAACTCAATCATAACGTTTCAATATGTAACTTCCATTAGCGTTACAATACAACAAGCGAAATTAACTTCACGCGAACCCGATCAATACATTTGCCAAGAAAGGTTTTTCGACATAATTGTGCAGCGCTCGAACGGACCGACCACTGTTAATCGAATAAGAACTTTCATTACATTCGAATCCGATTCATTTTATCGCTTACAAATGACAGACACTGATTAAAAATGTGCGAAGACTAACCAAAATCCACCCTGACAAACGAGAAAATAACCTTGTATAAACATGACTGTCGCATCAAATCTAACGAGCTCGTTCACTTGAAATGTGTCACTCACTTATGTAACAAATGAGACGTAACTAAAAAGCATCGATAAACCTGAGATGTCAATTGATAAGGATCAACTGACGTGTCTTTATAACGTTTACGAAGGTAGTAGCGATATTACTCAAGAAAACTGGCATCATCAATAAATATTATGTCATATCACATATGCAACTCTGTTTCAGCAGCAGTATGCAATAAATATAACATTTCCAGCAAAGAGATGAACCACGAGACTGAATTCACATTCAAGCTGAACAGACGAAGTAGTTGAGTGCAAAAAATTCAAAAACTGAAATGAACAAACGATGCGACCGGCACAGCTTTGCTCAACAGAACATCAAGTTTAAATACACTTTTCTCATGCATTCTTCAAAACAAGTACTTCATCTTACAGATCAATACTTTTGAAACGACACTCATTTGACTTTTAAATTCTTGACACCAAAATGCTGCGAGAAACAGTCGAAAAGTAACAATTTCAAGAGGTTAGACTCGACTGAGAAAAGCGCTTTTGTAACGATATAAAATATTTGGTGCAACATTTCTGGCAAATGACAACTGCAATGATTTGGCCCGTTAAAAAGGTGCTCGTTGGGTATGACGCGAACTAAAAAACGCTTCATTTTCCATATAGGAAATCGAGGACAAGCAAACATTCTAAAATTCTAAATCGAAAACGAACAATCTGTAACAGCCGAAATGCATACCCAACAAGATGTTCGCATGACAATCAGCATTATCAACCATTTGATGATGATTTTGATTTCGTCTCCATTTACGATCACAACAATATAAATACGCACAAAAAATGAATGCTCTATCGATAAAAATTAAATCAACGAAAAAACTTCCTCTCTCACTAGCAAAAGATTGATTCAACCCATTTATCTTCACCATTACAGGCGTCATCATTCCACAAAATTAATTTTTCGTTTCTGAACAAATCCAGCAACGTCATAAAATTTGTCTCCCGATTTGCTATGGAGCAGTGAGCTAAACTCAGATTGGGACAAGCGATCAAACGACTAGTAAGGTATCATACAGTTCCGAACATCTGAAGCATGCCTCAAGCAATTACTAACCTCTGAGGTATACAAACAACAATCAATCACTTTTAATAATAAAACATAGTATTTTGAATACGCAATTCATCAATCTGCATTCATAAAATACATATAAAAACATTACGCTTGAGACGGCCCTGCGCACAGCTTGAAGAATAAAGAATAACGAGAGAGATTCATTGAAGAAGGTTCTGTGTACTTATTTACGAGAAATATCCTTCACCAGTACTCTCTTCTTTTGTGCCAAAATGTTTCAAATCATCGAATAAACTCTGCTTTATCTTGGAGATTTCACTCGCTTCTTCCTGAAATGGGTGCTTGGAAAAGCTTTAAAATATAATTTAGAATGTAACAAATACAAACATAAAACAGAAATGCATGTATTTTCGAGGAGTATTCCCAACTCGATAAGCTTGCCTCACGTTACTACCAATTTCCGGTATGCGATGACCATAACATTCCGCGAAACAGACTAAGCTCTATGTCATCTTACAGATTATTACACAAAGGTCGATCCAACCGACGGACAAAAATTTCTTCAGTTGAAGTTGGATCAAGCACTTAATTATCTAACATAACTCAAGTTAGTTGGTGAAGAAGTTTTGCAGCTGAATAGGTTCACAAACAAAGTTTTGTTCGATTCAGCCGGATCACATTAAAATACCTCAACGTAAGGTAATTTCAACTAAAATTTTTTGATTTTACGAACAAAACATTTCTGTTGAAGAGGGTATGAAGAAGCTAATTTCAGAACAACTTGAGGAATTAAGATTAACACGAGAGGCTCGCCTTTTTAAGAGCAATAGGGGGCGACAATGGGTACAAAATCAAGACCAACTTGGCCTCCAACATTGCCACCACCCGCCGGCGCTCCACCCGAGTTTCCGCCTCCTGCGCCTGCTCCAGCACTTTGACTCCCGCCTCCTCCACCACCTCCAGATCCTCCGCTCTGTGAGTGCACCGACCCCGGACCGCCCACTCCTGCTCCAGCTACTGATCCTGGTCCTCCGACGGGTGCTTGACTACCTGCATTGAAAAAATTGAAAAAACATAAAATCACACTTGCAAGAGATATTGCATTAATTAAAGAACGTGGTTTTGTGAAAAGAATTGTACTGTACATGCTTCTATAATGAATACGTAACAGCGATTATACAATCTAAATAACACAACAACATCTTGAAGCAGTCTCTATTTTATAACTATAAAACAACAATATCCGTATAACAATGATATTAATAACCTGGCCCTCCAGCAGCACCCGGGGTTCCTCCATTGAGACCACCATGTGTTGATGCAGGCGACTGCTTCATTTCGTCACCATTCAAAAGCGAGTTCATTTGAGGTTCAGACGCCGCTACTGGTGGTCCTGCCGATCCTCGACCCCCTGCACCTGGCGTTATACTCCCCTCAGCTCCGTGCATCCCATACTAAAACACAACTGCTAAATAATCTCACTGTTCTCGATTGAACACAGTCAACAATTCCACTATACCTACGAATGATTATTATTGGAAATTCAATGAAACTGAATGCAGAAACTTACAGGCATAGCAGAGGCGGTAGACATCATCATATATCCCCTAGGATCTGGTTGCCCATCAGGCCCAGTGGGTAAGGGTCCTTGTGGACCCGGCGACGACATCATTGATGGCGCAGATGAACACATGCCGCCGTTTGGCATCATCGCATTCTGTAAAGTCTGTCATCACCACATTTATTACTGCGTCAAGTTTAAATCACACTTTTAATATGATAATAGGACTAGTCTCGTGAACGACTTATCCATAACAAAACCAGTTATACATACAGGCTCAAAAGTTCAGGCAACAAAACTTTTGGATTTAAAAAAAACGTTTTAGTAAGGTAAAATCAAATGAAAAACAAATATGAGCACTGCCAAGTTTTTAATATGCAGTACATCATCAAAGTTGTTCGAATCATGCGAAAGAGAAAAGTAACTACGAGCAATGAACGATGAAAGATCAAAACTAAAACATCAAACAGTACGGGAGGAAATGGTGTTCCGGTGGGTGAGTCCATATACATCTGCGAACTATACCGCATCGGTCCGTTTGGCCGCATTCCAGGGAAATTCTAAAATAGTGAAAGCTTTTTAGAACAGGCTTAATGCTGATAAACCATCAAAGAATCATTTTGGTTAGAGCAACGATAGCCATCAGAAATGTCTTGATCTGCACTGCATAAAGTCAAATGCCGTTCTGTAAGATCACATTCACTTTATTGATGGAATTCATGAAGAAGACGAATATATGAAAGATACTTAAACATGACACGTTTCTTGCTCACCTCAAAATGCTTTTTTTGTCAAAGACTCATTTGCGATAGGAGAAAACAAACCGTTGGCATGCGCATAGGTCCGGCGTTAGGAGGTAACCGTTGTGGCTGCATGGGCCGCATTTGATCAGCACCAGCGAACATATGAGGCGGTCCTCCAGCCGGGAATCCTGCGCCCGGAGGCATTCCTCCCGGTCCCGGCGGTCCATTCCGTGCACCCGGCATCGCATAACGTGGAGGTACTGGTGCAAAACTTCCTGAAGGTGGAACTCCTGAAAATCTTTCAGTTTCTCATGAGCAATTCAAGCAGAATGCACAACAATGGAAAAATCATGGAGAAAACAGTCAGTCCAGTCCATTAAATAAAAGCATTTCCAACTATCACCTTGTGCAGCATGATAGTTGTGAGTCATCCGAGATGAATTGGCATGTCATAGAACTACTGGTTTGCGGGATACAATAACAATAATGTTGAGTAGGTCCAACACATATAAAAGGGGATAATTGCGAAAGCTAATTCTCACCGGATATGGGCGACGCTTGACTGGTTGAACCAGATGGTCCGGGCTGACCGGATCGAGGAGGGTAGTAACCAGCTGGCATCATACCGTCTGGACCTGGACCAGGCCCCATTCCTAAGGGACTAGGTGTTGCCGAAGGAAACTGCAATTTGGATATAGGTTATAGAAAATTATGAGACTATCGCGTTGACAGGATATCACTGAAATCAATAAAACTCACACAAATGGTGATTGTCCTTATTTTAGTAAAATGATGACCATACCCATGGTGACAACATTCTGAATTTGAGAACAAAATCGACAAAGATAAGAAATAAACGCATCTGTGGAGAGTTGATTACAAAAAATGAGCTGAAATACGACTCGCCTGTCGATGGAGACAACATTTGCGATCGAGAATATTTTGAAATGAGATGCAGCAGATTTTTTAACAATAAATTCACAAGATTGTACGATATGAATGAATGACATGCGACAGCAGTATTTTGAATACATTAAACTCAACCAGGCATCACTACATGATGTATGATATTATTTCGATTGAATCACCAATAATTCTGACATCTTCACATTTGTAAATGTAACTGATAAAGACGTTGCGTGCTTTGAATGATTATTTCTACTGTACCAGACTTCAGTCAATCATATATACGAGATATACGTGTCGGAAAATATGTCAACTCACCGAGATATGATTGAAGAATTCAAATTCAATTTTCACTCCTTATCTGAGTAGATTCAGAGGCATTCAGTTGGCCATTGAACATCATGTTTTGTTAAACGGAGAATTGCACTTTTTTACAAGCGTTTTTAGTTTGCCTTTCTGAACACTTTACCTTTCACGTGATATTATTTTCTATCAACTAATTTTATGAATTACACGTTACTTCGCATAATGTAGCAACTCTTTGAAATTAGCCTTCATTTTTTGTAAATGTTTTGTTGTATTTTCGACAACTTAATTCAATTTCAATTACCCATATCTTTACGGCATATTATTCGGTTCACTTCCTCAATTATGTCTTTCTCTTCTTCCCCCTTTCATGAGCGATGCTAACTGCATCCACTCACAATATTACATATTGTTCTATCTTTTCTCTTCCCCACGTCACAATAATTTGGTCATCATCATATCGCTCCACACAAACGAATACACACAACCAAACCAAATACGCTGCGCGACGCGATCTCCGTTCACATTAGACGCAAGAAACAAGTATGTTTAGACGTATGCGTGCGTCCCTTGTACCAACAACTCGAATGACATTAACCGACTCACCGATCAGTTGCAGCATACCGTCATAGCTAGGCCACCCACCCTTCCAGTCGTCCATCTAAGACCCAGTAAATGGTGAATGATTGTGAATAGGTGAGTGGGGTCAACATCAATCCCAAATTTTCACCTATCACATCACATCTCACCATTCAGTCATACTAAGGAAGAAACTGAATGAACAGAAAACAATAACGGATACAACATGCCATCAGCAGCAAGCACACGATATTACTCAAAATTATAGCGTCTTCTAATTCTTTCGCAACATTTTTTACTTGCGGTCTTTATCACTAACTTCCTCCACTTCAATAACTCAGTTCATAATCCTTCATTCTTACTATCAGTATCCATTCATCTTGTAAATCTGCAACGACTGATCTGATCTCTTTGTTCGTCACATCAGATCGTAGTCATATTATAAATATGAAACAATAGGTCATATCATTCCTTCAAATGGTTCTGAACAAATGCAAGTGCCAATTAAACTCTCAAGAAAGTTATGCTCCAACATCCATGCTACGTTTCAAAGACGGGCAGTAGCGCGTTAGCCAAATGGTATCGCTACGTAGCGGTAGCCCATCTCCATTACTCATCCTATAACTTACTAACGAGAATCGTTCACGCACATTCCGATTCCTCACAAATATCAATAATGCACTAACATGAAATGCTTCAAAATGCAAACTAAATAGATCTTAATGAAGACGCTTGAATCAGATGAATATTCGTTGTTCACTTTAACAACAAAAACCGGTAACTGTTGGAAACCTTTTATGGAACAACACCCAACTATCTAGTTATTCTGTTGCTCGGAGCGCCAAACAAAAAAAAATCAAACAATCTCTGTTGCATCGAAAAATTCATCCCTGATAATGATAATAATAACTATTCATCCGCGCGAGTATCAATGTAAGTACACTTTCGATCAATAACACAGTGTGTACCTATTATACCTCCCAGAACACTCACCACTTACAATCAAAAACTCAGATTTCATTCGTTAATTTCGCAGTCATCTATATAACCTGAACTATTACTCTAATATATAAACATTCTATGTATAACAAAAATGCGCCTGTTTTAGTCTCATGGGTGAAAAAAAAAACGATCGATTGTTCATCCGAACACTTTAACATAAAGTTTTGTCATCTGTTACAGTCACCAGTGACCCACTATACTCATAAAACTTTTCCAATGAATAAATCATATTACGGAGAAAAATGAGACGTTTGAGATGACCTACCGAAACAATAACTTGGTGGATTAATTTAGCAGCGAACAGCTAGATTTTACTGCCAAGTGTTGCGCATTTACTTTTATTTAGATAAAAGGATGGCAATGAAACAACGGCGAAGTGGAGATAACGGATGAACTGACACTTCCATCTGCGACAGAACAGTACCTTTACAAGACAAAAAAGGTGTTTGTCGATGCTAACTACACATATGAATAATTTATCGTGAGATCGATTATTGAGCCAAATGATATCCCCAGTAAAGAATAAATTCAATCGCAGAAGTTGCAACAAAGTCTTCATTCTCCTTATAAGAGGTTGTCAGAATCTTCGAAGCAAAAATGTTGAAAGCTGCCTTGATTTATTTTTTTATCTACTCCGCTAATTAATGCAAATTGCGTATATATCTCCCCCTTCCACCCACCCCCCCAATCACTTCTATTATCGTGGTTGACTGCTCTTCTCATCCACATTTGGCCCCGATCTTGCATATGTGGTCTCGCCATCTCATTTTCGGTTGGCTCCAACCACCTTTCCTAAGTCTAGGCTGCCAATTCGCACATCTTTTCGCCCAGTTGTTATCGTCCATCAGCACTACTTTCCTCGCCCGTTTAATTTTCTTTTCCCTTGCACATTTTACAAGTTCCTTAATCTTCGCTACCCCTCTAAGCCGTTGAATTAAATTCCTATCCTATAGACTCCGGCCAAAAAGTTGGAAAGCAAAACTGCCAGAGAATAGTTCCCTGACAAATACTAATCAAAGTTCTTGTACTGACTGACGCTGGATAGATTCAATACAATTTTTCGTGCATTTTTTTCTATTCTATGGCAATTTTTTTCTGTTATGATGTTTCTCTAGGTTCCAGAAAACCGTGCTGTATTCAGTTGAACCACACGAAATATTCAACCTCGATGAGAGGCTTTCAAACATTATCACGGCTTTCTACGATGCTATTGTCTCTGTATAGGAGTGTCTGAGCCCAACACTTTATCCTGATATCGTTCGATGAGCATGGGCGGATTGCAGCATTGACAGCGTGTGCCATGACGTAGATTGAACTTATGAATAAAAATTTTTTGAATACACTTTCTCGTTGTCATCCTTTCTACAGCTTAAATAGTACAGCAAAAGCATAAAAGCCTTGGAGCGTGACTTTGCAATTTTTCATGGTGCACAACGTCACCTATCTCAATCGTCAAGATTCTGCTTGACAGAAAATTTGGTTGCAGATGAGAGCAATATTAGTTTCGTATCAAACAGGTTCAAAAAAATTGTATTTTACTCAGCAATGATAATCGACGGTATTTCGAATCCCCAAACTCATATCCATGAAAACACAAGCAATCATTCAATGAACACAAACTGCAATGAATTCAGCCACAACTTTTACAAGCGAAAGAAGGCACGGGAAGACGAATTATATGCGAAAGTTAATACACGCTTCATTTTAATATCGACGAGAATTTTATTTGAATCAATTCGTTTAGAAACCGGCACTCTTGTCAAAAATTCAATGGTACCGTGCGAAAATCGTCCTCATCTAAAATACACCGGTTTACATTTTGGGTATGCGAGTAGAAAGCAACGAGAACAGTATTTAGGAATGGAATATCGTCAGACTGAAGAACACCTAGGAATATGACGACGTAACGTTAAATCAAGAAAACATTCGTGCAGTGCTAATCTCAAGAACTAAAAAATTGCAAAATGATGAAGTTGCGAGCCGAGATAATAACAATAACAATATCAATGATGATAATCGATGTGAATAATGAGTCCTTTTAGCAGCGGAGGGCCGATTAAATTACTATAAAAGAAATTACAAACTACCTAAACCATGCTACACCAATCTATTTACTTAAATGAATTTTGCAAACTTCACACCTCCATTTATACATGAACTGCTTGAAGTTTCAAAATTTCCAGAAGGGGCAACTATCAAACTTGAGTTATTTGCCTTATAAGTTCATTAAAATGGCATTACAATTGCATTCAGACTCGATATCGGTGCATAAATGGTACTCGACGACTTATAATCGCACTAAATGAAAGAAATTCTTAAAGAAGTTGAAATTCTTTTAAAGAAAGTTTCAGTATTTTTAAATTGAACAATCGGATTAACTCCCAACAACAATAATCTGTTTGATATTCGACAAAATTCTCTAACGTACACTTATTGCATGCAGTACCTTCATCGGATCTATCTCCTATGCTGACTGTTTTTAAACTGTACATATGCAACACAAACACAACGATAATAAACGTTGAATTTAAACAGCACTTCAGTTCTGGGATTTATATCAGCATAAAGTGACCTTCAATAGACTCATGAACATGAGTGATAGTTGCCAGATGAACTCAGCTGTTTATAGGGCAGAGTTTACCGAAAAGGGATGAAAGCATTCCATCAGTTGGATCAAGATGAACATTTCCGAAAAGTGTTGAGTTGCTAGCAGTAAGGTTGGCACAATTAAGCCAGAAATTGACATTGAACAGCATCAATCGCATTGCTTTTGCACCATTCAAAACGCTTCGAAAATTATTGTTGAAAGCTACGCGATTTTATCCAACTTTCTAACCATTCGTACGGATTTAATGCTCTAGAGCAGGCATCGGCAACCCCCTGCCCGCGGGTCAATATTGACCCGCCGACAACAATTATCGGCCCGCCAGATGAATTTGATTTTAAAGGGGTAAAAAAGAAAAGAAAAAAGTTCTTAAATTATTTAGCTACCACACCCCAGATTTTCGACACAGAATTTCCTCATACATACATTTTCTCTTCAATTATGCCGATATGATTCGCTTATTTAAGTTTATCCACAATCATGTTCTGCTGTTGGCTATAATAGACAAGACATTCGAGATAGGTAAATTAGTCAACAGTAGCAGAAACGATAATTTTTAAAAATTCACGATGTTTCGAATGAACCCTTATATTAATAAATAAACGCAATCAATAAGATGAAACGTCTTTGAATGTCAGAAAATAATTACATTACAAACATAGAAGTGTTATTGAAACATTCATCAACATATCGAAATAGCCACCTAATTCGAGCCGAGTACTGTCTCATAAGAAAACAACGGACATAACAGACATTTCCAAAAAACAATTATAAATTGTAATCAGAAAGAGACGTAATTTAGAACAGCCTTTGAGAATCATAGAAATTTGCAAAGAATAAATTGCTAAGGAAATACTGTAAAAAATTGTCAAAACTAGAGTTTGCAACCGCCTTATCTTACATGGTGTATAAATTGAAATAGCACGGAACGTAAAATGCAACTATGAAACACAGCCGAATAATTATGCACACGAAACAACCTGAACTAATGTCAGCATCAATATCAAAACAAAAAAAACAACAACTTGCATTCCACTTACCAAATGTGAGCCATGCATTCCATTCATCATTGGTGCTCCAGCCGGACCTGGTGGTACGCCATGCGATGTGTTCATAAACCCCTAAAATCAAAAATTAAAATCGAAAATTCACTGAAACATCCAAATCAATCACAAAGAATAATTAAAACAAAAAGCACTCAAAAAATTCTTTCCCCATTCATCATTCATTAGAAAAGTAGTAGGTGTTTCTTCTTTGTTAAAGCACAAATACATTAAATATGCAAACAAACGCACGTATTCATGAAAAGCCTTCGCTTCTTGCGATGCCTCACAAGAATCTCGTCGTTCTGGTGCGGCTGAGTAAAGATCCCAAAACAAACTGAAATTTCCTTTCCGTTTCCTTCTATATACTCATTCAAAAATTTGCAGTTGATACGAAAATTCCAATTAAGGAAGATGAAGTGAATGAAAAGAATAACAAAAGATAGCTGAATCGGATAGATCAACTCTTTAGAATCACCGCATACGATCACTGTACCACACTAATTATACTGCATAATTTAACAACTTCTAAACAAACTTGACATTAAATCCACCAAATCTCAATCGCTATTTATTGGCTCTTAATGAACTAATAATTATCGCACCAATTAATAAGTTATGCTTAGTAAGATGGCTATCAAATCCAATTTTATTTTCACTTGCAGCACATTCATTCAGCGCGAATTTCATCATACATCCTCTGCTCTTGAACTACGATTCGAAACACGACACTCAGCTTGAAAAAATGGTTCGGATCGACTACAGGATTGAAAATTTGGTGAGATGAACGCCGAGTGATCACAATTACTTCTACAGGCTGCTAATGACAATAATAATAGCAATCAACTTCATCAACAAATTCAGTGAATACAACGTGATCTGGGCGTAAATCAGATGATCTGATAGTGAAAAACGCAATTACTAATCGTTTTCAGGTTTCCTGAATATGTCGGGAATATCTGTTCATGATAACTATTTTTTGAGTGCAATCGACATTTATTGCCGAACTAAACGACTACATGCAACAATCAATCGAAAGCTGAATGTTCGTTTAAGATGAATTTAGCGATACAACTGATACAACCAAAAAAGGACAATAACTTGAGTAAAAAATTCAGTTGAACACCGAAGTTGAAAACACTTGTTGTCCCTACAGATAAAATGATCTAACGAACTTTATAAAACCATAAAACGTTCATACGACAAAACTACGAACTGCATTATTCCAATTTTGTTCAGAAAACACCATGCAGTTCATCAACTATAAGTGCACATAATCAATTGAAAAGGAAACGATTAAGTTGAAAATGAGAATTTGCTTACAAAAACCAATTTTGTAGGAATCCGGGGGCATCGCCAATATTCACCTGTTTCGCTACGTTGTTTTGCTGCAAACGAATACAGAATCAAAACTCACTTTCTGAAGGCTATGCCTCATGGAGAATACTCAATACATGAATGAGTTCAAGGTGATGAAAGCAGAAACTATTTTTTGATAAAAATACAGTGACAAAATATACGAAACATGAAAAATGTATGCAGATTCAAAGTCAAAGTCTTTCTGCATTATATAATTCAAGTTGAAATTGAACAACTGAAAAAAGGGTTCGAGCATGAATTTACTACCGATAGCATCTCGCCTTTGAACGATTCGGCCGTTTTTGTTGCACCGTTGTGTATTAAATATTCGTAAACAAATCCTGCGAGTCTGAAAAACAACGGAATTAAGTGATTCCATTCCATCCATTGTATTTGAAAATCCAAAATATATTCGACTACTTACACAATTGATCGTAACCATTTCGTGAGCCTTTCAAGAACATAAAAACTCATATATTCAGAATTGCTCAAAGACGTTCTCAGATTCGTGCGATTCACAATTTCGAGAAAATTTTGTAATCATAAAATAGACACAGTAAAACTATACAATATGCCCACGTTCTCGATAAAATTTATCGACGAACATTGGATATCACTGACTTGAGCTTGAGTTACAAGCACTTCAATGAGCATAAGAATAAATGCTTGTCAAGAATGTGATGAGCTCTTAAAGGAAAAGCAACAGAATGAAGAACGGTAATCAAACACATGCTTTTCTTTGGCAGAGGCTTCACTCTGACTGGTCAGTGTCTGTTGGGGTCGTGGAGCAGGTGGACCCTTTGGTTGTTGCGCGAACATTGTTCCCACCGGATTAGTATAAACCGTCAGCTTTGCACTATTGCCAGCTCAAACCCCATCCAAAAACATACCAATACAGTTTCTCTTGATTGTTTCTAGTGTGTCACTTAATTCTGTAAATATCAATAATCCTGACCATCATTACTGACCAATTTCATACATTCTAAAATATGCAGTACATAGATCGTAGCGAATAAGACTATCACTTGGTATTTAAATATATAATTCGAAACGATAACGTCAAAAAAATGATAACAACAGAAATGACAATAAAAACTAACGAGGATAGTTATATTATTGTTAACGGAATAATAATCACGACAAATGCACTTCTATTTGATAATTTCTAAATTAGAATTGAATATAATAATTGATTCGCATGATATCCATCATGGATTGCATTACCCTTACATAAATACTTAAGGACAATGAGGTTTTGAAAATTAGTGAACCGCGGGCATCAAAATCAAGCAAAAAACATCGCTAAACACACATCCTTGGATACTAACTAACCATAAGGATACTACGATTTTAAAACAGCACAAAAGTGAGATCGTTCACAAATATGAAGCGCTAAAAAGGAGCTGTGCAATTCTTCAGTAAAGAACTAACAGGAATATGCTTCCTTGATAATTTTTTCGTTTCGAGTCAAATACGAAAATTCATAACTGTGTATGACCGATAATTCCAAAAGAAACTGACTGATATTTGTGAATTTTTCTTAATACAGTGGAGGCAACAGTACTGATAAAAAAATCTCACATTACTGACTGAATTAATAATAATAAACCCGCCTGCAAAATCCTCACTGCCAAATAAAGATGCAGGACAAAACAGATTTTAAAAACTTAACTTGGCTTCGATCGTTTGCGACCACCTGTCACGAATCCAAAAATGAGTTCACGAGAATAAAGGATCATTTACGTAACAACAGTAAGACAAAAAATACGAAATATTAGCATGCAATCAACTTAGAATAAGAATAAGAACAATGTGTTATTATTAACGAATCTGTTTGCATAACGAGAACTTTCAGAAAGCACACTTGACGATACCATTACAGCAGATCGAAGAAATCGTGCAACAGAAACACTCGAAGAGAATAGAGAAAGAACGAATGACGAATGCGAACAACATGCAGATCAGTGTTATAATAAAGGCAGGATATGATGACCGACATGAAAAATACGTTTAATTATTGAAATTCCAATACTGCTTTCAATACTCAATCATATTCGTCTTTCAATAACTTCAAATTAAATCCATCCATCTCAAGTTCAATAACTTTGTCATTACTCTAAAAGTAACAGTATCTAACACACCAGGTAAATATTCAAATTCCTCGGATTCACACTGATCATTCGCTGATACGTTCATTCGAAAATCACAGACGGGTGTTCTTTTCAAGTGAATTCCTTTTTTGAGCTAATGGCAGCTTGCGCAGCTTATACATACGCCAATCACGATTCATATCAAGACAGCCATTGTGCGTGTGTGATGTGAATGAAGGTTAATGAGGATGAAAATTATGTGAATAATAAAAGTGATTTAATGACGATGTATGTATATCAATAAATATAACACTACTATAAAAGATAGCCTCATTGTTGATCTGAGCATTAAAACAATACTACTACGCAGTTGAACATGACGAGATAAGAGTCATAAATCATAAAATCAATGAATAAATGTTGTAGTCGAACCGAAATAAAAAAGCCAAAACTGTCTTAAAACAATTCACGTATCGCGACCACCAAGACGTAAGCTGGCGCTGACGTCTGCGAGAAATTGCGTAGAAATGTTTTCCAAAAAATTTAAAACTTGGCCATACTCCAAAGTTTTATCGATTGATCCTGAATAACAGGTCTTGAGTATTTCTGAGAAGAACTAGTACTGTATAGAGAGAATTGCAAAAAATTGGAGCGGAACCAAGATGCTGTTGAACGAAGAGCGAAGTTTTGCTAATGGAACGATTGAGACATAAATATTGCGGAGATGCTGGATCAAAGTGTTGTGTTCAAGGTAATTTGTGCGGTTGGATTATTTTTCCTGATGCAGTTGATGTTCTTCTGGTCTAAACTTGAGAATCTTGACGAGAAAAAGTTGACTATTGAGGCTGAAATTGAAACAGTCATAAGGAAACGTGATAATTTGCAAATGAAATCATGGGAATTGCAAAAGGATATTCATCGAATGGAATTACGACTGCAACAAATCGAACAAAAGTATGTGTCCGCCATATTGCCGTATCAATTCCAATATCATCACTCTAATTCAGTTGCAGAAAGCTCCAAATAATGCAAAATTTAGCATGAGAACTGTACGCGATCAAAAGTAAGGCAGAGGAAAAGGAAGTGTCTAAACGGGATGAGGAGCCATTTCTGTTTCGTCTTCAAAACAGCACCTGATATTTTCCAGCACTTTTTGTGATGTCCATGAGATCAGACTGAAACACAGAACTCATTTTAGAGTACGTGATCGTTTACCGCTGGCTGAAAGCCGAAGAAATCTGCCAATGATATATTTCATAACTCCAACGTATTACAGGCCTACTCAAAAAGCTGATTTAACACGCTTAGCACAAACACTCGGTATGTATCTATGTTTCATCAGTGAAATTAGAGTGGTGATTTGGCAGACTTATTAAAAAGTTAAATGATTTGATGTCTCACCTAATCTCACTTTTGTCATTCTATTATTAATGCATCTCATGTTCACCAGTGCTACCTTTATTAGGCAGTCGTTTAAGCAAACGTGCCGAATTTGTATTGGATCGTGGTCGAAGATGCTGAAACAAAATCAAATACAGTGGCAGCAATCTTGGAACGAACTCACCTCCCATGCACGCATTTAAATGCTCTAACGCCAGCGAGTATGAAGCTAAATGACACTGACCCTAACTGGAAACTACCCAGAGGAGTGCTGCAAAGAAATGCCGCGCTTAACTGGCTCAGGTGGATATTTTCTTTGTCAATTTCTTTTTTTTTTGAAATTGATATAGTGTCAGAGTGCGATGATGAGTTTGAAAGAATGAGAAATTGCAATACTTGATTGAATCGTTCTTTTAAAAATGTTATGTTTAAATTGAGGGTAAACTTTGGTACTCTGAAGCGTGGGGTAGTTTATTTTGGTGACGATGATAATACTTACGATTGGCGATTATTCGATGAAATGCGATTCATCGATAAGCTCGGCGTATGGCCTGTTGGAATTGTTGGCGGTTTACTCGTTGAAACACCGATTCTCAATGAAGGTGTTGTTGTCATCGTCATTCCGCACTTGCACTAGTTATCAGTAATTCATTCATTTTCTTATTGTAATTACAGTCAAATGCACTTCACTGAAAAATTGGTCGGATGAATTTTTTGGTTTCCTGTTGGCAACATTCGCTCACCAAATTTATCACATATCGAAGACCGTATAGTTTCACCTATTTTAAAACAATTTAGAGGTCAAAAGTGACTAGAAATTCTCAGAATTTCTAGGGATAATTAGAATTCCGAAGTTCATTAGGAGAGTAAACGTTTGCATAAATCTGAGCCACTGTCGCAGATTGGAAAGTATGGGAATGGAACATTTTGTAATCAGATCAGTGGAACAGTTAAACAATCAGTTTCAGAGAATCAGTCGGTTTTATCGTTTAATTCAATCTGGAAACCTGAAAGACCATTTCCAATTGATATGGCTGCGTTTGCTGTGAATCTTTCGTTGCTGTTAGAGCATCATGATGCAGCATTCAGTTATAATGTACCGAGAGGTTATCAGGTTAGATTTATTATCTCTTCATCTTTCCTTTCGTTATATTGATCGGAACTCCCCGGCTTCTTATCAATAAGGATATGTAATTATGATTATGGCAGTTTTTTTGATAACGTTGAACACTTCGATGGCCTATCATCTACATTGAATTTATCACATTCGTATCTGTACTGAGATGTATTAATTCACTTTGAATTTCACTCATCAAAAAACTGAACAAACGTCTTTTCAATCCATCGCTGTCTCGGAAAAAACAACTCATTTTGTGGTCATGGACTGGTTCTAATTATTTGTTTGGATTTGCAGGAATCTCATTTTTTAACATCTCTGGAGTTAACAAGATCAGATCTAGAACCAAAAGCGAATGGATGTCGAAATGTTCTTGTTTGGCACACTCGCACTGAGAAAGCCAAGTTAATTAATAGTGAAAAAAATAAATTTGTATGGAAAGACCTCAGCGGTTTGGAATTGGATGCAGTTGGGTGAGTGCATGACTGGTATTGGTTGGTGATTAAGAAAAGCACAGCTCCCCCCCCCTCTTGCCCTCATCCTGTCGCCCTTAAATAAAATTCAAATTAGCCATTTCATCATATTTACACGAGATACAAAGCTTTTAAATGACGAAGAAGATAGAACCGGGTAATACACGTTTCTCCTCGTTCCGCCAAGCTTCAAGTAGCCTTACGTAAATCACATGCTGCAATTACGGATGTGGAATGGCGGTATCGCTTCGAGCTGAACGCAGTCATATCTCAGGGACATATATTAAGGATGAGTTTTTCTGATAATATAATGAAATTGTAGAGATATCTAAGGGTGGTTGTTTATACTATCAGTAACTTGCTGTTCGTTTTAGAAATAAAAGCATTCAGTAGTGGTTTTGAAAATAATATTTTAGAAATCATTACGGGAGGAAATACTGTTATCCATTATGTATTTTTAATTAAAATGCTTACTGACATGGTCAGATTCTACCTTTTAATTTGTGCATTATTCAGTCTAGTCCATGTGGTTCTTACGAAGTATTATCAAGCTTTTAAAATTTTTGTGCAGTTTCATGATTTTGCTAGTTTTGTATGTTCTTTGCTGAAACATGTTTGAATGTCTCATGAATTTTAGTAGTCTCATAAATGTTGTGTAGTTAACGAATTTTGATGATTGGTTGGTCGTTTATTTGATTGCGTAAAAATATTTATCAAAACCTAGTGTGCATTCATTGGCATCAGAATGTCCTATGAACGTTCAACATTTGTGAATTTGCAATCCCTAAAAATGTCAACTCCAAAAGTTATCGAGAGGAGAATGTGGGAAAGATGAAGAGTTGAAGATGAGAAGATGTGCAAATTTAAATCTGAATCTGAGGCCAATGTTTTAGACTACGGTTTCATGGAGGAAAGGGACATTTTGGAATAAGATGTTATTTGTATGCATGCGAATAATTGTTGAATGATGTACATCAATTACTTGCTTTGTTGAAGTGTGTTTTTTCTGGATCAAACGGGTTATTGTTTTATCTTTAAAGCATAATCTCATACAAAATCGAGTTGATTGTGATTATTTCTATAATTCCTTTTTGTAAAGATGAATAAACATGACTTAATGAATAAACACATTGAACGGAATGTGCGTTTAACGTTCTTCAAATATAATGTGTTGTTAATTTTTCAAAACCCATGAATATTCGAACAATTATAATTTTATAACAATATTGGTATTGTGCTCTGAACACTTCCCAATACTCAACATTTCTTATAATTGCTGTGTCAGTACCAGGCTAACAGTTAGGCGGTCGTTCTTCATTCTTGTCTCTGAACGTTAATAATGTAGAAGGGTGGACGTAAAGTGAATGAAAGTTAGTGTTAGTTTTATTCATTGTCAGTTGAATTTGAGGCACGTTCATAAAGGTGATTGAGATGAACGAAATTCACATAAACAGCCTAGTGCAGGTAGTTTATTCATTTTGACTGTGGTGCATAATTCGCGTACACTTCGAATTATTTGCCAGATCGAGTTGAATTCTGTTAGTGTTTGACTGAAGCCGAGTTGCGTTTAAAATTTTTTTCCACTCAACATATCATTGCTTCCGATTATGTTCTGTGTTTAATCAACATTGTTTGTGGATGTTTTAATTTAAACTATTACAGCTGATCATTAGTCACCTAAATGGATCTGTCTCATACATCGTTATGAATCAAAATCTTACCTTGAGTTTCACTTTACTGAATACAGTAATCTGTTTCGATTCAAGTTTTATTGTTTTGTACCATATGACGACGTTCCCTTGGAATATATCTGGTGAATGATCGATTTCTTTCCAATCAATGCTTTTAGGTTGAACTAGAAGTACTTCATTCAAGTGTTCGCACAAAAATGGGTGAACGTAAAGGACAAAACTTTTACTATCCGCCTGATTTCGATTACAAGAAGCATAAATCGTTGAATTCCTATCATGGAACACACGCACTTCGAGAACGTGCCGCTAAAATCAAACAAGGCATTCTCATTATTCGGTTAGTCTTTTGTTCATAACTTTATTTAATTCAATTGCATTTTCCCGTCCACACAAATGAACAGATAATGACGTCGTCAAATATGACAATTACTTCTGCTCAGCCTCCACCCTCATCCTCAATTTTGCTCTGATTGTGATCAGAACCAATCACCTCACATCATGAACTGAATATTAAACGTAAAACTTTCATTATGTGATTCGGATGGAAGCGATTATAATGATGATAAAATGAATTGAAGTACAATTCAGATTCGAAATGCCATTCAACATTTGGTGTTTGGGATGTAATAATCATGTGGGAATGGGTGTTCGTTACAATGCTGAAAAGAAGAAAGTTGGAATGTATTACACAACACCATTGTATGAATTTCGCATGAAATGCCACCTTTGCGATAATTATTTCGTTATTCGAACCGATCCGGAGGTATTTCATTGATCGACTTGCACACTCATTATTGCTTTCTAATTGTCGATTCCCAAATTCATCTTACCCTAATTTGCGTTCTTATAAATTGCAGAGTGAAATGTAACAAGGCTGGTTAACTGAATCCATAAATATTCAAGCTAAATTTCACTTACTTCACTTCGTCGTCAATTTCTGAAGGAATTTGAATTATGAAAAAAAGTGTCATAATGTCAAATTTCAAATTAATATAATGTAACTGACTTCATGCGGTTAAAATTTCAGCATTTTGATTATGAACTTGTGGAAGGATGCAGACGGCAGGAGAAGCGTTACGATCCATCTACGATTAATCAGTTGGGTGCTGTCGATAGGACATTCAATCGACAACTGGAGGGTGATAAAATGTTCAAGGTGACAAATATTTTATTATTAGTTTTTGTTATCATTGCTCATCACTCATAGTACTTCGGATGTGCTCAGAATTGCGCTCATCTGTTTACAGTTTTGCAGTAAATTTAGAAATAATTCTGAGTGAGGCAAATTTATGAAGCTAATTGCAATCGTTCACTACGGAATCGATTATTTTCATTTGATCCAGTAGCACTGTAATTCATTTGTTCCGTTGATGCATTTTTAGTTCATGAATGATTTATTTAGGTGGAGCATGAAGAAAAAGATAAAACAAAAGGTATCGAATCTGGCAATCAAATGGAGACACTGGAGTGGATTCAAGAGCGAATGCGTGATGATTTTGCGGCCAATCAAGCGTTACGGCGAAAGTTTCGAGTAAATTGAAAGAATCTTCTCTTTTGCTAGCTTAAGAATAATTTTAATTATATTCGATGTGTTTAACAGCTTCATTTAATGATGTAACATCAGAATCCGTTTTAACAATATTTAACAATATTGTTAAAATAACATTGAATATAATATAACATTGAACATTGACATTGAATATAATATAACATTGAATATAATATTGTAACATAATATTATTGTTTTAACAATAATATCGTTTTAACAACATCCGTTTAAACAATATTTCGAGTCCAAAATGAACGTTCAAAAATTAGTCTGGAGCATCACAATTGTTGTATTTAAACATAGTTGGCCATTGCTTGAACCTTGTTGTGAGTGTCATACAAACACTTATTTAGCAGTATTTCCAATCCTAATTCATTTAAGCACGAAAAACAGCAACTGAAAGACCAACGAGTGGTCGACGATGATTTATTGCGGAGAAGCTCACTGAATATGAAGTTATTGCCGGAAAGTGATGAAGACAAAAGGATTGCATCGGCAATTTCTAAATGCAGAAATATTACGTGTAAGTGAGTTTGTGTTTTTATACGCGGCTCGTTACAGTATGAATGAAAGTCTTGAAGTTGTTATTGGGAACGAGTCGGTCGATTAAGAAGTTACTATTTTAGGAATTAAATGATTGGTGGGGATTAAAAGAACTGTTACAATAATGCTTTCTGCACGATTGTATTAGTAATGCACAAATTAGATCTGTCACATTTCAACTTTACTTCTCTATGATGGCGAAATCGCAAACTGAACGCATTAAATTTCCTTTGATGAGAGCACACTTTGTTTATTCATGATCGATTTCCTTCATGTCCGGCACATTTTAGATTTACCAGGGAGTTTTCTCCTCTATTTCTTGCTAGATTACTGATCTGCTTGTAATTGGTTGATAATAAATGAAAGCTATAGGTCTATGAATGACATCTACTTTCCAGCGAGTTGTTAAAACGATATCATCGATCCAGCCAGTCGATGGGTGAGGAGTATGAAAAGAGTTTTACACGAACTTTGACTGATGGGCCAGTTATCGATAACACTGTTGATCTATTCTTTTTTTTAGCATATGAGCAGCAGCAAAACGAAATTCGTTCATCGATAAATAATCGTTCAATTTTCAAAGCGTCGCCGTCGAACTCAAAATCATCAGTGATAAATGCTAAATTGATCAGTCCCAAAAAAACGCTCTCAGAATGCCTGAAGCGGAAACAATTATCAGATGCTTTTGATAGCGGTTCATCATCATCTTGCGCTCAGGCTAAAAGTTCTCTGACAAGAACTGATATTGGTGTTAAACTGAATACGCCAAAGAACAATTCTACCAGTCGAACACAACAAACAATTGTGAAAGACGAAACGAATATCCCATGTAAAGTTGAGGTAAGCTGAGATGAGTTTATCGTTTGCTGAATGTTTGCATAATTTTGTTCATTTATTAAGTAGTTTATTAGTTCTTTATTTTTACTGATCCGTTGAAATGTGTCTAAATTCGAAACTCATTCGCTAACAAAACGGATGTAATCCTCCTCAAGAATCAATCAACCATTCACATCATCAAAACAGCATTTTACCGCATAATTCTTCAGATCGAGAAAGAAGTAGAAAGGAACAGTACTGAAGGAGTGATGAGAAAGCAGCAAACTTTAACTAACCAATCTATGCATACAAAAAAAGAATGTTCGAAAACAGTTGACTATGTGGCGTGCAACAAGTCAAATTTATCATTGGTCGCCGATTACGATAGTTCGAATTCATCGGATAATGATGCTTCATCATTGAAATAAGTTTTGTGTCTCTCGCATTTCATTTACGATCCAAATCAAAATTTATGCTCGAATACGGTTTTGCACTCTGTCGATATGCGTCATTTTATTGAAGTTTTTACTTGATATTGCAAATGATTATTTATAGAATTGTATTTTTGCTCTATTCAAATATTTTTTGTTTTTTTTTCTTTTTATGTCTAGTTTCTTATCGTTATATTATTAGACAGAGGTATGCACACCATTTTCAGAAAACAGTTTATGTATATATTTAGATTTGAGAGTATATTTGTGAAGCAAGTGTAAGTATTTTTGAAGCCCGTCTTTTCTAAAGAATGCTCTTTAGCTATGTGCAAAATGATATATTCCAAATTGGAAGTTGTTGAAATGAATTGAAATATGTTTGTGATAACTGTTTAATTTCGAACTATTTGATGATTGCGATGAACAACAAGAATAATACAGTTTCGTTTTATAATAAATATATGTTTGATTCGACGATATTTTATCGAGATGTTGCTGTCTATGTGTTTTGATGAGCGGCGATTGATTATGAAGTGTTGTTGAAACTGAATCAGCCTTCTTACATCATGCTTCAAAAATGGAATTTTTGTTTATGTTTCGATTAGCACAGGTTTATTCATCTTTGTTTGTTTATTTTACGGGTTTATGACATTATAGTTTTTTTCTGTTGATGTGTTCTTCTCCTATAAGAGGAATGTAATATGTGAAATCTTTGTAGTGAATATATGTAATTGACATGCCGTAGAAGTTGTTGATATCTTGTTTTGTTCGGATGTCTTTTCTATGATCGAAGTGTATCCTCATGTAATAAAAGATTATTATTCCTTTGCACTCATTCAAACTCTTATTGTACGCATTCATGCATGCAAGTAGATCTTCAGTATAAACTTGGAGTGGTTTGCTTTTCGGATCTTTTAAGTGCAGAGGTTTTGGGCTTTATTATTGATACCGAGATATTACTGATTTACTTCTGTTGGTTGTTCCAGACAGCTACTCTGAACGATGGTTGGACGAATGTTCAGTCGATCAATCGGAATGTATCTTCGGGTTCCTTTTGAGTCCCTTTCCCTAGAAATCAGTGGGCAATATGAGAGAGTAGCCCATAACCTCTGTGCTTGCCAAATCAATAATACAAGTTTAAATTTCATGAAGACAGATGATTCCCAACGTTATTACCGTTAGCTGCGAGGAAAGAAGAATGCCAAGCAAGGAAGAATGTTATAGTGATATTGGTCATAGTAGTGATGTTGGTAATAGTTATAGTGATATTGGTAATAACAGAGAGGCATAAACTCGTAATAAGTTGGGTTTGCTGATTAAATGAATGTATTATATAATAATTAAATAAATAAAAGTAAATAAATCTTGAATTTACGAATGTCTTACACAGGAAGAATGATTTTTAAAAATTGAATGTAGTTTGGGAAGTTGCTATTAAAGGCATCTAAAAAACAGGCATATAATCTGATACGAACTACATGGGAAAGGAGAAGGAGCGAATGCAGAGTAAAGTGAGCGTAATGCATTTGATATGTCATTCCAAGCATAATTCATGCACACTCAACTTTATTCTGTCAGTGTTGAATAATAATGGCAACAAATAATAAAAGTTATGATAACAATAACACTGATCACAAGCACAGTAAAATGAATCACTGCACGGTAATGCCGGATTTTTTAATTTATAGAACAAACAATACCCTCGGATTAGCGAACTGATAGGGAGAAGCATGGTCCGATAGATTGTTTCAAAGAGTGAGTGTATTAATCCTGAGTGATGATGATGTTACAGAAAGAATTTATCGCGATAAGCATATTACCGATGACTGTTGCATTCACAGTTTGTACATTTATTGCAATTATCATTAATAACATTCAATAGAAATAGAAATTTAATTTTACCGTTGCCACTTGCGAAAATTAAAGGCTTAAGAATATAACAGTTCATTAATAATCTGGTTTTCATTATGTAAACAGATCGTTATCGTCGTACGACAGTAACTCATTCCAAAATTTCGTTGTTATCATTTAAGTATTCGCTTTGCTGAAGAAGTAAAAATTTTCCTACATTCAGTGCAAAGTAATGGAATATTAAATTTGCCGAAACATGCTCAACATTTGAATAAATTTAATATGACGCACCTTATGAAATGAGACATACGTCTACCTTTGGCTGATTGAGATTTTGTCCGTAAGGTAAGATTGTTTAAGGTAAGCGTTGAATCGAAGTGCCTTAAAACGACATATGAATGCGACTATACACAGCACATTCGGTATTTTTCGAACAGCCCTCTCTGAGATACACCGTAATACCGTCAGTAAAACAATGTGTATCATAGTTGCATTCTGAATGAAATCGACATATATCTACCGTTATAGAACGTTTTCAACGAGATTATATTATTTACGTTAGCAGTTTTAGTTTGAAATAAGCTGTCATCATCCGGAATGATGTCTGCCTCTTTGAGAGAAAGACGCGTTGCCTTGTTTATTGATGTATGTCGTTCCGAAAGTGTGATGAAAAATTAATTGGTGAAACCGAAAGCATTTCTCGGATCACGATGAATAGGTGATATTATCTAATGCATATTTTTCTGTGCCTTCCCACAATTTGATATCATAATGTTGTGAACTATTACTGGAAAATTACTGCTGAAAATAGCTGAAACAAAATATGAGACCAAGGTTGAGTTGTTTGATTTGAGCAGCATCTCGTTGTCGAAAGGGAACGTGCCAAAATTGGATACGTTCTCTGAATTACTTTTTGAAGAAATTAAATTATTTATCACTGCGATACCGTGACACCTCTTAGTCATATAAACAGTCATACATTCTTAAAATACCAGTAGTTCATAAGGAACTATTATTGATTTTGACTGATATTCCATTATCAGTGCTTCATAAGGAACTATTATTGATGTTGACTGATATTCCATTATCAGTGCTTCATTGTAATACTAAATTTTTTAATGTTGTCTGATGTCAGTCTCATCAAAGTATATTCCTTCACTGACTCATCTACAATGAAAATAATGATTCACTACGACTCCAACAATCAAAATTTGAAAGGAATCAAAAAGCATATATTATGTGGACCTTATAAGTCTATTTCAGTCACTTATCGTACGTTTCGTGAGGATAAATGCACTGAAAGAATTCACAAACAGTTCATGCAACTACTATTCGGTTTCATTTCTAATTACTTCATTGACCTTGAATTTTCAGAATTCAGAGAATACGGTAAATAAAGTGAATGGAGTTACTGAGCTCTGAAAAGTGATGATGATTGTGTTCGTCTCAAAAGTATTCGACAAAGATTTTTCAGAGATCGATCGAAACATCTTCATGGGAGATGGGATGATGGTATGTAGCATGGTGATTCTGAGTTGCTGGTTTGACAAAATGGAGCAATGAACTGAACATGTTTATTATGCATGCAAGGTTCTCCAAACTGCATTAGAAGTATCGCTGAGCACTTATTAAGGGTGAATAAAATGTTGAATTGTAAGTGCTATCATATCTGAAACAACTTTATTTCAGTAGAACTGCAATCGTTAATTACCAGCTAAATGCACGAAATAAGGTAAAAATGTAATCAAATGAAAAAGAAACACAAGGAGCACTCGTTTAAAATTTGAATAAACATTCCTCTCGTGCACTTTTGTCTGCTTGATCTATTGATGATATCAATACTTATTGATAAGGAAACACAAAACAGTTCCTCAGCTTATACCTGATACCTACAATAGATACAATAGAGCGCAATACTGAAAGATTTCTGCAGTTTTAAAAGTGCAACAAATATTTGTGTTCATTTTAAAAAGAGCTTGTTATCACGATATGAAAATGATTCATTTCACCAAATATGACTGCATTTACACTTGTACACGTCATCAGCTTCAGTTCTAGAAAAATGCGATTCTCGCGTTTTATTCGTCATTTTTGGTTGTTATCACTGCTATCATCCATCTCCCAGAGCATTTATAACTGAATCCTCTGCTAAAAGTTGTTCACATAACGGTTTGTTTTAATGGTCGTTTGCGAATACCATCTCGACCACATCGCATTTCAGCTGATACATTGTCCGTTTAGTATAGCTGATACATTGAGAGTCTGTCAAATCTCTGTTTCCTTTCAATATCCATTGAAACAAAATAACCTTTCTCCTGTTTCTTACCAGTTACTGTCATCCCCAGCCACATATCGGTCATTACAGTTCACGATCTGTTTTATCCTCTGCTAGAAGTTGGCCCACCAATACAGTGAACGTTTCGTTTCACGAAATGTTTCATTTGAAAATATTTCGAGGGATTATTTACAGGAAAGCAACCCGTAAACACTTGATCATTTCGGGTGTTCAAAATATCACTGGTGCACACGCATACGTAATGAAAGTGACAATCTTATTTTTTGTTTCAGTTCTTAGCACTACTATAAGTGGTGAGTTTAAGCAATGCCACTCATTAAATTTTTTGTTAAGTGCAATTGCCGCCACATCAGAACAATAGTACTGTTGTTTATACATTTTGAACATCGTTAGTAATTTTCGACAATTTTGAAGCGTTTTGATTTGCAACAGTAATCAAATGTTACATTCATTAATGAAATTCATTTCTCAGAAACATTAGTTAATTTTTTGGAAGAATCCTTTCATTTCGCTAATGTTGCTAATTTGCTCAGCTATTATCCGCCATTGAATCTTTGTATGCTGAAATACTTCTGAGGGCGATCATTCATTACATTTGTATCCTTTATATTATACATACTAGTTTCACAATTGACAGTTGTGAGAAAATTGACATTTTTCGGAATAAATCAACCGGAAAGATACTTCTTGTTTGAATTCTGGGGACTGCAGCTGAAAGATGGTGTTCCTGGAAAATCGATTGTGTGAATAGCTTAATTAGCACTGTGCTTATAATTTTAAGGTGTATGAGACGAATTGTTGTAGGTTTATCAACCACATTAGGATCATCACCAACAACTCCAGCGACAACGTTACCAACAAATGCAACGAGTTCCCCCAATTGTTCTTTACAACAAAAAGAATTTGTCCTAAATGATTCACAAAAATCGTATGGTTCGGTAGGAGCATTTTACAATATCGGTTCTTCGATCTGCAAGAGCTTACAACCTCAATTAAATGATGACTATCTTGAAGTAAAATTTCTTCTTTACTTTTAGTTTGAACCGTAATCCTTCTCTAATTCTCAGTTCGAATTTCAGCATAAACTATCCAACTATGTTTCTTTCATTTTCCCGGTCACACTCCCAGTTATAAAGCGTATAGTATTTTTCGACAGGTGTCGATCTCGTAGACACTTAGACCCTCTTCATTATGAGCATCGACAGAATCTGAAGTTAGTACGACGTAAAGATAAATGAGACAGACAATAGTCCATTTTAGGTGAATTTGAAATAAATTTTTGCAGGTGGTGAGTGGTATATACGACAAATTAATGAACGGAAAGTTTAGTTTGAATGAACCGATTTCATTGGCAAAACAACAGGTCAGCAATGATTAATTTCGATTATTTTTGTCGTTCACTCAATTAACATTCTTTCATCGTTTGGCGTTCAGAAAGATTTCATATTCAATAAACATGTCTTCATTCGAACATTTCAACTGATCAGAATTGATTGTGATGGTACCATTGATGGCAATCGCTAACAGATAAGGTTTGCGTCGCGAAAATTTTTGAAGTGATTCGAAAAAAAAAGCGTAAATTTGGAGATTTTTTCTTGCATAATATTGCACGCAGCATCGCAGTTGTTTGCTATCGAATGCTATAGTTGTACAGGCGGGTGCGATTGTGTTCATTGCAATTGGTGTGATACTCATCATTGGTGTACCTATATCGGGAATCATCTTCTGTTGTGTACGCTCCTGCGGTGGCTGCGGAGCGAAGAGAAAACACGTAAGTAAGCAACCTTCTTCATCAACTTATAATGAAGTAGTCCGTTTCACAGTTATGTGATCGGTTGTTATTACAGTAGAACACTCTTAGTCACATTGATGTTGCAGTTTGCAAACATGCATAAATAATCACTGCGTTATAGTATCAGCATTATTAATGTCGCTATTGTCCTATTACAGAAACCATCGAAATGTGCACTGTCCATTTGGTTGTCAATGTTGACTGTTGCATTACTGTTTCTCATTGTAGCAGCGGCAGTGTATCCAACTGCATGCCAGGATATAGTTGATAATGCAGATGGTGTTTTGAATATGACGAATGACATAACAGATGGTTAGAATCAAACTCTTGTTGCATACACATTTCAGTATTGTTTTCACCGATTCAATCGCAAATACCAAATCACCATTAGCAATGGACTTCTCTGCAATATTTCCGAACTCGTAATCGTTAATTTGCTCAGATATTGCAAATGTTCTAACGGCTGCGGCTGATAATATCACTTGTGAGGTGAATGAAGCGATCGGTTCGTTTTTCGACGATGTCAGTGGAATCATAAACCGTATTCCGGACAAGATATTCAATGGATTCGAGGACAAATACGGTTATAATAAAATGAAACAGGTTGTCATCATCATTCAGCTTCACTTTATGTCTGTAGGCAACTGCCTATCTGTTCATAATTTTAAAATAAAATGAATGTTATCTTGAATGCTAATCAGTGTTAATTAATAGCAATAATAATAATAATAGTAATAATAATAATTACTATTTATTATTATTATTATTATTATCACTACCAGTGTTTTGTGTGGATTACGATATAATCCATGATGTGCCCTTAAAACTTTAAACGTTGGAACGGTATCTACAGATTTTAAATGAATCCTCGAATACAAATGAAAAGTTCAACGCGGCCAGTGTTGCTATCTCTAATGCTTCATCAAAAATCGAAGAACTGAGGAAAGAAAGTTGGACTCATCATACTCCAAAAAATTTGAGTCAGATTGAATTGGGGGCAGTGATTAAGGTGCTTCAAGGTGTTAATAAGTCTCTTATGTTGGTCAGTGAGGTGAGTGTATCTGAAGACTGTTTTATTCCTATGAAACGTTTTGTCGCAGGAACATCATAATAGAATGAAATAAACTTCATACTAATTAGCACAACGTTACGCTTGAAAGCTTCCGCTTTATATGAATAAGCATTGAAAACAGTTGGAATAGATTCGAAATGAATAAATTGAACGAAAATTAAAGCTGCTGCAAGGAAATCACGCCCCAAACGGATTATAATTGGCTGAGAAGTAATTAGAAAGCTAAAAATTTTAAAACCTTAAGAAGTACTTTAATTTTTGGATTTCAGCGTTTCAACGATGTTCATAATCAGTTGGATAGAACGTTTCATGATGTCGATAATCATATACTGGAAGCAAAAAATCAGGTATTTCTTCTAGAAGAATTTTCTAAGCTAAACATTTACAACCACCCGTTGATGAAATATAAATTCAGCTGAATAAGATTCGCATTCGAAAAGTGATCCAAAATCTTTTCAAATTAATGAAGTGATCAGCTTAATTTTATTGGTACGAATCCATTTCGCTTTGTTCGTTAGGAAATTTTGAGAAAGAGTGAACATTTATAGGTGAACAATTCAATCCAATCAGCTGACAGCTCACTTCAGCGAGCTCATCGTGATTTTGAAAATGTTACAAGATCAGTGCGCAAAACTGTTGATGATATAAAAGATCTGCTGAAACAACAAAATGAACAGATTTCTATAGCGTATAGTGGAACTGTTCAATCGGTGAGCACATCCGGCTGTTTTTTTTTCAATATATCGTTATTATGTGAAGATAGCATTTTCGGCAGATGATATTGTTTTTGATACTATCTGATATGATATTGTCTTCAAGAGAAGCATTTTCTTTCGGGTAAATGACATTGTTTTAGCAACAATATTAAAAACAAATTGAAAAAGTTCCATCGAAATAAAAACGACAAATTTCAGATATTATCAAAGAGTGGTGTAGTTCCAGGCCTTAAAGCAATTGTGCTTGTTCCGTGCTTACTGGTTATTATACCAGCTCTAATTACAATCCTCTGTGGTATTCCTCGACTTCCAATGAAGTATTTAGTCTATTTTCTCGTTTATCACCTATCGGTGAACGCACACAGTTATTCTACTGAGTAACTTGCGTGCTTGGACAGCCTCACTTGTGCAAATTATAGCCATGTCAGCTTGAACACGCTCTGGTTTCGGCTTACAGTGCGCTAAAGTTCACCCGCATGAGCTCGTTCTAACAGACAATTCTATCAGATTGCATTGTTCAGACACTTCGAGCTAGATATTTTGGACGTTTTCGGCTCATACAAGTGAATTCGTGTCCGAAAAGAGTTTCAAAATCTTTGCAAATTAATGAAGCTGTCAGTTAATTTTACTGGTGCGAATCCGTCTCGCTTTTTTCGTTAGAAAACTTTGAAAGAGACTGATCATTTTTAGAAGAAAGATTCAGTCAAAACAGCTGACAGCTCACTACAGCAAGACTTTGATCATGCATTATTAGAGATGCTATTATAATCAATCACTATGCATAACACATTAATGATTACATGTTTTCGCATGTTTCAAGAACTCAAACAGCAATATACAAATAATATGAAGGGCAACCTGTTAATTCCATATACCAACTCCTTTCAGCCCAAGCATAATCTAACATTAAGCCTATACCTAGATCTGTGGCTGGTTTGAGCGGATGAGGCTAAAAACTCAGATGAGTGAAACAGATGGAAGCATGAGTTTTTTAAAACTTTTTTGGAGTAGGGTGCCATTCAGAGAACACATAATAACTGCCGATTAGATTACTGAAGGTGATGGGAAGAACAGATGAAACAAACAAATCAAATAATCGTTCAACCTCAAAGAGCGGAATTCATTCTTCCAATCAACTTTCAGTGATTCGAGTCCATCGAAACGTTCGGTGATTTTTGCTGTTGGTGGTTGTATAGCGATGACGGGAGTATTTTTCGGATTTATGCTGAGTTGGATCGTCAGTGTGGTTGCAACGTATGTTCAAATGACTATTCGTTATTCTCTTCACAAAATTCAAATCGCTGGCGCCCCCTCCCCGATTTGAGCGTCTTTTGTCTGAATTCTTCTTCACTTTAAACACCTCTCTAAAATAACATATGCAAGCACAATTTCAGTTTTTCATTTGTTGGCAGCTATGGTATAGGGATGGTATGTGAACCACTGTTCTATGATCCGCAAATGCGAATTTTCACCGACATATCGTTTTTCAATTTCGATGTTCCTCCGATAACCAGCAATAAGTCAATAACCATTAATTTTGGGTAGGTTCGTCAAATCGCTTGATTACAAAATTGAATTCTGCTCGTAATAATATAATGAGAATATACCAATAATGTTCGAAACGTTGCTGTTCATCAATCGTTTTCAGTGTTTTCATGAAGATTTTTGGCTGAATAAATTTGTTTGATTCTCAAACAAAATCAATTCATAACGAGCATTATTTCGCTTTTCATCAAACAAAATAACGAAATATTATTCGAACTGATGTGATATCTTCAGTGCAGTAGTTGGCTTGAGAACGTAAGATGAAACTAATATGAACCTCAAATAGTACTTCAGAAATAGATCAGTTATTCAATTATACGAATACACATTTTTGTTTGTGTGGAAAAGTTATTTTTGACGAATGAATTCGGATAAGGGTTTGTTTAATTTTCCAGAATATTTTTGTAACAAATAAGTTTTGGGTTTTCTGAAATATGTTTGAAACGTTTCAGCGAAGTAATGAAGAGTTGTGCCAATCATTCGAGCATCTTCAATGCACTTCACGGTGAATCCTTATTGGATACTTCGTATATAGTGAAACAAGCAAATTTAGGAAAGTATAAAGATGAAGCAACGATGAATTTCAACCTCGATTATACATTCAATGCTTCAAAAACATTGTCACTCAATGTGAGTAAATTGTGCAGTTCAATTTTTGTTCAATTCACTTCTGTTTATTGCTAGAGAATTTTGTTACGAGAAACTGGAATTTTATTGAAGGCCTTAACGCCTATTCACTGCACACTTCAAAAGATGCTAAGAATTTTTCGAAAACAAAGAAGATCCAATTTTTAGAATGCCACAGAGACGTTGAGTACAGTAATCGGCAACATTCCTACTACACTGAATGCAACAAGAAGTGCAGCTCTTAGTAGTAAAACCCATTTCGATCAAACCGTTATCGCGGAAGAAAAGCTGAACGAAACGAAATCAGCAATTGACGATGTTGTGTCAAGCATGCAGTTCGTTTATCATTTCTTCAACGATGAATATTTCGCACCAAGTTGTCTTCATTCAATGAATAGGAAACGACGGATTCAAGAGATCAAAGATCTCGAAAAAGCATTCAAAAAATTTATAGATTTTCCAGCAAATTTTTGTAACAAATAGCTTTTGGGTTTTCCGAAGTACTTGATAACGAATACTCTGCTTATTGAGTGTAACAAAATGTGAGATGTATGCAGCTATAATTTCAGAGTAACAATCGATCAAGTTCAAGAGATTATCTATAATGCTACAGCATCGGGCGATTTTACTGCCAAAGGTCAGGAGGTAATTAGGGATGTATTTGACGAAACGATTGCAAATGTGACAGACAAAGTTTACAGTTCCAAGGTATGGTAAAATGATGCTGATAAAAACTTTTGAGTTGTACGCTAATTGGATTCTGAGATGAATTTTGTCTGAAGTCCAAATTCGATGAAAGAAAAAAATGTTTTTTACAGGATACACTTCTAACGCATACGTTTGATTGCTATCCAATGAACGTATTGTGGAAAAAAATTGGCAATGAATTATGCGATGTGGTTATAATGCCAATGAATGGAATTTGGACTTCTGCTGGTTTGGCCTCACTCTTCATAATTGTTTCAATTGCTGCTCTTACGTTAACGGCCAAATATCTGCAACGGATGAACCCTGCATACGATCGACAGCCAATGGTAACGGAACCATTCCAGGCGGCGTCAAAATATGCGGTGCGTTTTTGACTTGATTTCATCTGTACAAATAACCTTTTGATGCAACAAACATTCTTCATTCGCATAATTCATTTTGTTTCCAATTCAAAAACGTTGCTTCGTTCACTTGAAAGAACTTCGTAAAAAAAAAGATCAATAAACTGAATCACAACTTTTCAGTATAAATGTGACAAGAAACAACAGTAGAAAAGCGAATGGAAAACACTGGATACATCCCAAATGAAGATGTATTAGATGAGTTTATCGAGCATATTCTTTGCTTCATATTTCACTTCTTTCATACCAAACTGATCCGTTGACAATGCATATCGACAGACGAATCGGTACTGAGTTTCGTTGAGTTTCGATCTCATTAGATTACAGCCCTGTGCAAATGCACTCACTTGACTGATTCCTGCTTGAAAAGGAAACCTATTCTTTTCGCGTAGATACAATAGTGCGTAATTTAAGTTTTAAGCAAAAGCAGTTTTTGATGCACATATATAATCTCGAATGCAAGATCCATTGTGACTATTGGTTTTTGAATAGTTCAAAATGTTCACTCATTTGTCAAAATTATGGCAGTGCTCGATGTAATTATAAAATATGATACTTAACGTAGTTGCTTGCATCATCATCCGTTTCAGTCGAAAATTTTTGTTACATTTTATCAATAAATAAACAACAATGTGATGTTGTGGCTGTTAATAAGATTTTGATTAACGAATTAATTCATTATATTCATCACAACCGACTGGTGAATAAGATTTACTCAAATCTGAAATTTTATGCGTACTTGTAATTGTCGAATAAAAAGAGTGACTTGGGTAATTCGACTGTTTCATTTGCATGTCATTCATCAATTTAAAGCGTGCAGAATAACTTTCGTTAGGGAAGCAAAAAAATCATTTACGAACACGGCAAACAGAAGATTGTACGAGAGCGATTTTGGATAAAAGAACATGTTTAGTCGTTTATTTACAGCAGTGGTTCTCAACCAACGATGCCAGAAGCATGGGGATGGGAACAAGGGGAGCCTCAACCATGAGGAGTAAGAAATCATTATGTTACTTAAACATTGCGGTCACCTTTATCTTTATTCTCATATAAGCTCTTTCTGTGATGCGTGCAAAGACATTATGAAAACTTTCATAGGTGTGGCGCATAAAGAAATTTGATTTAGGAAAACAGTTCGACTTAAACACCGATGCGTTATTATCATCAAATCATTCGCAAACTTCGCTCCTTTCGGAGGTTTGCACTGAAGTGCGCAACAACTAGACGTTATGAAACTCTGTGAATAGCAGTTCACAAAAGACAATATTTTGAGGACCACAGTTCGTCACTTGAATCATCCATCATTCTTTACTTTGATATCATTTTGATTGCATCACTTTAATTCACCTTATCGTTTCGTTGCGGTGAATACACACAAACACGATGATCTGCTCCAAATACGTACTTTATTGAAACTTTTTATTCATTTCTGCTAGTGAAAGTCTCGCTCAACACATCGTATGTAAAAATTTTTCCGTTGAATAATTTGTGAATGCTTAGAAATTCATAAAAGAATCAGTATGAATGGTTTTTAGATCAATTTATGCTAATCAAATCAAACAACATATCAAATTCAACTGTCACTTTTTGTAAGATAACATACAGAATGCGTACTACCCCAAAAGCAAATGAAATGATCTTGAATGCTCATTATTAGATACGTAAACGAATTCAAGCAAACAAGTACAACGCGACAGATAAAACGATGTCAGTCTCATAGACCAATCATCAGTTAACACTGCAAACGGAGAATGCATCGTGCATTCGGAAGATGCGTGAAAACACTCAGAATTGAGTCCTTTCGTGATGTTGTACCTTAAGTTAACCTCTTCGGTGAAGCGTTTTCAACAACCGACAATCTGTTAGCTTGTTGACTCGACTGACTATCAATGCAATGTGGATTTAATTTATTGTGTTTGGTAAATGAGAAAATGGGTGAGACGAGTTGAATAATTCGATGTGAGAACACATACAGATGATCGCATCTTTTGAAAAATGTTTAAAAATCGCTCGGAGTCGAGATGCGTTTAGTCTTTGATCGTCAAAAAATGTGAAGTGATTTGATAAGAGACGACAAATAATTCAGGCGCTGAAAGATAAAGTTGATTCGTTAGAGAACGAAAACCGGACGCATGGACGTAAAATATTCGTGAGAGTTGGTTTTCAGTGATGATGGGGTATCGATTATCATTAAGATATAAACATTGTCATATCGAATAAAGACGTCAATTGAAGAGGTAATTGACGTTATCGCGAACTTAAGAACATTTTGCAATGGGACATCATTATGACGAGGTAAAATCGAGAGAGAGAACAAAAAAGAATACTCGCTATTAAAATTGAAAAAACTATTGAATGTCGGTGAATTTCAATAAAGTTGTTGCTATGAATCGTCGAATGCTAATGAAATTTGCTATGAATTCTAATTAGAGTCCGACGAAATGGAAATATCGAACTGCAATGTTCTAGGTTTGAAGTATCCACACATTTCTCCACGTATACGGTCTATAATTCCCACTCTGCAATTAGTAATTATTGTTTGAAATGCTGATCACATCAACTTACTGATTTACCTATACTTCACGAATACATCTATACCTCCCTCGACTTGTGTCGGTTTCGATGAAATGACGCATTGGTGTCAAAAGAAATTTTTTCGACTGAACCGGCTCAAGAGAAGATGCGCCAGTCGCTCACATAATTAAGCGAAAAATACTAAAGGAGGATTAATTAAACCACGCCATAAATGATGCTAAGATGAAGGATGCAAAGTATTGTGTAAATATTTTGTGATGCTAACCTTATTCAGTAATCAAATAACGCACGATCAGCACCATTAAAAATCTGCTAACTGAATCACCTACTCAGTAACGCTTTCAAAATGAAATTTCAAAAAACAACAACTGGCAAGTTTCAATGATCACAAAACTGTTTGCTCTGTGCATACATCCTCACGTTTGCGTTTCACCTTGATCGCATGTTTTTACGAGAGATGGCTTCAAAAATGAATTCTATTAAAAAAGCCGACACCAAATGCCATCTCATTCCATCAGAATATGGAACAGCGGATTTAAAACGACATGAAAAAAGAGGCTGCTGAAATTCTAAACTAAACCACACATCCGCATTTGCGATCAAGCTAAAAGAAGACCAACTTTTATGACATATGAAAGTGACAGAATGCGAAAGCCGTAAATTACTACCCTCAACAAATGAAAAGGCAAAAGCTGCTAAGAACTTGAACAATCCTTGTGCTTTCATCACATGAATAAAATTACAACACGCCTTGCTTATTCAAAAAGTTACTCACAAGAAAGCGTTATCATTACTCGAAGATCTGATGAGAGAATGGCCGACGATAAGGAATATTAAGCTCAAATAGGTTCATGTTTCAAAGCGAACCTCTCGAAGCATAAGAACACTGCAATTGTTGGAAGTGCAAAAATTATAAAGAAATGAATGCAACTGGTGCGGATGATGAAATGAATTCACAAGTAAACTCATTCTTACTGAAACTATTGATTACTTCATTGGGATCACTGATGCAGCATGCCGTTGGTGTTGCGATGATAACAGTGCCATAATATAAGAGATTGTTTATTATCGTTACATACAAAATTATTCATGATACAATCTGCAAATTGTCTAGACATGAATTAATCAAAAACGAAAGAACTTTCGCATCATGGTAAGTGTTCATAACGAATGAGCTTAACTGCTATCGTTTTGCCTTTTCGAATCCATTCAAGATGAATGATCAAATCCAACTTCATCAATCAACAAAATTTATTCTTCATCCTAATTTCCCTTAAATCATAACGGAAATATTCATCCGACAAGAATAAACATCGTCCATTTTTCAATACTTTTAAACTATGAAGCAGTTATTCAAATGAATAAATTTAATCAACAGACCAACCCATTCAATCTGATTTATTACTTTAAACGGTAAACCTGAATCACAATAACATGATGATATTTGTTTGACTCAGATTAACCTAAGCGAATATAGGAGAAGTGGTGGCACCGCAAAATCACAGTGATGTATAATAAAGAGGCTTGAACGACAACAGTTGCTCGTTAACGGAATACAAGGAAAACAAACCGATGTAAAAATAAAATCAAATTACAGCCCGAATGAACAAAAGTTAAAATAAAAATGAACGAACACAGTTTTTCTTAGAAAACGAGTTGCTGCTATTATTTGTTTTCATTTTCCCAGTACATTTAGACGCATAATATTTACTCCATATGACCCAATTCGAATGTAGAAACAAACGAATCAACCAGAGTAATTCTTAAAGTGACGATAAAACAAAGCAAACATTATTGTCATGAGAACCATCCCAAAATTTGTATACGCGCTAAACCTGATAGCGTTGGGCAATTTGCTAACGAATCGACTTGAACGAGAATACTTACGATGTTCGATTTGATTAACATAATCTTTCACAGATGTTCGCTCGATTAACTCTTGTAAAATTAAACTGAATTTTTCTTCGCTTTGGTAGTTATATTGGGCTTTCATTGTTTTCTATTTAAGTAGTTATAAGGAACAGAAAACGTAAAATTCACTCAATACCAAAATTTGGTAAGTTGCTTATTCTTCATCTATTGGAATCGGATTTCAGTGAATATCAAATCACTGAAGTTAACAAACCCTTCATGTTGCAATGAAGTACTTACTAAAATTACATGCCGCTAACGAACCCGGAAATCTATAAACGTCAAACATGAAACTTCTCTCTATCATGATACTCAACGAACAGACCGATTAAGAAAGAGCAGAGCTACCATACTGATAATAACGATAAACTAATAACAGAAGCAACCGTTTGCTAAAGTAGGCCATTCATTAGAGCACATCATTTTCATTAGCATCATAATTATACGATAAGCAATAGACTAGGCAAAATACAATATATACTCTTCAGATGATATCTTATAAATGCCGAAAGCAATTACCGCGTTCATATATTCGTATTAAAAATCACTGTGGTCCGCATCACAAAATCGTATTATAATTCTTAGGTGTAAAGTAAACATCTGACTATTAAATGTGAATTGAATATAGCTTTTTTAAATCATATATCGTCGCTTATCAGACGAACTGAACCGAACAGAAACTAACAGTGGGCATTACGAAAAAAAACACCGATTTCACTAGATGATTCACAAATTCTATTTTTTTACTAATGAGGATGAAGCGTGACACCCATCCTTTTGAGGCAATTTAGACTGAAATTTAGATCAAAATGTTGAGGTGAAATTTTCGAGCTAGAAAGAAAACAGTTAACGTCGGTCCCTAGTCAGAAATTGAATCGAAGGAGCTCATTGATGAATATGTGACTCATTCCCGACAGAACTGCATTTGCAGGTAAGCTTAAACTAATTTGGTGTTAATCAATCAATCAAAAGTTCAGTACAATGAGGCAGATGCAAACGTGGTTATTATCATGAGAAAAGAGACACAGTGACAGGGTGAGTACCTAATTCACCTGAATCTTGGCAAGTTTCAATGACCAAAAGTTGAATAGTAGGAACAGATATACAGATGTATGTTTATACGCCACTAACCTGCATGACAATAATAATAATAACAACAACAGATCCCTGATCGACGAAATAAGATACGATTCGATAAAGATAGAATATGTCTTTCTGTCACATATACACTTGAGATATATAAGTAAATGTCAGGGTAGGATGTAAGTAAATGGGCGTACTTGTGAATGGCCAACGATCATTCTTAGTCGTATGGAAAATAGCAGCATCAAACAATTAGCGAGATCAATCAAGAAGCTGCGTTTCGCAAGCTGGATCTACGTGCTCGCCACTGTTCAATAACTGTTGCAATTCGGTGGCGTCCAAATGCAGGTCCTGTAAATCCTGAAAGCAATCTAACTGCCCATCAGTGCCAGTTAGCACGATGTTCGGTATTTCGAGTGATTCCGGACTATTCGAATAATTCCTCAGAGGCCATGACGGAGGTGCAGGCATTTCAGCACTCTGTGCGGGACTTGTTGGTGCAGATTGCGTTTCGGACATAGACGGTGGCGTAGCAAGTGTATGACAAACTCCCATACTATGTCTTTGTCCAACTGGTTGGTGAGGATATACACAAGGTGCTTGTTGCTGTTGCACAGCTGCGGCTGTACCTGGAGCTGGAATATTCGGTAACGAACCAACGATACAATCGTCACGATTTGGCCTTTGTTGGGCATTTATGAAAAGCTGAGTTGGTTGGAAGGAAGTTTGTTGTTGGAAGTTGGAAGCTTGCTGGGTTCTTAATTCTTGCATAGCAAAATTCTGGGATGACTGTTGTTGTTGTTGTTGCTGCTGCTGCTGTTGGTAAACATTCATATGGATCGCTGGATCACTACGAGCTCTGCAAAAACTATATAATTTATATACATATTGAAAATTAATAGTTTTATGAACTTACTTTGACCACATCGCATCAGGAGGTTGTAGGTGACTGCCAGGTGGATAAGGTACATGGTGATAATCGAGTGGCGGTACTCGTTCCTGTGGTTTTGTCTGCTTATACGGATGATAATGAGCACCAGGCGAACGACCCCGACTGGGATGAGGTACAGATTGCGACGGCCAAAATGGCCAATTTTGGACAGGCTGTTGCACCATTTCGTGGACGTTCGGTAGTGAACCACCTGGTCGATTCCAATGCAGCGGTGGCGCAAGTGCTCCAGGAGACGAGCAAATTGGTGACGCAGCTGCCGAAGTACTCGTAATAGCACGAACATCACGCATAACTGATGTAAATGCTTCATGATCTTCATTCTGTTTACGTTCCATTATCGCTATCTTCTCACTGAACTTACGCGGCGTTCCCTGTGCCATTTCTTAAAAAATAATTCCCTACTAACTCAATTCTTACCTTCTAAATCCGACAAACCCTCGCAGCCCCTAATCCACTTCCATCTTGCCCGCGATTTTACTTCTACGTTGATTTGCAGGTGCGGCTAGATCAAAGAGAACTCATTTCACTTTACTTCTATACAGACTAGTATTTACGGTACTTCTGGCAACGCATCAAAAATATTGGCATTTTATCGTGTTGACATGACAATAAGACAGCTGATTGCTGGACTAATCAGTGAAATGTTCGTTCGAGATATTTGTGTGTAATTGTGCTTTGGAATGTTTCTTAATGGGATGTTTCACTGTTTATAGATGGCGATATGTCGATAAAAGAAAGTGATGAAGATGAAAACAATAAAAACCCGGGCCTTGTTGCTGTCCATGGTCCAATCGTCGATTTGCATGATTGTTTTCATGGATACATTTCGAGAAAAGAGGCTGAAACGCGTTTATTGGAATCTGGTGTTGATGGTGCTCTGCTGTTACGAGCCGAACAAAACGCTAATTTCGCGAAACAAAAATATACAATCTCATGGCTATCACCAGCCAATCATTCAGTCATGCATTATCCGTTAGTTTTAAATGATACCACTACTTCAATAAAAGCGGTATTATTTGTTTCAGTCATAAAGGTATTATTTGTTTCAGTCACTTTACTTGCAAGTAAATGCACATTTTGAACTGTTGTCATAAAACTGAATTGACAACGCTTTAAATTGCATCTGTTTTAAGCGGTAATGTTTCGAAATTGCAGTGTGTTTTTTTCAGAATTACATTAGTGTGTGGTGAGTATTTTCTATTCGGACTCCATTTTGGATCGTTATTGGCCGTTGTACAGCATTTCATTGATCGATCTGATTTAACTTATGTACCGCTACGACCTCCATCGGTGAGTGAAATTTCAAATAGATATTCTTTTTTTTTTTTCCAAAATTGATCCTCATTGGTTAGAGGATGTCGCAGATCGGTTACATAAGTTTTCAAATATTTTTTCTAGCCTGTCGAAATAACAAACCGGCAGCGAATGGCAATACTACCATTCAATGCAATCACTGATTCGGACGAATTGAGGTAAGCTTTTTCATCCCAGAAACCTCTCTATATTTTCATTGTTTCGATTCGTATATCTACGCTCGGTTGTACATATTTGTCTTTTTTATGGTGTCTTTTTCATTTATTTTAATGTTAGCAGGAAGAAGTTTCATCGGAGGAGAAAATTATCATTATTTTCGAATACATCGTTCCGTTATTACTGAATTGGTTGTCCGAGAATTGCTTGCATGTTCGTCATCGTCAACCTGAAGAATACTTGTTTTGTGAAATGTATTCCCAGTTAAACGGTTTCTACTTACTAATAAAAAGGAGTTATTAAGAAGAACATTTTTACAGTTTTTGTGAAGGCGATCTACTCACCGAATTGCAGCAGGTTGATAGTCAATGGATTTGGGCACGACTTGAACGAAATTCACAGTCGGGTCTTGTCGCTGTTGAATTGACTGTTCCACTCGTTTGTTTTTATGGTTGTTCTTTGTTGCGTTTGATTTGATTTGAATGCAAGTTTTGAAATCGATGTAATCAGCATCGTTTTTAGTAGTCAGCTTTATCGTTCTTCCATTCAAGCAGTTCTTTCCTGTGAAATGTATGAATCAGATTTTTAATGTTCTGTCTAGTATTGGTTGACATTTGATCAAAAATATGTTGGATGCAGAGCTGTTCTTTGAAACGCTCTCAGTTCTGATGAAATTATTTATTCTTTTATCACTGAATTGCACTTTCGTCAGCATCATCTGTGATTTGTTCACTGAACAGTCATCTCGATACACCGTCTATCTTATCAAAAGATGTTTCTATAAATTTTCTGTTTACAGAACGATAGGCGTATCGCACCAGAAGATTTACCATACTTTCATGATGACCCAGTCGAAGAATTGGCACGTCGTCTCAATACCGGTTAGTGTTTGTTGTTTGTTGTTCATGAATTGATTAACCTTTCATTTTTAAATAGTGCTGGCAATCTGGCTAAAGACACACGTTCTGTTTGTTTCAAAATGCTTATCCGTTTTATTCTGGAGATGTTTGTCGAAGAGAGAAGATTTGTTCATAGCAGATGGATTCAAGCGTAGGAAATTTTCTTTTTCAAGTCATTGTGTAAGAAAAGAAATTATTTGATTGCGAGAACAACAAGTGATGGTAGTTGTAAACACCATCCATTCACTAAATTTAAAAATTGTTTATCATTCACACACCGTTCATATTCATTTTATTTCAATAATTTCTGTGAACTTAGGTTTGTATTTTGTGAATCATCATTAGACTGCTGCTGAATAGTTGTTGTTATTTCAGGTGGTATTGGAAGTTACTTAGTGCGATCGTCGAAGAACCAAAAGAATAGTTACGCATTGATGGTGAATTCTGGGGAGCGAATCGAAAAGTTTTTGGTTTGTCGGTTGCAGAATGGCGATTTTGAGCTGGGTGGACGTACGTTTCCCACAATTCATGATATAATTGATAGGTATCCAATTTAATGGCTGCTCATGAGAAATCCAGTTTTTTTTCCTGTTATGCTCGCAGTCACGCGACTGATTCTGCAGATATTCTCGACGGGAAATCAGTGATAAAAGTAAATTGTTGCGTGCTGTGCTGCGTCCAACGGCTGTCAAATGTAAGAAACCAGACGAAATTGGAGTATTGCCGAAACTGCAGCATTTGCGAAGTCATAGTTCATGTCCTTATCCAGTGGATTGTGTTCATGCATACCGTAAAAGTACCGTTTTCCTTTATTTTTTCTGTTGTTCCGTATTTTGCATTCTTTTATTGTTAATCTGATATTCATGACTTTTCATCAAAATTCATTATTGAATTTCAGCCAGAGAAGATAAATGGAAGAATTGTTACGTAATGCTGAGTGATGTTTTGGGTTATCAATTATTCGTCTTTGAGAGCGAAAAGGTTTGTTTCTGTTCATTCATCGTTTATCTTTTGCGACCGACCGCATTTAATGTTGGAAATTATTTCCTTGCATATCACTTATATCAGTTCAAAAGTTAGATGAGAGGGGGTAATGATGATGAAGTATCTATTTCGTGAATGGTATATAATAGAAACGAATTAGTTCATGCACTAAAGAAAGCAATTTCAGCGAGCCAAGCCAAAACTCGTCTTGGATTTGTGCTATTGTTTTGTTTATAAAGTGGATGAGAGTGTTTATGATCGATCGAATTGTTTACATGTACAACTGAACAGTTTTTCGCAACATTCTTCATCAGTACATCTCTCATTTCAAACTGAAGCTCACCTCTTAGTTTGGTTCAATAATTTACGTATTCGTTGTCTTGGCTATCCTTATTCTTCATCGCCTTTCGCTGTTCTGCCAAGCAGTAACACTATTCACAGTCGACTATCCACTTTCATTTCAATAACCATCGCAACCTATAGGTTATTCGTTATTACTATTATCATTGCATCTTTTTATTATTGTTGCTTATTGCCAGTACAGGGCATCTATGAAGGTAACTCCCACTTTAATGCTGAAAAAAATTCACTAAAATTATGAAAATAATTTTACTACCATAACGGTGAGCATATCTT
Source organism: Anisakis pegreffii (assembly GCA_035041965.1). Taxonomy (NCBI): domain Eukaryota; kingdom Metazoa; phylum Nematoda; class Chromadorea; order Rhabditida; family Anisakidae; genus Anisakis; species Anisakis pegreffii. The sequence continues at coordinate 38,939 of JAPYMA010001288.1, read as the reverse complement.
TGTCTACTTTCTTACATAAGTTTCACCATTTCACCATTATGTATCGTAGTGGGCTGTGGAAATGTCTCTTAGCAAAACAAGATCACGATTGTAAATAAAAGCACTCAACGCTTCGTCGAAGTGCTTCGCTTCATATGCAGGAAGGAAGGAATGATAATCCCAAAACGTTTATGAGCTAGTAGATGTGCTCTTTCATATGGCGGTGAAATTATCTTGATATAGTTTGTGTGAACGTTTTTCATATGGAAGTGGAAGTTTGTATTATTTGTTGATGATATGATCGTGCTTATTATTGAGTAGTTACGTAAAGATTTGTTATGAGATGTAAAGTAATATGTTCATGAAGTTTAGGGGTGTTGCACTGAGACCGGAAAATGGCTATAGTGCGTGTGTAATTGTAAATTCAGTGCGTGTTATACGAACAAGACCTGTGGTACCATCAGCGAAAAGCTATATTCCATTTGAGACACACTTTCTCATCGAGTTTGTTTTGTTACCGCTTTATTTCCTTTTTCTATTATGATAGTTATATAATCGTGAAGAGTACGTTGTTGACTTGTCGTGTGTCGTTTTTCAATAGAGTTTTCATTTTTGCAACATAAATTTTCATGTAGTTGATCATATGAACTCTTCCATGTAGATTGTAGTCTAATAATTGATGGAATTTTCATCTCGAAAAATTTGATCATATGATTTGCTTCGTTAAATTTTAAGACATTTGCCGGCGGGATCGTGTAGCCTCCAGTTACAACTTTGCTGCCATAATTTAGGCAAATATCGTCAACCTATTATCAAAGATACTATAAAACGAGGTAGGTGTTAGTTACTATGTTGAACGGTACATCAGTTTATATGAATGTTAATTTATTTGGTTTCAAATGTCCTGCTTGTGGCACAGAACTGAATTTCGAAGAATGGACATGAATTAGGTGTTCTAACAGACGATCATCGAGTATGAGTGTCGTCATTTGGATGAGTGAAGAAGCGAGGTTGTGTTAGCAGAATAATTGATTGGAAGGTGGCAGATGAGGTGATAAGTGAATGATTTGCAGAGATGTCTGCAACGTACTCGTTAACAGATGATGGCAACGAATTGTGTGTATCTGCGGATGATTGCACTGAAGGGTTTTTATTTCGTGCGAAACGTTTTCGACTCGTTGTTCTGCCTGAGGAGCAATATTCTTCTTTTATTCGTTTATTGACATCACGATCGTTCATCCTGTGTCAGTGGATTGCATCCCATTTGACTCCATTCTATCGTAAACATTTCGCCGCTTCACTTCTTTCTATACTCTTACCCGACCATTCACTCTTTTTTACATTCCTCGACGCAATTTTGGACGCTCAACTATTATTGGAACGAGGTGCGTATGGTTTTGTTTTGTTCATTTGATTCACTTCTGTTGGGAATTTATTGGAAAGCGTTCATTTTTTAACGACCCAAAGGAAATTTTTATGGAAAGAGTTGCAAGTTTGCGTGGAAATCTCTTCTTGATAGTGCTCATGTGAATTGGTGGAGAATGCTTATTAGAATCAGAATGCAGTTGATTGGAATAGTGCTGGATTGTGTATGGATAGAAGAGACATGTTTAGAAGAGACGTTATTCCGCGGTGATTCGTTCTGTTCATGTTGTGTGTCGACAGCGGTTCGTATGATCGGACGAGACTTGGTCATTGAAGAGTTGATGCCCACTCTGCAGCAGTTGCATTGTGAAAAAGCACCGCCAGTTGACACCATCTCATTCATACGTCAGCTTTCATCGCTCATATCAACGCTACCACCTCTATTCGCTGCTGTCTTCGCACATGTCGCAAGTGCTTGTCATCGTAGATTTCCAACCACACCACACGCTTCTCGTCGAGCACTGAGGTATTGATTCATGCTCTACGTTACACAATTATGAAGGATAATTATTTGAGCTGTAATTTTATCATTTTTTAACGTTATTTGAGTGCATTAAACAGTTCTGCTCTTCAGTTTATTCATTTTTGCAGTGTCTTCTTGATACTTCGGTTCATCAATCCAATCTTGACACTATGGAATACAAGTGGTAATTTTTACGGTCGTTTCTTATTTGTTTATCCATTCTTTTTTTTCAAGGATAATTTATTTATTTGTTCGTCATTGATTTTGTGTGCTTTAGGAGGGCCCGCACGTGATCTCGCTAAAAACGTGCAAGCTGCAGCAAATCAAGCTTCATCTCCTGATTTTAAACCAGTTTGTATTTGTGTTTGTTCTGTTGTTATGTTCCATTTTGATCGCATCGAAATCTGTTTTATTAGTCAAAGTTATACTGAAGTTGAATCATGCTTAAAAGTGATCATATCAAGGACTTTTTATTCGGCATTAAATTTTCGATTCATTATTTGATTGATTGGCCGCTTATTCGATATTTTACGATTGTGTTATTGGGTGAAAAGGAAAATTTTACGTGCACATCAATAGTGATGATTCATATTATATGCGTTATTGTTGAATTGCGATTTTCTTTCAAAGGATGCTTCAAAAAAGATGGTTTGTACAATGGCCGAATTGATGGATTGCTTCATCTTACCTAAAGTTGTAAGTTCTCATTTCAATCAGTTAATCACTTCTCAGTATGTTTTCGTCATGAATATATGCTGGCTGTTTGAACTCGTAAAGGCTATTGCTGTTGCAATTCCATTTCAGATAGACGATTCCAAAATAGCGAATCCATTCGTGGGTTATTGTAAGAGTGAACAGTTGGCAATGTTAGCCTTTCACGTCTCGCTAGTATTGCAACAAAAACCCAATGAATGCCCTGTTTCAGAGGCATACACTGTGCTGAGTCTTCTAAAAGATCATGAACTCAGGTTTATTAATTCACTTTAATTCAGTTTACTCGTCATACCTACTCTCCATTTAGTGTCTTCAGTTTTTGAGGATTATTCATTAGAATTTTATGGGTATATCCCTCAGCCAAATGTTCGGTGTGCTGCTCTAATGTGGCTGAATTGGTATGCGAGAGTTGTTTTTAGGGTGGATGCATATGAGAATAAAGGTTTAAGTGATGTGTACTTTGTTTTTCAGTTTAACGAAAGCTCTCATTTACACTCAAATTCGCAATTTGACGTGTTTGAGGAACGTTTTTTTTTAAATTTTGTAGAGCATTGTTCACTGTTTCGATCCAAAATTTCTTTTTTTGCGTGAACTTAGAACATGTGTCAGTGATTGAGATCACACTTGTTATGAAAAGTGATTTGTTGTTATTGATTTGAGAATGAATCATCTACTCTAATCAAATTACGGTTGATTTCTAATCAGAATTAATGGATTGAGCGGTAGCTTGTTAGTAGAGCATTGAGACGCGTTTTTGTTTTTATATTTACTACTTTCACCCACATCGATCATCTCAAAACATTTCATGTATTATTATTATTATTATTATTGTATGTGTTGGATTTGATTCTTTTCATTCGTATTGAGAATGCATCGATTGGTCGATTAATGTGCGGAGATTTGTTATTGATCGATTGATCAGTTTTCATATTCGTGATCAAATAACTTATTTCTGTTTGAAACGTTGTTATGATGATCTTGTGAGAATTATTAGTCATTGTTGATATTATATGATAGCATATTTTTATTATGTATTATTTAGTCGTGTTTACTTTTTCATTTTCACCTATCTTCATCATCTCCAGTCTATAGCCTTATTAATGTTTGGAAGTTGTGGCCTTGTTTCATGAAATTGCAGGTTATTTGTTGTCGTTGACACGCTTTATATTCACATTCTTGTCCTCTATGAAATGATCCCTCCGCATTTCCAAAATATTTTCGATTGATACTGACTCTTGCAGTATGACAGTTTAACCCTAAATTGTAGGGGTGATCAGGTGTTTTCTTATCTCAGCAGGATGATCTTAAGATGGAGAATTGAAAGTAAAGAGTAGAATACGAATGTACACCACATTAAGTATTTCGCATGAATTGGCAGGAAGTTCATATCAAAGAGCACCATTGATCTTGCTGGATGTTTAAATTTTCGGAGATGCGGACCAAAGAGCTTTATCTTGCGTACGAAAGCAAATTGTTTGGTATATACGTCGAGAATAGAGCGAAGTCATATTGTTTCGTCATTCATATTCGTTACTGTTGCCTTTATGAAAAGAAACTCAGTTACTTTCAATTGCACTTTCTTTATTGATTCTGCATATCGTTTGTACAAAGCAATTGTCTTTCTAAAGTAATTTTATGATGTAAATGCCGTCCGTGTATATGTTGTTCATCTGCTAATTAATATATAAATAAACATTTTAACGAAATTTGCTGATTTAAGTTGTTGGTTGATTTTGATGTGCTCATTGATTCATTGATAATTTAAACGTGAAATTAATGCACCAAAACCATATCATTTCATTTGTAAAATTATTTTTTTACCCATCACCTTTGTCTTGTCACGTATTTCTGTTTGTTATTTCTAGGATGGAGTTAAATTATGTGGAATGCTCACATTCTATGCTGTCTATCTTCCTTAGAACTTGCCATTTTGTCAACTTTATAAAATATTGTTTCTGTATTTGTATATGTACCAAAAAATATATAGATATACATGCATACATATATGTTCTACCAACAACAACAAACCATTGAAAGATCAGTGAAGTTCAAGTAGCCTCTTTCATTCGTTCGGTTATGACTTTCGTACAATACACAATAACAACAAATGTTCATAACAATAAGAGCAACATGTTGTTTTTTCAAACAAAAGTTGAATATCATTCTCGACGAGTCTCTTCGTAACTTACTCGAGTATGTATAACATATTTAAACGGGTAATCACGCTCATCGAACTTCAGGTATCTACTGAGGAAGGCACATGCATTCCTTTCTTTTATAAGAATTTTATGCGATTGCTTGATTAATTATGAGTGTAACTTTTAGACCCAGGTGAATGCTTTTTTACGAAATTCGATGAACATTGATCAAGTATGCGTTCACGTACGGTAGTGCGTTGGTTAATCGAATGGTTCATTGAGTTCACTACCATATAATATTATTCATACATACAAAGAAATGAAAATGAACTGAAATCATCGATATCATATAAGCGTTAAGTAGAAAAGTGCCTCATCGCAAAATGTTCGTAAAGCATATAAAGTATTTCGAGGTCGATCTTAAAGAGTCGTATATAAATTCACGAAAGTGTGCGACTCGATTCTCGAACGAGCCGAAAGAAATCGCTTTCATAGTTTGAAGCACTTCGTGTTAGGGAAAAAGTAAAGCTGAACATGGCAATAAAATGAAATATATCAATCAAATTAATTGCAGAATGACTATTTAAACACAAACACAGCAGTATCAGTCTGCGCAATACTGCCTCTTTCCATAGTTGCTTTCTTTCGAAGATTCGAATAGATCAGGTCGGTCATCAAGAATATCTGCAATTTTTTATAATCGCATTCTCTATCAATGCAGAACGGTAGTTGAGATGATGAAATGGGACGGGCATTCGAAAAGATAGAAACGTTTATCATTTGTTGTTGGAGTAGAACTGAAATGGTAGCTAACACTACTAATGAATAGCAATATACTTCTACCTGGGCCATACTATAGCAAAGAGTGACCGCAAAATAAAAATTTGCATTCCCGGATCCAGAAACAATCCACATCCGCCACATTACCGGTAAAAGTACAACGCAAGTGGCCCAAGTCACGGCAATCACCAATGTCCAACGCGCATCTGAAATGTTTTCGTTCCCGATTCCAACTGAGTAGCTTCTTTTGAAGATACATAGCAAGAGATGAAACAACATGAATATTTGTAACTTGCGATTTATATGTTTTGTTCAAAACGTTTCAAAAACTATCTCTTGACGACAACTTCACCTCAAACTTCATTTTTTGAATGAGCTTTCGAGCGTCAATTTGCTCAAATGTTCGAGATTTGACAAACCAGCGACAACAATATCGAACGAAATAATGTGGAAACGAACATTTATGAAGAGATAGGAAGATTGGCAAAAGACTTAAATAGATCGCACTGTCGGTCATCGTTGGATAAGACGCGAACACGGATAACAAAATCAAGAATTGATGCAACAAGAGAAATGCATTCGACCTTAAAAGTTATCTTTCTTCTTACAAATTATTTTTAACACGCACAATTTGAAAACGAAGTCGACAATTCGGTTTGTAAGTAATCTTTTGAATTTGCTGACAAAATGAAACGAAACGTTAATTATCATAATCAGTCAATAAAATAATGCGAAGTAATAATACAACTTTAAATTTAAGAAAACAAACCGCAATGTTAATGTCAAAGGAAACAGATAAACGAATACGTTCAACTGAAAAACCCATAAAAAGAATAAACGAAAATGATTGAACACTTCGGTGAAGAAATACCAAAAGATGCCAACATTCGGCGTGAAATCTGGTGCACTTAAGCTGAAATTTTGCATAATTACAATCAGTGATCATTCAAACGGAAACAAAAAGATATGCCTAAAGCAGGAAGAAATGCGAACTTACAAGAAGAGATGTGTGGAGTAAATGTATTGCAATCCATTTGCACTATACATATCGATGAGTGCAAACGTAAAAAATGAAACTGCACTTAACAAACAAACGATGAATTTCGATTGATACGTATTGAAACGAATAAACAGTGCAAAAATGAATATGACCGGATAGAGTGTCAACTCAATTAATAGACCACAAAGAATTGCGCTTCGTAGCAACCATCCTAAAACATAATATGCTCGTATGGCTTTATTCACGAGCACTCAAACCGAAATCCTTCAACAAAACGATGGTCGAAGTCGTACGCCGCCAAAAATGCAATTAGCTCTGTTGAAGGAGACACCAATGAGGACTAAGACAATTAATCATCGAAATTGACAATAAAACGAAATAATTTAAAAATTGAAACCTTTAATGAAAGAAAATAGAAAGATCGCAATCAATAGATTATTAATAACTGATAAACTGCAAATTGTGCAGCTGGCTATCACGATTGGATTGAAAAGATAGCTGAAATAATTAAAAGAGACATTAATTGGAAATAATAATATTAGCATCAATAATTAGTGTAATGAATGGAAAAGAGAGCAATGAAATGAATATAACAAACAGTTTCATGACGAGATTACAAATGCGACAGTGCTCCGAGGGCTTATCTGTTTCATTGCTTTTCAGATAAATCGATGCGGTCATACGCAACAATTCGGCGATGATAAAATCGAATATCTTAAAAAGAATTACTGCATTAACTAGACACAACAGTAATGTCTTGCTTTGATTAATCTATCTAAATTAAACTACTTTCGATCACTTAAACTTATCGAATAATTACTGTGAATTGTATTACTGATAAGCGATACAGGTGGAGGACGGTTACAAGCACGTATACATGAACTCATCTATTTTTTGCTTGCACTTTTGTGTGATAAAGCGATCACAAGGAAAATCTCTCGTAAACACACAAAAATAAACTTTAAAAGACGTACGACGAAAATAGTGAAAACAACGTTTGGATGATCAATAAACGGTTTCATCACATCCAGAAGCATTGGGGCCTGAAATTTTCAATAATTCCCATCAAAAAATGATACATACTGCTGTATGCCACTGATTTCATGACATAAGTGGATAAACGAAAATATCGCAATGGAAATAATAATAATAATAATAATAATAATGTGATGAGAAGTAGAAGACAGACACAATGAAGCATATCGCCATCATAAGGTGAGAATCCATCAAGACGCATCTGAACACCATCAACAAGTCGACGATATGAATTATGCGCTACAACCAATTCAGGTCTTTTTGATAACCAATCGTGAGCATAAAATTTTGTTATAATACGAATTAGTACCGCAAACGAGAATAATCTGCAAAGAAATTTTCGAGTATTAATATCATTGCACGCAAACATCCTTTGCTGGACAATAAACTTTTGCATTGACGTCTGGAATCTTTGAGATTCGTCTATCGGTGGTGATAGTGGATTTTATTTCAATTGCAAGAAACAGTGATCATCGCTCCCTTTATGAATCACTAAAATTATGCTTTGAGAGATTCCACCTACGCATGCAAGAAAACACAAGGAACTGTTACCGATGAAAAGCATCAACTCGAAATGATTTGATATAACATATGATATGAGATTATGCACTAAAATAGAAACATACAATAATTTCGATGAACTTTCAGCACTGAACAACGAATGCATTGAATAGTTTTGCGATGTGGTACACTAAAGTGCTTGTCACTCAAAAATACACCTGCAAAGCAATATTATAATTACTGAACCATCAAACAACGATCAACCCAAATAATTGCCGTTCGTGGCATAAGCACAAGAGCACAAAATTCCTCTGAAGAAAATCGCTCATTAAAACTTTTATTGAGGCTTTTTTGTCGTTTCATTTCATCTACTCAAAATAATTGCTCATATTCGACCATTCCTGAATCCCCACCCGAATAATTCTCTTCATGAATGACTGATCAAGAGTACAAATAAGCATATCAACAACTAAAAGATAAAACTAATTCTCAATGATAATGAAAATTTTAAACGTCACTGTAAGACACTTTGAAATCGCAGTATTGCTTTCCTATATACCTCCTGAATGGATGTAAAATATTATACTCCTCTCTCATGCGAAGTTATTCCGTCAACAAGTGGATCGATAGTTCGTTGATAAGGTGAACCGTAACTTTTATACAAATGTTTTGCGCACTAAGGCCACCCACATCTCCATAGAAATCCTCCAAAAAGCTGTTTCAATAAGTAAAAGCTTTTCGCGTACTTGAAGACCACACAAGACATCAGAGTTCCCTCTGTTCCCCCCCCCTCTTTAGCCTCCAGTTGAGAGAAAAATGAGCAGTATCAAAACAGTTGCAAAGATAATCCTCCGCAGCATCAATATCGTCAGTCGTTTATTCTAAACTTTTATCGCTCCTTTTCTTTAATTTGCGTTGATCTCTCTTGCACTCTACTCGTCTTTGATCACAGTAGCACGAAGATCGCAGAACAAATAATTAATTGATTACCTCTTAATTTTTAGCGCTCTCAGAAGTCAGACATTAATTTACAGCCTTTACTCCAATTGCTCACCAAATCAACAAATTTTGGCAAAACTGAAGTGCATAAATAAAAATACATCATATGACACTGATAAAGATATCAGTATTGAATGGAACGGGACGGGCAATAAGAATGAGTCATTTGATGGAATGAAGTCATTTAATCAGAAGCATCATTGAAATAGAGCCATTTCACGGCTACGACTTTGCTTACAATAACAACAAAATAACACAACAATAACTAATAATAATAGGAACAACCAACGGAAAAATTCAGACCATTTATTGAGAAACAAGTGCAAATGAACAGCATAAAAATATGCAACAAAAAACTACTTTAAAGCATTTAGCAGCTGCCGCGAAGATACTGAATAAAACAAGTAAATGCATACTTATGAACATACTTAAATACATTCAGGTGAATATTTGTCACGATAAGGATGACACTAAAACAAAGTGCTAATTGGTATTACCATATAGCACAACATTAATTTCACTACCGCTTTCTGTAAAACTAATATGGAACACTCGGAATGTGTTTGTTGACATTCAATAGAGATGCATAATCTCGTTTGATTGCAGTGCTAGTGATCTGAGTGAATTTTTCTTTTCTTAGAAAAAAACGAAACAAATCAACAACTAATATAGCACTACACTATCAAGCATAAAAATCAAATCCGATCACATTGTTTCACGTTTTGCTTACTTTACACCTGCGTATTCATTCGATCATTTTATGAATGGAATCTGAGAATGATTAAATTCAAATAACTGTACCACAAATTATTTAATACACGAATTTGCTGTGATTATATTAACAATTATCAATAACAATTCAAAGATCTATCCACATTAGAACACATGGATTTGATCAGTGGTTCTCACGGCTCACGACATTCGTCCACACGAACAGTCTACGTGATCTCGACCCACCCTTTACCTAGCCATCAATCAGAAAATTAGTTCACTGATCAAGAAGTTTGCTGCCATGAATTCGTCGACAGTATCGAACGAATTAATCCCTTGTAATCAAATAAACATTTTGAAAATTTTACTGAACAACTATGGGAGAATAATGAGGAAAAAACCAAATTAAAATGACTAGCCAACCCTCCTAATCCACTCTCTCCCCTAAAAGGTCTTAAACTCTTTTCAGATGATAATGTCCCTCTGTGAGAATTACTGGATTAGATTGTCAGATACTGTTCGTATAGGAATTATTTAACGATGCAAAGTTGCATAAAAATATTCCATAGTGGTAAAATTACAACAAAAATGAATGGATAAATGAAACTATCGAGTAGTAGATGAGAATGTAATAATGTTCGCATTGTTCGTTGGATGACTTGCAGAATATCATCATTAGAACCGATCATAAACCACCGAATAATAGTGACAATAAACACCGGATGTGTTAGAAACCCAAATATTGCTTTCAATCGTTTCCCTCGCCTAGAATACAGCTGATATTACATGGACGATATTTAATGCCTTCAAATCATCGAAAGACCAGAATCTTGCACTTCATATTGCAGTCTTCTGATCCATACGATTCAGATGGAAAGTCATCAATAAAACGTGAATTTTGCAAATTTGACAAAGAGTCTACTGGAACAATGTAAATTTAATACCTTGAATTGAATAGAAGGATAAAAATGAGTATAAATGGCATGGAAATAAGAGAAATGATCAGTGCCATAGAAAAATTTAAGAGTGATAGTGAGCCAAATATAAGGCAATATTCGATGTAGAAGACGAAACGAGTTGAAATCTCGGATGACTGATACCTAGAAAGGATGGAGTTATTTGTGTATATACCAGACTATTCGGATATGAACATCACAATAATTCTTTGAAAAAAAAGCAGAAACTTTTGCTGTTTTCCGAACAGGTTGCAAGGTCAAATCTAATCAGTAAAACTGTAATCGTCTTATATGACCACCACACAGTACCATTTAAAAAATTGAAAATAACCGAAATACAACCGAGGTAATACTTACAGAGGGAATAGGAAATAATAGGGTAAAATAAGTAGCAGGAGAGATACAGGCACACAGAATTTACTCAAAGTTGATGAGCTTAAAGTTGTTGAAACAATATAAGTGATGAGACCAATCATGTGAAACACGGCATATGAATTTGATAACGAAAACTGTCCCATTGAAAACCATTCACGTAATGCCTATAAAGAATACAAACGAAGAATGTTTTCACCAAGACTGAATCCAGTGTTTACCGATTTCGAGAAATTCGAATAGTTTTATCAATTGGTCTGAATGGCATAGGTACACTGAATGGATGAAATGGAAACGAGTTGTTGAATGATCTCAGTCGATGTTTAAGTTTCTTGTTAATTTGAAACTGAATTTATGACATAAATAAGAAATTTTGAATTTGAATTGAACAAAATGAATAACTGAATAAAACTTACTAGAACAATCAGTGGAAAAAGAAGAATACCAATTGAAGGCATATAATAGGCAACCGAAATAAAACGTTTTGGATTCGACAGAATGTATAAGAAATATGACTGGTGAAACCTTTCGAGAATGTTGTTCAAAGATCTGAATAATGAATTCACTTGGTTAATTATTTTGAATGCATCAATCCAATGAGTCATGACATGAATTTGATGGTGAGAAGTAGCAACCGATATAACTGCGCTAACCGCATAATGTCGTGACGTATTCAATAGACAACAAGCGAACAAACAGGATATTTCACCCACAATTGTGAGAAGGTCGGTGTTGTAGAAATTACTTGAATTCAAATAAAAAATCACCTTAACGTGCCCTCGCATATTCTTGCAAAATGCAAAAACGATATAGTTGGATCAATACCACTTTTGGCGTGGATACTCACTCCTTGAATTGCGTACAGGGAGAATACACTGTGAAGAGAATTGTCATCTTGGAATGCCTTAATTTTTGACATCGCACTATTGAAATTTGGAAATGAACACGTACGTTTTGAACAGATCTTAAACCTTTTCGTAACGAAACTCATTTGATTGACAGCAACGAGATGATTAAAAAAACGAGACCGAAACCATCTGGAGATTACCTGAGCTAATGCACCATCCAAAGCAATCTCGGCAATTTCTGGCCAGCTCCTTGATGCGAATCTGTTTTTATCATACAATGTGGGTGTTACGTCAAATTTATCAGCTAAGCGAACAATCAAGTTGACAATGTCAAGATTTGGCAGTTGACCATTGATCATATTGAATTCTATATTCAATTTCGAAAAACTGTTTCCTGATGTTTTTGGTACGAATGCACCAATTATTGATCCTGAATGGGCTTGAAGAGGATCGATATGAATGAACTGATGATGCACACGACCGTGATATGCATCAAGAAATGCACGCATACCCACCCGCGATTCTTGCACGAATACAAATATCAGATCTCTCGCCCAGTAGAGTTGTTCTGGAATGAAACTTTTACCGAAAATACACACAAAAATTATACGGAAATCGTTAACAAGTGATGTTTTCAGGATGGCTTAGACACGTCATGATTCATGTTATTATCGGTCAGCGAGTGAAACCGCAGAAAGACTCAATCTTTTTCACACAAAGTCCCTACATTCTCACTCGTTGACTAATAATAATAATACTGCATCAATATTATCAAAAGCGGTCAACTGCAACGGGAACATCAGTTGACTAGAATATAAACATATTCAAATCTGATCTGTGAGAGGTGAATATTTCATTATCTACTCAACACCAACTGAACAACAAATTCTGAAACAACAGCTAATGAATACTAGTGGCGTAGCCACAAGGCACCGAGAAAGATTGAGATGCACCAATCCCGGAACCGCTGAAGTCAAAAGATTATCACTGATGAATGCTACCGTTCATTGACTAAAACTGCACACACCTTTCACACTCCATCATATAAAATGTCTTGTATATTACACAATTGAATAAATGAATTCAAACCGCGACAATGAGTGGCGAGTGCAAGCGTTGTAGCAATAGCACCAAAGGATTGCTCATCTAACGCAACCGCAATTAATATAGACTCGACTGAGGGCGACCGACCCGAACGTATCACTCCGTAAACGTTACGACCCGAAACATTCTTCTGCAGCGAAAAGTGAAATCTTACAGAAACTGAATAATGCAGTTACTTTGCTTTCAACGATGAACGCACAAAATTTGCAGCCTCACATCCGAGTTGCAATTTCATGTTGCAGTGCGAATCCTTCTTTTCCCAATGGGTTTTATGCTAGAGCAGCATCAATTGATTTACTGACTCATTTAACTGTCAGACAAATAGATTCTTGAGGGCATTCGATCAAGTGATGCTGAACTGACGAAGCATTAAATTTCGAGAGTAATTTAAAATTAATGAACTTGAAATGAGTTAAGTGCAATATTCTGAAGTGGTTGAATTATGCATGAAGCACGGAATCATCAATACAGCAAGAGGAATTAACAGAAACAAAACGAACTTCTCAAAAACATAAAACTAACATATTCAGGTAATTGTCGTACATCAAATTTCTGCACATAGGTCTCGATTCCATAAATTTGCAATTGCTTTTTCACGTAATCAACCATTTCACTTCAAAAATTATTTTCATTTCAAATTAGAACGACCGTTAAAATCCTTCAGATCAATACTTTCACCGAAAACAAAAGCAATACGAAACCAAAACGAAGCAACGCACCTCTGCTGTGAGAGTGCCTTCAAAAAAGTGCCAATTCGTTCGGCATACGAGAAATGCTCTTGTACAAGTGCTGGCAATAAAGCGTTTTCTGAGATGCGTGTACGTTCATTATATTCGGGTAGCATTAAAATCGCCAAATAAAGTACACACGTCAATTCACTTAATAAACAAATCACTTTCCATTTAGATACCAAACGTTCGATCAGTTGCGGGCGTTTTCCGGTTGATTGAGTCAGTGAACGCATTATGCCTACCTATAACTTGAGACATCATTTTGAAGGAACATATTACACACATCTACTATTCTTGATAACACGCATTACAAAACTGATTGCATTTGCGTGAATCATTTCAACGCATTTGCTAAATGCGATTATTCCACTTCCTTCCTTCCAACACAAAAATGTAAACGACACATCGATAGCTGCTAGATGTGTTCGCATTGAGACATAGGCAACTTTAGTCAACATTCAATATCCATCTCTTGTGGGCAGATGATAAAGAATTCTACGGAGCGCACTTGCTGAACTCATAGTCAAATTCACCAACGTAAATGAATTCATAACGAAACGAATTTGATCAGATACAGATAACCTGGTGAAAACTTCGAAAAAACGAAAACTGATGCAAATAACGACAACAAGATACACCGAAAAATTCACCGAAAAGAGACAGTTTTTATTATTGATAAAACACAGCCAATAAAAGCATTTTTACAAAGAAAATTAACACGAACAAAACAAAAAAAGTGATTGAATAAGCAAAGAAGACTAGCCAATGATAGCGTTTAACTTATTAAAACAATAACAATAACAAACGATTACATATCAATGAATAATTCTAATTACAGATTGAGTATTATTATTACTATTATTATTATGCCGATTCAAAGGATATATGTTACAATGTCTGAGTTTCTCAGTCCTCAGACAAAACTTTTCGAAATTTATCGATAATTTTTTCAAATATGGACAGATCTTGGCTGACTGATTGTCAGTGGATTTCGTTGTGAATAAATCGTCAATGCTCATGTCAATAGACCAAAGAGCTATACTCAATCCCTAAAACGCAATTAATACAAAACGAGAATCAATGCATAGCGTAGAACCGTCACATAACAAAAATGCACACAATCAAGCTCAGTGAAAGTGCTGACTAACTGAAAAACACAAATATAGTGAAAGTCGTGAAAAGCTTAAAAAAGGGAAAAACAATTGAGAATCACCTCTTGGGGGAGGTGATAAATTCAATTTTCTTACGGATATTCAAAAATTTGATGTATTTCTTTAAATGAGAATTTCTGAGATGAGAATATCAATGCTGCAAAACTGAGCATATTGCACATGCGAATGATCCTTGATAGAGCACTGGTAATGCAATTCGTTAATTTCTTCAAAAGTTCAGTCGCAATAGACCTAACTTAGACAATTCAATTAAGTAGCTCAATGGATCATTCAAAATGTTCATGCATAAACTGGCGACGAGTTCAGAAAATATGTAAATAACAATTATAAGAAGTGACAAAGATAGAATACAGATATGCTAAAGATCAAGCGTACGATAAATTACAAATATTGGAGTACATTCGAGCAAACAGGGGCAATTGATCGCTTGGGAACGAGTTGAATATGAAGGGAAGACGTTCAAAAATGAGGGGGACCATTACAAACAAAATGAAATGAACTACTGCACACTGAATGAGCATACACATTTGTTTATCAAGAACATTCATAATAAGCTGTCATACAACTTCGTTTGCATGCGTTTTCAGCAACGATATCAGACGATAACAAATCATTCGTCCTCAAATTCACTGTTCTCACTAACTTATTGTACGCTCATTTTAAGTAGAATCATCAGTAAAAGCATTTGATATACATATACTTCAATTCTTTCAAACGATTGCATGATTGAAAAAAGAGTGAACTAACGAAGTGTTATTTTGCAAAAGATTCATTAATAAATCGACAAACATCACGCAATATTTTCTCATTTGCATCATTCATGGAACAAATATCATGCGAAATGCATTTAATATGATTATTTGCTTGAATGCAACATTCATCATATTCAATGAGAACAAGATTCTGTCTTTTGATCAATTTTTAGCACTTTTCTGATCACATTAGCACAATCGCATAAAATTTTTTTTGTCGTTGATACTTTGTTTTGCTATATGACGATGCTTTGAGGTAAAAATTAATAACAGCCAACATGGATGAATATCGACTGGACTATTTCAAAGACCATGATCGAACGAATAAAGTTTTGAAAAATAACCTGACTGATTGGCTATACACTGTCAATGCTAAGTAGTTTTTAAAGCGATGAGATGCAAGCACGATTTCATATTCATGACAACGAATGATTAACTACACTAAACGATACTTAATGAAAAATCAAATCAATTCCATATAGAACGTATGAATTTCCCGATCCGAAAAATTATAAGTCTTAGTTTGTTGAATGTATAAACCAACAGAAATAACTGATCATCAAAATTTAGATTCATATAAAATATTCCTCAAAACGATGAAAGTGTCTCTTTTGAATTCAACGGCAATTTATCGTTATAAATATGATTACAATTCATCGTAATTTAAGAGGTTATGGTAATGAATCTCACAAATACATTCGATGAGCATGTGCACATAGTATTATAAAAAGACGAAGTTAATTTTTTGTTGAACGAAACTGCTGTCACATAAAATACAGAAATCCACTAGAGCAGCGGTTCTCATGCCCTTACATTTTATGTACTTCTGTGGAAGAATGGCAACCACTACTGTCTCATTCGCGCGTCGATGGCATTAAAGTTAATCATTTCACTGCGGGCAAATACATAACAGAGAGCAATATTTCAAAAAATCAATTAACTTCACTTCGTCAATTCGATCAGACTTTCCCCCTCCTCCCCCTTGACTTCTTTAAATTTTTCCGGAGGGATTTGTTTTCTGCTCTCCTATGAGAACCACTGAATAGAAAACTACACCTGAATAGACAACAATTATTAAAGAACGAATTAGTGAATAAATAGCTTTAACGTTCCAACTTAGACTGAATATTCGAAGGACGGCTTGCTCACATAAGGTGCTGCAAACGGATTGAACCAAGAAATCGAGAATGGACCTCCGAAGATCATTTGCACATTCTTCCAGCTATCAGGACCTGTAAACAATAAATTGCTGCTCGCTTATCACAAATTGTAGTTAACAGCAGCCTTTCGTCTCGCTCGAATAACTCCGATAAACAAACAATGAACTTTAACAACTAGAGAGATGATGATGATAAACAGCACAAGTTTTCTACCGATTAAAAATTGTGCTACGAGCAAAAAGAAATATGACTGAAGGCTTGATAGAGTTAAAAGATTGAAGAATTAAAAAGTATTATGACAGGCATGCGGAAGTTGAAAAGGCTTGAAGCTGAACGAGGAAAACAAAGAAAGTTTTTTTAGAAATTGCGATCGGTGAAAAAAAAACAGCGATCTAAAATTACGTCAAAATAATGTTAGGTGCAGAATTAGACAAGTAATTACAAGTATTTCAGAGTATAGATAAATTATTTTTAGGAGCAAATGATTTCAAAATTTGAAAAAAAAGACTTCACAACTTGAACTCAACAACAATTCAAGAGTTTATAATTTTAAAAATGTATCGTTTTGAACGATAGTCATAAAATATGTACTTTAATGAATAGATGAATAAATGAACCAACCAGATGTGAGATGTTCCTGTTTAAGAGATTCAATTGTGGTTTGATCACTACAGATTGAACTCATTTGAGTGCCAAACATCACGAATGTGAATATCGAGAAGAGAATCGCTTCAAACAACAAAAAAATCAACAACAATGTAGTGACCGGTGGGCCGAACAAGGAGCATCCTCGCCATTCTTCACCAACACATAAAACGAACTGCCAAATAGCCCAGTAGAGTGCATGCGATGACAGTAATGCTATATACAACTGTAAATTGTTTTTTCAGTTTACTTTCAGTTGCAAGAATGATCATATCTTGCTTCTTCAATCACTAATACCGATCCATAAAACTATATAATAGGTAGTGACCACATCTACGGTAATTCAAACAATCAGCACTGGTGCAATTCATAAACAACAGTTACGGTAATAATATCAGTCTGATTGTGCACAATGTTTCAAGACTTGCCGCAAAAGCACACTCAATGAATTCAGACTTGGTTTTCACGCGTACAAATAATTAAGAGAAGAAAGGAACAAACCGTAAATAAAACAAAATACTTCTGATTGCCCTCACCAACACAATTATTCACCCATGGACAATGATGATCCATTCGCCGAACACAACGTCCACAAACGCTACAGTGATGAGCACGATCTGGTTTAACACTGCTACTGAAGATATAACCGAAAAAAAACATAGCGACAACAATAACAACAGAAAAAAACAATAGTGTTTACCACAAATCTATTTCAGGAAATGGCTAAACAAATGTCGAAAAAAAATTGTTATTGCAAGATTAACGTTAAGGTCTCATTCGAGTATTCTGGGTCAAAACAATCTGTGGATATGAGAGATATTTTATACGACTTTAGGGAATACGAGCGAATGAATAAAACCCTTAAAACGAGCTTTAATAGAAAAGCACTTTCGAAGTGGGAATAAAAACGAACAAGCTAACGAACCATTTTGAACATTTATAAACGGTCGCATTACTCTGATGCTGTAGTCTCTGAATGAACTCATCAGTGGCGTTGCCTTTGGGTACTGCGCCTGGATCAGTAAGCATCGTTTTAAGATGAGATGAGAGAGCCAGAAATGAGAGTATATGGAAAATGATTGCATTCAGTGACTGATGTGTGGTGTGCTCCCACCATGAAGCCATCATTACTGTTAAAACGCAGAATTCACCATACAATAATAATAACCTAAAATCTCATTTGAAAACTGGATACTTTAAAGGACGAATTCAATGAAACTATTCCTTTGCAAAAACATGCTCGAATAATCATCCACAGTTGTTAATCGAACAATCGGTAAATCCAATCGAACGCTTTTTAAAAACAATTTCAAAGGAGAATACAAAACTTAATGAAGCAAAACAAAAACAACAAACCATGTAATAACGGCACACGTGAGTCCGCAAGCGTCCTTCACACACCATGAACAACCGCAAAATCGTGTCTTGTCACTTGCATAAACCATTTTCACAAATACCAATTTATTTTCATTTGTCAGTCACATTCACTCACATCTGCTGAATTGCAAACACTTTCATAGTGACGATAATAACGCTGCAAGTTATGACCCTGTAAATGTTTCTGAATCGTTACATATGGTCAACAGTCAACTTTCGTGCTGAAGGGCACAAGTTCAAGACGCATTCAGCAGTCTACTGCCATATAATTGACGATGAAGGCCTAGCAATTGCCATTGGAATAGTTTGAACTATTATAATTACCTAACAATGATAACCGATAAACAATAATCGTGGTGTTAAAAAATGAATAATAAGAATAATTGAATGGATGAACACTTTGCAAAATTAAATTTTTTGGAGTCAGAAAGTATCAGCAAAAGTTGAGAATGTAACCATACGAAAAGAGTAATGAAGAAATGGCAGCACATGATAATTTTTATGGCTTCAAAAGCAAAACACGCACGCACAATCCAAAGGACATTCTCGGATGACAACAACAGAAATTTCAGCAGATGAATGACTAACAAGAAATTCATGAAAAAACAATTTGACGCAACTTTACACTTCATTCCATGCTCGGTTTCAAAGTAGAAAACTTAAATATGAAATGCTTAAAGCTTGATTGAACAACTTTATAATTATTTCCTTGTTATTCATATGGATATGTATGTGTTGCACTTTTAGAAATTATTGTTGCGAAGCAAGCAAAAATGAAGGGTTCGCGTATGGACGAGCAAAATTCATTGACTCAAAATATTTAGTTATCCGATCACTGTTGATCTGATGAGCGTTAAACGTTAAAATCGAAACGGATAGTCGTCATTTAAAGAGATAATTCGATTGAAATCTCCCTTGCAAAAGAATGTTCCAATTCCGTTCGATTGGATAACTTTTACTAGAAATTAGATTACGGCGTTTGACATCAATTTTGTGTGTACCGCGAATATTGATTGCAAACTGAAGACCAGCACTTATCTGCGATTGCTCAATTGGTACAGCAATCAACCTAAAACGATGTGTCACCAGTTCAAATCCCTCTCGCCATGGAGAGTTTCGCCCTGAACTTTTACACCATTCTGCAAACAAAACACTACACTATTATCAGAGTGTAATTGCAATCTGTACATTTGCAACTCGGATGATTGCATCGCGAATGTCTGTTCGCCACAATTCGTTTCGGTTCGATTTTTGAGCAATGCGATTGGTTGTTCACTAGTGTGTGCGCGTAATGCTTACTATGTGGCTTAAGCCTAAGCCTAAATCCAGGCCTGAACCTAAGCCGGAACGATATACGCGCACACAGTGGTGAACAACCAATCGCATTGCTAAAAAAGCGAAGTGAAACGAATTACGGCGAACAGACAGTCGGAATGCAATCATCCGAGTTGCAAATGTCCTGGTTGCAATTATCTGTCACCCTTATCAGATGGGCGTACTGATAAGGTGTACACACAATTTGCCAACTCGAAGCAAGTGACATCTTTATTCGATGCGTGTTAAGAAATCTGACGTATTTTATCCATTTGACAAAAACCAGTTTCTATAGCGCTTCTTAGCGCAGATCCAATATAATAAATTATAACTTATGGAGGTGACAGCAATAGAGATATATTTGAGTTTTTCTATTTATCTTGAAGTACAATAATTGAAAAACGATTGAAATTGCTATTCACCTGACATGAAAAATTCATAATCAAGGTGACACCATCTTGTAGTCGAGATCCAGTACTTTACAAGAATATAATGACCTCAGACCGGAAGTTTTATGTTACGCGAGTTATGCTATTTGAGGTGATCAGTGGTGATGTTCAATAGTCACAATTGGTATGCATTGGAGTAATTGAAATTGTCTTTGACCTGAAAGAAATGATGAGTAAAGTGGACATATATCCTCTGCTAACCAGGATTCACTAGTTTGCAACAGTCAATGTAACAAACTTTGAGCGGAAATGTTAAATTACGAAAGTTATACTATTTGGCATGATTAGTGGTGATGTTCGAAGTCATAATTGGTATATGTTAGAGTAAATTTTCATTCAAATGATAACAACTTCTATAGTGATAAGAACAACATCAATAATGGCAATGAAATAGATGTTAGATACAAGCCAGGTCACAGCTTGGTTAAGGCTCAATAACATTAATGACAACTGCACACCACTCGGTTTCGAGCAGAACTTTTTCCCGCAAACGTTCGCAGACAAATTTTTGTGTCAGTGTGTTGTTGTCGTTAGAATTCACATCATCAGTGCACAACTCAAAAAATCTAGACATGTCCGAGAACTCGAATCAATTAAGTTATTTTCAGGGAATTTGCTGACTCAGGTATTGCACAAAGCTTTCTTGTTTTCATTGCATACAAAAAAATTTCAGTCACATCATCGTCAACGCTGATATTTAAAGAATGAGAAAGAGGAAACGTGTTGAAACGACATCGATGGAGCACTCAGACACATTCGTATTGTTGTTCAGCCATGGAGAACGAACTACTGGAAGGGATATAAGTAGACTGGAAGGATTTTGTAAATGCTCGATTTTATGAACGATAAACTGTCCTGCAATACGGCATATTTATCACACTGTTGTAAACTCCAATTTTAGTATATGTTCATCGGAATGAGTTTCTATGAGTTTTTATCACGACCATATTTACTATTATTATTTATTATTAATTATTACTTGGACATCGAGTGGTTGTTTTGTCAATCACAGTGAGCGATCGGCGGAATATTTATTTTATTAGAGTAATGATTATTTATTGAATTGGTATTTGACTGCGTTTAATTATGCAAAGTATTCACGGCGACTAATTATTTACTCGGTTCAGTTCGACTGGCCTGCTCGCCTAGCCAGCGGAGTGGCGTAAATTGAGGGTAAAACAATGCGCAAGGAAACATTGCGAGCATTGTGGCCAGCAACGTTATAAACGTTTGATAGCCTGGCCGATCCAGGTTATCCAGATTGTAAACTCGTGAATCCCGGCCAGAAGACGATATACACTTTCCCCTGTAATTATTTCTCTCAGGACAAAAAGAATTCTATTTACTTCAACACACACCAATTGTGACTATGGAAGAGCACCACTGATCATGCGAAATAGCATAACATTCCTAACTTAACATTTCCGATCAAAGTTCATTACATTGTTGCAAACTACTCAATACTGGCTACAATATGGTATGCATCTTAAAGTTCAATAATTTTTCAATTTTTGAATTCCAAGCTAAATAGAAAAAACTGAAATATATCTTTACTGCTGCCCCCCCCTCTCCCCTATACCCCATGCTTCATTCTCCTAGATCTGCGCTACGAAAGATAGGTAAACAAGTTGCAAAACACAGTGCATATTCCATTCATTAGTTATAGCAATTTTGGAAAGTTGTACGATGTGGTGCCGTCAACAGAGTGAATTCAATGCAAGTGATCTGCTCAATTCCTTTCCATTACATCACTTCTAAAAAATACTGCAACATTTTACTAAGATAGACTATAATAATAGGAAATTATTCAGTTAAAACTGATTTTATTTGAAACAGAGTTCAGCACTTTCAATCATATTATCACGGTAAAGAACAATGCTCTCAGCGATTGAGACAAATGAAGGTTAGTTTTGCTAAAAGCTGCATTACACGTGGATGTTTGCCTGG
Source organism: Anisakis pegreffii (assembly GCA_035041965.1). Lineage (NCBI taxonomy): Eukaryota > Metazoa > Nematoda > Chromadorea > Rhabditida > Anisakidae > Anisakis > Anisakis pegreffii. The sequence continues at coordinate 16,367 of JAPYMA010001288.1, read as the reverse complement.
AGAAAGTGGTTGTCAGGCTGCACTTGAAATAGGTCCTTGTCCCTCAGCCTGATCAACATGCTACGCAAGAACGAAGTTCAAAAAACCTAACTCAAAAAATGATTTCCATAATCCGAACCGAACCAAATCCCGAGGGTTTCCGATACAGAGAGATAGACTATAACAATATTTTTCTGATACTTATCAATCAGTAGGAACGCTTGTAGACATATTATCTCGACGTTTACTTCTCAATACATGAAGTATGCCTAAATGTGGAAGATATGTCCTGTGGTGTGTGGGAAATTGGAAACTATCCAGTTAAAACTGATTTTATTTGAAACAGAATTCAACACCTTCAGTCAGATTATCACGGTAGAGAAGTATACGTTCAGCGATTTAAGCTTTCACATCAAAATGCCGTAACTCTTTAAGCAAGTAAACAATACTGCGATAAAACAAATGAAAGTGATCTGTGATTGTTTCGTTTTGCTGTTTCAATGGGAATGCGCCAATGAATAATCAATGCCCAACCTCACCAGCTTTACCAGATACCTGGAATTATTCGCAGATAATAAGCAATTCAGATTTCAGAAAATAAAATTTTTGAATCATTGTGTGAAAATGCGATGTTTACTTACTCGTTTGAACTCTTGCATATTGGTGGCCACCAGTGGTGTGCCATAAATTCGCAGCGATTCTAAAACGGTTTGCTCTTCATCACCCTGATTATCTTCCACAAATATTTGCAAATTTTGCACGTTCTGGAATTTTACATAACGCAAATTCACCAATTCGCCATCGCTGACCTTGAAAATGCAACAAAGTTCACTTTGGAATGAGGTAAATACTTTAAATAATTAATCCTCCAATGTAATACCCAAACCCCGCTCCCCCATTCGATAATATCGAAGAAGAGCCTTGTGAAAGTAATCTCTTTAAGATGTTTCAGAGAAAACAGCAGAGGATAATATCAGAAGAAGAGGAAAGTTATGGAAACATCTGAAAAATGAACAAGACTGATAGGGAAATCATAGAATATTTTGGTAAAACAGTATCGTTGTATTGAAGTGATGAGATGAAACGCAAATTAACGATTAAAATAAACCTTATCTGAGAGAGTAATCGACTGTGTACTCTCGGCACCAGATGCACGATCAAAGTCGAGTATATCAGAAGTGTTAATGAATAATTTAACGGTTCTCGGTGACGATGAGCCGTCACCTTTGAAATAGATGGAATGCACTTTAACGGGTTGTGTGAATGGAAGTGATATAATCAGTTGAGCATCGCAATCTGATTTCAAAACACCTTCACCATCGATTAAGTTCTTGAGAGTGGCATGATCGTCCTCATTTAGGCATTCAATTTGAGATTTGTTTATGAAAGAAGTGAGATCAATTTGACCAGCAACGAGACTTTCTTGACGAGGCGCACGATCAGACCACTTCTTGATCAATACTTCGAGAGCACTTGCGTCACCCCCACGCATACTGTCCACCTTCACTTTACTGACGTACACAATAAACGTCGGCATTGCCGTAACCATATTTTTACGTGAGAGTTCTTCATTCGACTCTACGTCCACCTTACCGAATACCACATTTGTATATTTCAGTGAAAGTTGTTCGAATACAGGAGCGATACGTCGACATGGTCCACACCAGGTTGCAAAAAAGTCGATTATAACAGGCTTTGAACCAGCATCGCTTAGCAGCTGATTATATTGACCTTCCGAGTCAATGTGTGTGATAACCATTATTACAAAAAATTGTACTTATTTATTTAGGAATATATTTTTTTAATCTGCAACAAAAATAAATGAATAATCCATCCACGGAGGCGAAGAAAATCATTCACAAAATTGAAAAAAGTGTCCAATCATAACAACGCTCAGCAGGTTGACCTGATCAAAGTCTCACGGAGGCAACTCAAGGGTTATGTTTAGTCAGCTGTAGAGTTCAAGAGCAAAACTCTGCCAACGAACTGCACACGGAAATTTTGAAAAAACGTGAAGCACAAATGAAATACCCTTTCACATTCAAGTAACCGTGTGCACGTAATTAAACCATACAGTAGTTGATTGATTTATGATAAATGCGAACTGTATTAAACACTCAGATAACACGATTAGCAGACTATTCTACCAATATTTTGTAATGAAACTTTTCAACTTCGCCCATCATCACATTTGAGAACAGGTACTTCGAATTCTTTCTTTAAAAAATAGAGCAGAATTCATTTATTCAGATAATCACAACTAATATATGTAATGCTCAACAAGGGATCATAATCTGTGACGCCTCAATAATTGCTGATAGTACAGCACCGAAATATATTGCCATCAGAATAATTAGATTATACCATGATAAGCACATATCAGATAAAATTTTGTTGTTACCAAACAAATGAACCGTTTCCAACAGACAATTGTACCAGATTTAATTTCATGCTTTACTTATTCCGTTCCAACAATTAAGTATGTATTCAATCAATAATCGAATAAAAAAATCTTCTGATGGACGATGACACGATAAGATATCAAATAAAACATGCAACCATCAAAAGCTAACCCATACCTTACACGGAACATAGTACATGCTGAAAGATGATCGAACGTATTCATAAAAAGAAACACATTCCAGAAACATCATAAATGAGCACTTAAAGCGTGACGCTGTCGTAGAATAAAACAAAATCAATCTTTCGTACAAAAAAATACATAAATTCATTCACGCAATATACATTTGTTATCGGATCAATGATATTATTAATAAATAGCAAATTAATACTATTCAAACAGAACACATCATTCCACTAAAATACTACAATGAAATAAAATATGATCGTCCTTTATCCAACCCATTTTCTACGTACGTAATCATCTTCCAAAACGCAGAATAACAAGCATGAAAAGAGCAAGAATAAAATTAATTTCACAATTATGAACTAAGTAAATGAATGTTCAATTAAAAAAGATACTATAATAGAGAATAAGTTTCATAGTTCCACAGATTTAATTACTGTTGAAATATGTACTTAAAGAAATAACCGAATAAAAATTCTTCCATTCAATCCAGTTTTGAAAGATTATAACGGAAAAATTTTTGAGAAGCAGCAACAGCAGCAAAGCAAACAGAAAGCCCGTGTCGAAAGCACAGTTTATGGGTGTAAAATTCGAAATGATAGCTTATAAAATAACATAATCAATGAAATAATATGAAGAATCTTATAATCGTTGATTATGATATCTTAATTACATTGTCAACAGTTCGTTTCAATTTGATAAATCAACGAACCGTAAAAGCGGCAATCGACTGGTAAAAAATTATCAATCAATTGATAAAACAATTCAATTCAAACATATTTCTGCATTACCTTATGTTTCAAGGATTAACAAATTTAAAATGGCAACAACCTTCCATATCGATGATGATAAGGGAAACAATATAGTGATCGATTTTACAAAAGAAAAACAGTATATACTACCCAAGTATGAAAGAAATAAACATATTACCACTAATTAACGAGTGAAAATATAATCTATAAAGAAGGATACAGTTTTAGAAAACCGTAATGAATTGCGAGTAAAAAGTGAACTGTTTTGTCGTAAATACAAGACAAAGACTTGAACAAAGTAACGAAGTAGCCATACATTACGTGGCGCGACCGCAAATCCATTTTACAGTTGAGTGTATTAATGAAACGTTTTCTACAATTCAACTTATCAGTAGTTGCTGATTTGATGCTGAATAAAGAAACACTGAAGAGATTCCGATGGAACTCATTCAAAAAGATACCACAAATTTCATGAAGTGAACGCGTCACTGTTTTGAAACGATGTTGCCGATGAAATTTTTTGATTACAATCACAGAAAGTGAAATTGAATATTTCGTTGAAAAGCATAAATCAAAAGGAAAAAAACTGGCTAAAAACATTGTTCAAAAATTAGCTCAAAATTTGAAAAACGCATAATAACAGATAATTAGATACAAGCCAAATCATAGCCTGACCCAGGCTCGCAACATCAGTGATATTGGTACACCATTCGGTTTCCAGCAAAACTTTCCTCCGCGAACGCGAAGAAGAATGTTCTGCTCGAAACCGAGTGATGTATCAATATCTTTGTGCTTGAAAAACACGAACAAATTCGCACAATGCAATATGAACATTAGAAGCGATGAATATCCAACCGTAATAAGCAATCAAAACTGTATGAACAAAAGTGACAAAAATGAAGAGAACAATTTATGGAAATGAAATATAATTGGCGAATTAAAACACAACCGAATGGAGTCTTGGAGAGATACCTAATAACGATATTAGTCTTAAGACGGTAAAAATGTGAGTGCAAACAAACAGTTTGAAAACGTAAAAAAACTGAAAAAAATATTTCAGCGTATTCAGCAATGATAACTACGAACAGCGAATGAATAAACAAAATTCGACAAATACAATCGCAAATTCTAGGATATACATACGACTCTATCCAGCAATATTAAAAGACAAAATGTGAAGACTAGCAATTTAACATAAAATGAACACATAAACGAATAAATAAATAAACAGCCAAATAAACTACTGTTGTTGCACAAGTGAACACCATTTGCAGAACATTAAAAATCCAAAAACAAATAATCTTATAAAAATATGCATCGATCAGCTGTGAACGATAAATTTCGACGCAGCCAGATTTTTCAAATGAAAAAAGAAAGAGGGAAACCGTACAGAAAACCGCTGTTAAGATGATCGCTTTTTTGCCAGTAATTAAAGATTATGACCTTGCCAATTGAAATTATGTTCGCTAGACGTTTTAAAATAATCGTTTACAAAAAAATGAAGTTTAAATCCTGGCCCAGCTCACAATACCCAGTAAAGTAATTTGAATCAAGTACATTAACGACTACTACTACGACATAAGGAGAAAAAATACAGTTATTTACAGATCAAATAAAGTAAACGAAAATACAAACGAGTTCGAGAATGTCAGTTCGTAAATGAATTTAACTTGGTAACACGGTCGCTGTAAATACCACTCAACATACAAATGAACGCAAAAATACTTATAACGTTGATAAGACCACAGTTTTCGAAGAGCGCAATCATAACTAAAGTACTTCAGCTAAAAAATGGAGATAGAACGAGCGCATTTAGGTGAGTCAGTTATGAGGTTTTAACGTCGCTGAAAGTAGGATTCGGAACCACAGAGGAAACCTTTTCATGCTGATCAACGTCAATGCTTAGTCACAACAAAAATGATTTATTCTCGAGGAAAATTTCGCGTAATATTTTTCACGTTCCTAAACGAAATTCGCGTAAGGATTTCGAAAGTAGTCAGGCAACACTTTTTTTTCGTGCATAAACGCTTTTGCTTGTGTCGATGAATGGCTGATTAGTAAAAATCAGTATGAAATACAAGGAAATTTGCTCTTGAAACCCTATGCCGAAGGTTATACAGGAAAAATCAAAGAAATAAAATGAAGTGCTTGAGAAGTATAAAGTGATACAAAAATATAAACGAGAGAAGATTTTCCCGCACAAAAAAACAAACTGATCATTTGAACCAGTTTTTGAGTGTTGAGAAATCAGAATGAGATACGGAAAATGTAATAATTAATGAATAATACAGCCAAACGTGAAGAGCCTAAAAAGTATTGAAAAACAGAAATTTGAGTTGATAATCAGCATAAAGAGAAACTCAGAAGAGCGAACGAATGAAAACTTGAGCGACTGATGATGAATCAAGGACGACTGAATGCGATTCGATGCAATGTGCACATGCTCAGCTTATCTTGTTAGATAGCAGCGGACTGTTTCACGAGTTTTGCTTCAAGAATTATCAATCGCTGATTCATTTCGTTACGAAACTCATCGAACTTCGCTTGAAGACGATTATATTCAGCTCTCGTAACGAATTCTGAATCAGCCGCTGCAGTGCTAACACCACTAGCTTTCGGAGATGCAGACACACATGATGAAGAGTGGTGCAGATGAGATTGTTGTTTTGAAGAAGGCACTAAAATAAGCATTATGAAATGTTTAGGGAGCAAAAAATAATTCGTGTCGTCGATTACAATTCAGATCATTAAAAAGCTTCTCAAATCTCTCATGACTATTTGTTGATTCATACCACTTGCGCATTATATGCTTCATCGAAAACGGTGCCTAGTGGACTATTTGAGGATTATCATATACACTACTATAAATATCATCCTTTTTCATATTACGACAATCATAAAGTTAAATTCCGTTTGTGATGAAAGTTATTCACAAGAGACAAGTTGTTATGAAGATCAAATGAAAAAAAAATCAAAAAACAGTTATTGTTACCTGAAAGAGAAGGCAATTGAGTAGAAGCACTGGTAGATGAGGACGGTGACGTTGAAAAACTCAGCGCTGCCGCTGGTGCTGGCACAGAATTTACTTCTTCAGCAATCGATAGTTCCAGAATATTGTCAGTGGATTTCTAAGGCGATAATTAATATGGTTACTTAGTAAATCAATGTGAAGGAAAACGTATTTATATAGTTTTAAAAATACATCATGAACAGATTTAACTGTTAAAATTTGTGGAAATATTCGACATATCATAGTTCTTTAAAATCGGAATAAATGAATGAGCGCATACACGCAGTATCGCAAACAACAGGTAAAATATGTTCATGGATACAAAGTACGCATTACAAAATACATTTCAAAATGATGAAATTTTTTTGAAATTCTCTGTAGGCAAAATTTATTCTCATTATCATTGTTGCCGTGTCAATCTCTTTTTCTCCACATATGCACTTTCATATGTAAATGAGAAGCATAAAAAAATGAATAAATTTGAATGATACGAATGAAAATTTAATTTCGCATCTTCAATTGCATTAAAACAAAATTTGGTGTACAGTTGTCGAAATAAAACGAACTCTTTTTGATAAGATTGTTGATGGTGGACGTTTTTTTGGCTGTTTAGGACGAGTGGTTGTTATATGAGAGAGACGTTCATCTCCAGCACGTGGTTCCGATGATGAGTTGTCTTCAGGTCGGGCTGGCTGAAATTACCGTGTTGAAAGAAATAATTTGGGAAACATTAAGCTGATATCATGCCAATGATAATGACACAATTGCTGCGTTCATTAAAAAATGAAACGAGTGACTCAGAAGCATCTTACACCAATAGTTGTTGATCGCTGAGATGTATGCTCTTAAACTGACATACAACAACGCAATCAACGTCGTAAACAATTTTTTCGTTGCAAATTTGCATGATATCATTAATAATTATTACCTTGCTCACAAATGGTTTTGGTGGCCTGGTGAGTGCATCGGCCAATGTTGCTGCAAAAGAATTCGAACTGACACGTCGTATACCGCCCGTAGATGAAACGCCCAAACCGGGAGGTTTTGTGGGCTTAGTGGGAACTACTGGAGGAGGCACCTTGAAATGATCAATCGGCCAATTTTAAATAGTTAACACAATGAAAATATTACAAATATCATTATCACATTGAACGCATATACGTTTTCAGTTTTACACTGCTGGAAGAATTAAGCCAATCCATTCTAGCGTAGGAATAAATAAAATCAGTTGCTCGATGTTCACATCAAACGAATGGATACTGCGAAGGATTATGGTTATGAGAGTAAAAGCTCACAAAAGCAACGACAATAATAATTTAAAAATAATAGGAGCAGTAAGTTACGGTGCTAATCGTGGATGGTGATGCAATTTTATGACTATCAGACGAAACGTTTGCTGGCGATGAAGTTGATGAAGTGATTAGTTCAACGAAGTTATCAGGGATTAATCCACGTTTACCGTCAACCTCGGCTATAAACCATCCAGGATCAGGACACGTCTTACTGACGATCGTTACCAGTGCACCAACTTTTTGTAACGCCAATTCATCATCATGTTCAGGCTTGTATGTGTAAAGAACACGCGCCATCTCTGTAATTACGCTAGCTCCGCAACACCCGGTTTTGAAGTATTTACTCCAATTCCCATTCACCCTCGACGAACAACAACAGATACATCGAAATTTCATTGTGTTGAAAATTCACGATGGTGTGCAAAAAATTCAACTGAAATTACCTTTCGCAGAACCGTCGCCGTCACATCCTACCTCTTTCTTATTATCTGATGAAGGCAAAGAAGAGGATGATTTGGACTTAGAAGTTGAATCGACCGTTGATGTCCTTTGTAAAGCTTCTGGTGAGTCATCTAGAATTTATTACCGACGATAACTCCTTCTTGCACAATCATTATGATGAATCAGCAATTTTTAAAACTGACACAAAATTTAAACAAACCTAAAATAACACTAATAACAATAATAATGACATAATTTCTGATGGTAACGTTAAACTGGTATTAGAACGTTAACACCTTAGATTATTAAAGATCCCTTCAACCATACTGGCAGGTTCACACGAGTCAAATTTAAACAAACCTAAAATAAATTCAGATCCTTTCTTCTTCGTTTCCGTTAACTTCACCATACCATTGCCACTGCCTGATTGCGTCTCTATAATATTGATAATAATGATAATAATAATAATAATAATAATAATAATAATATAGTAATAATAATAATAAGTAATAATAATACAGTAATATAAGAATGAAAATCAATGTCTGATTTCCAAATTTCGTATTGATATCAAACCGATTGAACCAACATGTGATGGAATCTCAATTTTTTTCAAATTTTTTTTCGTCAAGACCAAATTTTCGTCAATACTACTACTGCCAACTTGAATTACGAAACTTTTTGTTTTAACCTGAAGCATACATGCGTAAGAGAGGATTCATGACAGAATTTCAATCATTTTTCAGTAAACTTCGGTTCAGTCGATGGAATTTATCTAGTTTTTCAATTATTTGAGGTGCTGAACGTGATGTTTTCTAATTTTTGCTACTTGTAATAGTGCTTTTCAGATTTGCTGAGAGAATCTGTCTCCTTAAATGACTGTCATAGGCTTCTGTATTCTTACAGAAAAAATCATTTCACTGATGGAAAATTTTGGGATGAGTGGTTAGTGAGCAGATTTCATCAGATCAGCTTTTTGCTAGACAAGAAACTATCAAATTATTACCAGGTTCTTAAACTAATTTTATGAAATAGCTGAAGACGGAGACAAGCTCCCGAAGTATTGCTCCGAAGGTTATCTCTGACTCCTCTCAAACATCTCCTTCCTATAGCTAATTCTTGATCACGCACTAAACTCTGGGAACATTCCATCACTGGAACGACCAATATTTCCGGCTAGCAAAAAAAACTTACACAACCAATAATATTGATTACTACGAGTTTCAATTTACGATCAAACTTCTAAAACGAATTTTGGACATTAACCGAGATTCCACTATTTTTTATAAATACTACGGCGCTAAAAGAGAAACATACCAACTAAGTCCACGAAGTTAGTGGGAAATAAACCAATCACACCAGTGCTACGTAATTTGCCTTTCATCCAACCAGCTTCTGCTTCTTCAATGACTTCAATCACATCATTAACTTCCAAGTTTAATTCATCGTCATGTGCTGCCTTATATGAAAATCGTACATTTGCTATACGTACTGCGCTGTTGCTGCTTGTTGTTGTTGTTGTTGCTGTTGTTGCTGCTGTAATTATGATGACAAATTCTTTTACGATAGCTGACTAATCTTTGGAACAAGTCAGTTCCATTCAATCAAATCATTTAAGAAACAACTAACGTTCATGTTGGTAAGACAATAAAAAAGAAGCTAACTGACAGCCACAAGGAAGTGATTCTGTTGAGAGCCTAACCATACCTGTTGGCCTTCGGAACGCAACATCTGAACCGCGATTGAACGAGAGATCCTTGCTGAGGCGATTGACGAGTTTTGCAACATTTCCTCGTGCTTTACAACACGAGTCTATTTCCTCCTTTAATAATGAGAGTAGTAACGCAATGATAATAATAATAATAACAGATTTACATTTACAACAAAACCAAAGATCTGGCACATGCTGTGCTACGAAAATAATGAAAGAATATTTTCCAATTGCACTTCAATTTGAAATGAACGAAACTGCACGGAACAAACAATTAATTTCAACAACTGTATTCGGAAAGCGAATGCTGAACTGAGTTTATTTTCGATCTCATCAAATAGAGTCATGTTTTCACTTTTTTTAAAAATTATTGCAAGATGGGATAGAAGAACGCGGAAATTGTTTTTCTCCACATACTACATAATATGCTATGAAAATGGCTCATTTTTAAAATGCTCCATACTTTTGAAATAACTTTCTCGAATTTCACGATGAAAACAGAACCGCAAGGCTCACAACAGGTATAAGCCTGACCTCACGATGAAAATTCAGATACTACGGGAAGGGGATATTTTTAAACGAAACGACCAAATGATAACATAGAATATTTTCGATTGAAATTAATAGCACTTTGATAAAATAGTTCCCAAATTTACAACGAACCTGATAAGACATCATTAGGAGGACGTGATAGTAGTGAAACACAAGCTGCTGGCTAGTTGCTGTCTTTTTGTACCCTCAGCTCACTCACAAACAACACACGAAAACAATCAGACACACTGTCGATTGAGACAAGAAGTACTGAAATGCTAATTGAATTAAGGTGAATGTATCAGGTCATTACAATCAGAAGCATGTGAACGATCAGAATGTGAATCGAAAGGAATGCATGGATTATTTTACATGTCATAGGCTACTGCATTATAAAACTGAATAAACATTCTTTTGGAACACATCCTCAAAAATTATTTTAGAGCGAATCATAACAGGATTATCTGCACAGACTGACGATGAACAACAATTGATATATACTGATGAAGTTGAATGCGAACTGCTCATCAAACTTCGAACTTTTCAAGTTCAGCTCAACGCAATCCAATAAAATTGTTTAAACTGATGAGGAAAAGATGTTGTGTTGTTTGTGAAGAAGAGAACACAAAAATACGTTAGAGATCGAAGAAGTGTTTGGAGAAATTGTGGTTGATGTGTTTTAATATTCACATTCATTTGCCTTGATCCAGAAGTACGTTGATGAGGTGAAATGCGCACAAAAATAAAAAACACAATAAAACAAAACAAATGTGAACGGTTGAGCGCACTACTTTATCGCTGTCAAATCCTTACTTTTACTTCAAAAATCTTACACAATCAGCCGTCTTGACAAGAACGTAAAATCAACAGCCCTGCAAAAAATAGGAAATTTTGTTTTTTAAAGAAAAATGATATTAAAAAAAAGAAAAAAAGAAATGATATTTTCGAGCAATCATTCGTTCAATTATTGCGCGTTGATGCAAAAACTTATCAGTATTGTTGAATGTGAGATTCGACTTTCATGAATGCAATATGAAAAAAAAACATCACCCTCAGTAGGATAAAACAGGATGAAACGATTGAAGCGAACATCAAAAAATATACTGCGCTTCATTTCGAAAAGAAAAAAGGCGTAAAATACAGGTATGAACAATTAAAATTCCTTGGACGTATCCTACGTGGGCTTCTAGGTAGTGGATGCTTTCCTAGGTTTTCCATTCAGAATTATTTTCGAAAACATATTTTCAGACAGATGATTGAATACTCTGAACACAACAAACGAAACCATTCTCGGTCAGAACTGAAAAAGTTTTGAATTGGACACAGATAGACATTGATTTGGAGATCAATAAATGTAATAAAATGATTAGAATGAAGCATAATAAAACGAAAGAAAGTTATAAGGAAAGAACTGACATTGAATGTGATCACGCAAACAATAAGAGCGTTTAAGTGTATGGTACTTGAAAAATATCACTATGTATAATATACTGAATTACAATACCAAAAATAATGTTGTTAATCAATGATATGAAATTGCTGGGTGGGTCAGTGTGCATTCTATTGCATAACTATTAACAGCAACGAATGATGTCGATGATGAGTCATGATCTAGCAGTGCTGCATTTAAAAATTTTATTTTATGCTACGATATTATTTGCATTCACTTCAGCACTGAACAGTGCTCCAAAAAGTAATATTTTATTTGGGGCTAAACAATATTCGTACATCGAGACGCTATTCAATGTTGGTCATCTCAAATTTTATTGCAAATTCAATTGAAAAACAAATTCTTGATAAAAACTGTGAAGAAACGCCTGTCTGAAGTAATACAGAGTACGAGCTTAATTTCAGAATGACTTGAACTTCATTCTCTTTAGAAGTGGGTAAACTAAAGAATGACTGTATTAGAATGAGATTGAAATATAGCAGCTAGGATAAGAATTGATGTAATACATGAGAGTCAATAAACAATCAGATTTCTGCACTGAATGAAGAGATTCGTGCATTCCAATAGAACTTGTCTTTTACTTTGTAGAATTTTTTTGCTCATGCTGAACCACAAATTTATTGCGAACAGTTCAATCACAGACGAAAGCACATCGTCCAAACTGAGCCCTCTAATAACGAAATTTCATTTAGAAGAAAAAAATGTCGGTAAAAACACTTCCTTACTGGTGCAGCAGATATGAAAAGAATTAATGATACTAAGAACCATTCGTATAAAAATTTTTGCTAGAAAAACCGGACTGAATCACTTCATTTGCATGCATTTTGTGCACTTATGTTCACGGTAATTCATACTGAGTTAGATAGCAGGATATAAACGACCGAAAAGGTACGAATATGTTCTGAGATGACCTCTCATTCTTAGTACTCAGCAATATTTGTGCCAGAACGATATAAGATCTATATTTTCATTCGCAGTACCTCTTGTAACACAGGATGGCGGACAAATGCATCTACGACAAGTCTAACTCCGACAAAAAGCACCATTCTACTCAATGATAAGGCACGCGTTATCATAGACTTTCGTCGGAGTGGCAGTTGTCGCGAAGCAAACTGTCGTAGGCCCGTAACAGAAACCAGGCTCGTATGAGTTTCATTACGAGCTGCATACAATTGACCAATATTGACCAATAAATATTGACCATAAACCAACAGAGAATTATTCAGTTTTTGATGCCAGACTTCAGAAAATCTTAGGAGACATGTGCAAGTATGCACTGCAGTATTTACGGTTTCTCACGAATCGAGGCTCAAGATCGTTAAAGAATTGTCGGTTACTTTCTTATACAATAGATTTCACAGCTACCAACAACAACCTTTCTATGGCACATACAAACAAACATTTATGTGCCGCACAAAATTCAGCGGCAAATCTAGGGAATTTTTACGCAGAAGAATGCAATCAAACAATGATAAAATAAGCAATGGAATAATTATTTAGTTCGTCTGAAACGCTTAATCATACCAAAAAAAAACTATTTGAAATAGGTGGTTACAGCGAATTAAACACGTATCAGTCGAATAAACTTGTCATAACGGTTGGGAAACATTGCCAAAAAAGCACAGAGAGACAAAGAATATTGTGATGCGTACAAAGCTAAATTCATGACTGTATATGACGAACGACTGAATATGGAGAACGATGTGAGTGGATTAAAAGCTTTTCGAATATCGCAGTTCCGTAGAATTCTTTTTACTTCAGCTTTGCATGCCAACAGTTTTTGCTTCACCTGTACCTTACTTCATTTAGAAGTATTATTTACCCTTACGTTGCCATGTTTTCTTTCAGACGATGCTTATAGTTAGACAAAAATATGATTTGTGATTGTTGTTTCAAGTTATTTCTTCAGATCATTTTACCATATCTGGGCATTCACAATGTCTACCATATCTTTTAGCCCATTCTCTCATTGGCACTTTTGCTGATAACGGGCGCCACCGCGCGCATGCGCTTAGGCTACCACTTTGCGCACATATTTGTCAGCACAGAGTACATAACTCATTCTCTCTCTCTTCTTTCAGTACGTTTCAACTGTCATGATGGAAGTTTGAAGGGCTACAATGCAGTACAAGTCTTAACTCATCTTCTCTCTCATAACTTATGATGGAAAATTTGAAGGGCTGCGATATGAATTATATGCAGATTTTTGAAAACTTACCTGCATCCCACCCTGTCAGGCTACGCATGGGCTTCGGCTGACGCGCTACTGCCTATCACTGCGCGTGGTAGTGCCTGCGGCGTTTTTTAAAAGAACGGCTGAAATCACTTTCATCCCTATGTTTATGTGAATAGTTGTGCAAAGAAGGAACTGTAAGAGTTGCACTACTCGACGGTAGCAAAACAGATATTGTCAATCATTACAAAAATTTGAGCTGTATAAGGGTAACATATTCATGATTTTTGGACTCCATTTGAAGCAAAAGTACATTAGACTCGTGCAAAAAAACTTTCGTTGTTAGCGATAAACGTGTAGCTGATAGACTGAAAACGAATAGTTGTGAAACGAGGGAAGCTTTCAAGTTAGAGGAATAATTAGCGGCAGTTGCGCTCAATACCGTGACTGAGACAGGAGCAAGTTTCACAAGCAACACTGTCAAGGAAGTGGTATTGACTATGAGCACTTCGATATTGACTCAGAGATGGCAAGAAGCAGCATCGTGACGCTCATGAAAGAAAGTTTGTGTACAATCAGCGAGGCACTACCGTTGACAGACGTCCACTTTTCACTAAAAATGTTAACGAGAAGTATGCAAAGCTGTCCATCAGTAGGTGCCGATGCAGTTCAGTATCAAACTCATGAGTCAGTCGATTTTTACTGGTTATCAATACTGGTTCGCAAAATATACCAGTTGCTGCTCAGTGAATGCCATCAAGACCAAATTTGCATCCGTAATTGATCCATGTCTTTTGCAATTTTCTGCTAATATCCATCGAGAACCAAAGTTGCATGAAATCAGTTTCGAGAAGCAGTATGTTTCGACGTGTTCTTATTCTTGATCGATGCATTAACAGTTTCATTCAAACCATTTTGATAATTTTGGATTTGGAATCAAAAGCGTTATATTGCATCGAAATGTTTTTTCCTTATCGGAATGATCGATTCCACTATCATTTTCAGCTATAACTGAGCTGTATTCGGAATATCTTCTTGTGAAAACATGATGCTTTCATGCCAAGGAAACGACCAATCTGATTCAGTTTTGATTGTCGTTGAGGGTATGAAGGTCTATGGCAGAATAATTAAAACAGTCCTGGGTTCTACATTAAAACAGCATTATATACACTAACAGAATACTACGGACGTGTAGGCGGAATAGAGTTTCAAAGACTGTTTTAGAAACTGTTGAAGATATTGAAGTTTGTCGCTACAATGGCCATGTTTAATTCATTTCTTATGTTAGATATCAGACTAGATGGGAATCAAACTTACTTCCATCAGTTTGGGTTAATTCAATATTTATCACGGTTTAATCACCCAACTTCGAGATGTTTAAATTACAATTTCACTAAATCAGTTGAATTGAGGATAAAAAGATAGTGCTGGAAATCAATGTGCTGCTATGATCGAAAAGAAAAATATATTGTATTATGTTGATATTTTCGTATGCATTAATTAAGCTGAATTGGTGGTGACCGAATGAAACCGGCTGACGCTCGAACTCGGCTGTCAACTCAGGTAACAACTTGTTAACGTATGTGGTGATTTCATCTACAGTGCTGTATCATAACTCGTGTTTTGGAAGCAATCAAGCAATCAGTATTCTCAAGTTTAGCCGCCAAGCAATCTATAGATCTCCTACAGGCATATCAATTCGTACCGGCGTATGTTAGCTTCATCCGTTCGAGTTAGGCTCAACTTTGTGCTCAGGCCTAGTGATAGGCTTGAGCTTAGGCTTTTAGTCAAGTTGAGGTGCATGCTTAGACTTATGAGAGAATAGAATGCACCTGTCAAATTGCTACATCCTTACAAAGTTTACAACTTGCCTGGCTAGCAAATAATCTTAATTGTACGGACTGCATGATTCTGCGACGGAATAATTATTCCATCAGGAGATCATCATATGATAGGAAATCGTTTAAACATTCAGAGAAATATTTATTGGAAATCAAACTGGAACGGTCAAGTATGACTCAAAGAAGAGTGAACTGATTCGGGATATGTTAATAACATTGAAGTGATTAGAGAGGAAGCAAAGACTCAACGAATCAATTAGCGATAATCAGCGAAAATTACTATCATTCGCAGTAAATTTATAAAATGAGTGACAATGAAATAAATGACCTTCGAATGAACGTTTGATAAGCGAGAGCAGTAAAAATGATAACCAAGCTTGCTCAAATTTCTTATTACATCAGTCATTTGAAGTTTGAAGGAAATTCATTCTTTGCAAAGACACATTCTGCAGTGATAGTTTGTATTTCATCAATATTGGTTTGTGTAATATTATATAGCAAGGTAATGTGCATCACATACTCAACAAATTGATAACAGAGATTAATAGAGTGCGTAAATATGTTGAAAAAAGATTAAATATCTGAAAGACGTACATATAT